>CM021110.1:137596536-138031742 GCA_007115665.2 Sequoiadendron giganteum | reverse complement strand
TCCCTCCCTCTCTCCCACTCTCCCTCTCACTCTCTCACTCTCCCTCCCTCCCACTCTCCCCTCCTCTATCTCTCCCTCCCTCTCTCCCTCTCTCTCTCAATCTCCCACTCTCCCACTCTACCTCTCTCCCTCACTCTCTCACTCTCTCACTCTCCTACTCACCCTTTCCCCCTCTCCATCTAACTCTCATACTCTCCCTCTCACTCTCCCCTATCTTTCTCACTCCCTCTCCTTCCTCCCTCTCTCCTCCTCTCCCTCTCCCATCCCTGTCCCTCTCCTCATCCCTATCCCACCTCCCCTCCCACTCCCTCTCTCTCTCTCCCCTCTCCCTCCCATCTCCCCTCCTCCTCCTCCCTCTCCCTCTCCCTCTCCCTCTCCCTCTCTCTCTCTCTCCCTCTCCCTCTCCCTCTCTCCCTCTCCCACTCTCCCTCTCCCTTTGGTCTATGTGTGTACAAATTGGATATCCAATTTGTGAAACTCCATTGTGTAGAAGTGAAATCTTACCGTTGTAGAACATGTTTTACAAATCAGATATCCGATTTGTGGGCCATAGAAAAACCCCATGCAGGCCATTTTTGTGCATTCCAATAGACCCTACATTCTATTTGTAGCACTTTGCAGGTGACAAACGCACGGTTTTAGATAGGAAGAGACAAAGATAAACTTTTTGAAGATTCATGTACTCAAATTTGTCATACATAATGATTTTTTAGAATCTTTTATTTGGTATAATGGGGAGTAGTAGTCGTTGAAAGCAAAAACGTAAGAGAAAGCTGAAAAAAGAACAAATTGAAGGATATAGACAAAGAGATAGAGAAGGTCATAGAAAGAAAAGACAAGGTATGTTAAATATTGGTGAACCTGAGCCCTATGGTCTTTGAAGTGATGAGGAAATTGAATATGTTCAAGGTGAAAATGTAGAACATGATATTGAAATTGGGAATGAAAATGTTCAAATTGATATTGAAGATTTTCAAGGTGAAAATGTTGGAATTGAAGATGTTGAACATGATATTGAAATTGGGAATGATATTGACCTTGATGGTTTGTACAGGTGCTTGTCACTCAAAAATGGCAACATACTACTCTTGTGGAAGACTATGCCTTGAATGCCTCAAATAGGCAAATTTTGTAAAAATTGAATTTTGAAATGTGAAACAATGTAAAAAGGTCATAACTATGTATAGGAATAATCTATATCCAGTGATGTTTTTTGAAATACGGTTCAAATGTCTACCATTGTACTTAATCGAGCTACAACCGGAGGTTTTCTTCCTGGTTCTTTCCTATCGGTATGCTCGTTTGAACCAGGTTTTGTAATATCTCCTATTTATATATAACAAATTACAGTGGCTTACCACTTTTTCGAAAAACAAAAAAGTAAAAGGTTCATTGTGAATTTCATTTTCCATGTAATTGATTCAAGTTGATTGGGCAAGAACTAGGAATTGCAGAATCTTGATCCAGTCTTAAATAGTTATGCTCCCACATTTCATTGACATTAGCACTTTTGACTCTTAAGGGAAAACACCGCTCCAATGCAGCTCGAAGCGATTCAGCATATTTGGGTGCAAGAGAGAACCATACCTAGCATAAACGTACCCATCTGGACATGTTGGAACAGTTCGTTGGGTCGTACGAGTTCGAGAATGAAAGTTGCACCACTTTGCAACTTTACACTGCTTGCATCTGACAACTTTTCCCTCAACTGAAAACTCATCAGCACGGAAAAATGCCTTAGAGATAGCAAAAACTGAGAGTTTATTGTATATGGTCTCAAAATGATCCCATATCCTTCGACGAAGATTCTGTAAGAATCACGGTTTTTGAGAAATAGTCTGTCAAAGTTTGCTGCCTTTTAGCACTTTGGACTCATAAGGGAAAATGTCGCTTCAATGCAGCTCGAAGCGATTCAATGTATCTGGGTGCAAGAGAGAACCATACCTAGCGTAAACATACCCATCCAGACATTTTGGAATAGTCTGTTGGGTCGTATGAGTTCGAGAATGAAAGTTGCACCACTTTGAAACTTTACACTGCTTGTGTTTGGCAACTTTTCCCTCAACTAAAAACTCATCACCATAGGAAAATGCCTTTGAGATAGCAAAAAATGAGAGAGGTTATTATAGATGGTCTCAACACAATCCCATATCCTCATATGAAGAGTCTGTAAGCATCATGGTTTCCTAGAAATAGTCCGTCAAAGTTTGCTGCCTTTTAGCACTTTGGACTCTTAAGGGAAAACATCGCTCTGATGCAGCTCAGAGCGATTCGACATATCTGGGTGCAAGAGAAAATCATACCTAGTGTAAACATACCCATCCAAACATGGTGGAACAGTCTGTTGGGTTGTACGAGTTTGAGAATGAAAGTTGCACCACTTTGCAACTTTACACTGCTTGCATTTGGCAACTTTTCCCTTAATTGAAAACTCATCACCACAGGGAAATGCCTTCGAGATAACAAAAATTGAGAGAGATTATTGTAGATGGTCTCAAAATGATCCCATATCCTTAAACGAAGATTCTGTAAGCATCACGGTTTTCGAGAAATAGTCCGTCAAAGTTTGCTTCCTTTTAGCACTTTGGACTCTTAAGGGAAAACGCCGCTCCGATGCAGCTTGGAGTGATTCGACGTATCTGGGTGCAAGAGAGAACCATACCTAGTGTAAACATACCCATCTAGATGTGTTGCAATAGTTCATTGGGTCGTACGAGTTCGAGAATGAAAGTTGCACCACTTTGCAACTTTACACTGCTTGCATTTGGCAACTTTTCCCTCAACTGAAAAACTCATCACCACAGGAAAATGCCTTCGAGACAGTGAAAAATGAGAGAGTTTATTGTAGATGGTCCCAACACAACCCATATCCTCAGACGAAGAGTCTGTAAGCATCACGGTTTTCGAGAAATAGTTTGTCAAAGTTTTCTGCCTTTTAGCACTTTGGACTCTTAAGGGAAAATGCCGCTTTGATGCATCTCGAAGCGATTCGATGTATTTGGGTGCAAGAGAGAACCATACCTAGCATAAACGTACCCATCTGGACATGTTGGAATAGTCTATTGGTTCATACAAGTTCGAGAATGAAAGTTGCACCACTTTGCAACTTTACACTGCTTGCATTTGGCAACTTTTCCCTCAACTAAAAACTTAGCACCATGTGAAAAAACCTTCGAGATAGCAAAAAATGAGAGAGGTTATTGTAGATGGTCTCAACACAATCCCATATCCTCAGATGAAGAGTCTATAAGCATCATGGTTTCCGAGAAATAGTCCATCAAAGTTTGCTGCCTTTTAGCACTTTGGACTCTTAAGGAAAAAGCCCACTCCAATGTAGCTCAGAGCAATTCAACGTATTTGGGTGCAAAAGAGAACCATACCTAGTGTAAATGTACCCATTCAGATGTGTTGGAATAGTCCATTGGGTCGTACGAGTTCGAGAATGAAAGTTGCACCACTTTGCAACTTTACACTGCTTGCATTTGGCAACTTTTCCCTCAACTGAAAACTCAGCACCATGGGAAAATGCCTTCGAGATAGAAAAAATTGAGAGAGGTTATTGTAGATGGTCTCAACACGATCCCATATCTTTAGATGAAGAGTCTGTAAGCATCATGGTTTCCAAGAAATAGTCCATCAAAGTTTGCTGTCTTTTAGCACTTTGGACTCTTAAGGGAAAACGCTGCTCCAATGCAACTCAGAGCGATTCAACATATTTGGGTGCAAAAGAGAACCATACCTAACATAGATTTACCCATCTAGATGTGTTGGAACAGTCCATTGGGTTATACGAGTTCGAGAATGAAAGTTGCACCACTTTGCAACTTTACACTGCTTCCATTTGACAACTTTTCCCTCAACTGAAAACTCAGCACCACAGGAAAATGCCTTCGAGATAGCAAAAACTGAGAGAGGGTATTGTAGATGGTCTCAACATGATCCCATATCCTCAGATGAAGAGTCTATAAGCATCATGGTTTCCAAGAAATAGTCTGTCAAAGTTTGCTGCCTTTTAGCACTTTGGACTCTTGAGCGAAAACCCCACTCCAATGTAGCTCGGAGCGATTCAACGTATTTGGGTGCAAAAGAGAACCATACCTAGTGTAAATGTACCCATTCAGATGTGTTGGAACAGTCCATTGGGCCGTAGGAGTTCGAGAATGAAAATTGCACCACTTTGCAACTTTACATTGCTTGCATTTGACAACTTTTCCCTCAACTGAAAACTTAGCACCACGGGAAAATGCCTTCGAGATAGAAAAAACCGAGAGAGGTTATTGTAGATGGTCTCAACACGATCCCATATCCTTAGATGAAGAGTCTATAAGCATCATGGTTTCCGAGAAATAGTCCGTCAAAGTTTGCTGTCTTTTAGCACTTTGGACTCTTAAGGGAAAACGCTGCTCCAATACAGCTCGGAGCGATTCGACATATTTGGGTGCAAAAGAGAACCATACCTAGTGTAAATGTACCCATATGGATGTGTTGGAATAGTCCATTGGGTCGTACGAGTTCGAGAATGAAAGTTGCACCACTTTGCAACTTTACACTGCTTGCATTTGACAACTTTTCCCTCAACTGAAAACTCAGCACCACAGGAAAATGCCTTCGAGATAGCAAAAACTGAGAGACATTATTGTGGATGGTCTCAACATGATCCCATATCCTCAGATGAAGATTCTGTAAGCATCATGGTTTTCAAGAAATAGTTCATCAAATTTTTCTGCCTTTAAGCACTTTGGACTCTTAATGCAAAACGCCCCTCCAATGCAGCTCAGAGTGATTCGACGTATTTCGGTGCAAGAGAGAACCATAACTAGCGTAAACATACCCATCCAGATGTGTTGGAATAGCCCATTGGGTCGCACGAGTTTGAGAATGAAAGTTGCACAACTTTGCAACTTTACACTGCTTGCATTTGGCAACTTTTCCCTCAACTAAAAACTCAGCACCACAGGAAAACGCCTTCGAGATAGCAAAAACCAAGAGAGGTTATTGTAGATGGTCTCAACAAAATCCCATATGCTCAAATGAAGAGTCTATTACCATCATGGTTTCTAAGAAATAGTCCATCAAAGTTTGTTGCCTTTTAGCACTTTGGACTCTCAAGGGAAAACGCCGCTCCAATGCAGCTTGGAGCGATTCGACATATCTAGGTGGAAAAGAGAACCATACCTAGCGTAAACATACCCATCTGGATGTGTTGGAATAGTTCATTTGGTTGTATGAGTTCAAGATTTAGGGATGTCCTCTTCAGATCACTCTATTCTGAATAGGTTTGTGGAGCTACCAATGTTAAATCCAAGTTGACTGACTTTGAGAAAATCGTATCCCAATAAACATGATAGAGGTCCCACTTCTTTTTGAATTCAGGAGCACCATTTGACCCTTTATCTCCATTCCTCTTGAAGCATCTTTTATTTCCTCCTTTTCCTTCCTTCTTCGAGGATTGAGCGGAAAGAACATGAATGTCTTCATTTGTAGGGCTTTGTGCAATACCTCTCGCAACCAACCTTGATTCCCCTTGAATACATTGAGCCCTCAACCAATCAAACTTGGGAAGTTTTGATCTCACGTCGATTCCTTGAATGTAAGACTCCCAAGATGAAGGAAGACCATTAAGAGCCAACATGGTCAAATCTTTGTCATCAACAATATGACCATTTCTCTCATTGTCTTCAACTTAGAAATCAGATAATACAACTGAAAGCACTCAAAAAATGAAACACATAAGACAATAAACACAACAAGAAATTTGCTTACAACTCAGGCCCAGCTCATTGCTGCATTTGATACAATGAATAATAGCACCTCTCATAGATGCAAAGATACAATCGAATATGCTTCTCCTTGAAATCAGCCTGCTATTGCAAGATGAAGTGTTGCTGCTCAAGTGCAAACTTTTGCATGTATTGTAAATTATGCTGAATGAACTTGATTGAGGAAATGAACAAACATCACCTTGTATTTATACAAAATAAGGTGACTCTTCAAGGAGGTCGGCCTCTCTTGAAAATAATAAATTACAAAATAATATCAAGGAAGGTTAGCCTCATCCGTTTAAATAAAATGAGTATAAATTAAATAGCCATAGGCTATCATTTAATTTATTATAACTTGATGTGATCGCTATCATGTATGAAAAATGTGGTAGCATAGACAAGGCGGTGGACTATTTGAAAAAAAGCTTCAAACAAATGTGGTCTCATAGAATTCAATGACAAACGAATGCAATTGACAACTGCTCATAGTTTTTAGTTATGCAATGT
The DNA here is from genome assembly GCA_007115665.2 of Sequoiadendron giganteum. Taxonomy (NCBI): domain Eukaryota; kingdom Viridiplantae; phylum Streptophyta; class Pinopsida; order Cupressales; family Cupressaceae; genus Sequoiadendron; species Sequoiadendron giganteum. The sequence goes on along the minus strand of CM021110.1, from coordinate 138,025,473 downwards.
GAAGTAATTTCATAACTACATAGGTTGACTTTGTAAGAACTATATTGTAATTGAAAATTTTCCATCTATAAACATCTAGTTGTTAGTTATGCAATGTGAATTAATGATTTTAGTTTGAAAGATGTGTAATGCAATGTAATCAACGATATAAATATAAACTACATAATATAACCATTCAGTTTTAAGCTATTGTACATTGATATTTAACCATTTCTCAAGATAAAATTTTCAAAGAGTTTAATCATGCACATGAGGAACAAATTAAATTTCGATTGTCAACTTCTATATATCAAATTATCCAATAATCAAGTGTATGTCCATATACAAAAATGGCATCGATGCCAACTCAAACAAAGTTTTACAAAATGTGGCATATGCCATCTCAATATGTATTCAAAATTTACATGCCAAAATGTCTATCTCATCCTAGACTACTGGTGGATCATCAAAATGGAGCCTCTTTGAAGCACTCGTTGGCTTTGAAGGTAGCTACATAAGAAAAATTCAAACCACAATTGAGATTAGTTATATATATAATTTAAAATTAAATAATTAACATCAAAATCAATATACATTGAATTTTAATTGAACTCTAAAATTGAAATCTTGATTACCTGAAATATACGTCTCTTCAAAGGGTCAAGAGTCCTAGAATATACCAAATCAACTTTTGAAATGCCAATCTATATATGTGAACAAAAACATAAAATTGATCCAAGTTAGCATATGATTATTGGTAATAAGAACTTATTTACCAAACACAAAATAAAATAAGCACATGTACCTCTTTAGGTTGATCTTTTTCTTTATCTCCTTCAGGTGTTTCGACACCTCCTCTTTGAGGTGTTCCAATAACTACTCCTTTAGGTGGTGTGTCCCTTGTCAACATATCTATAAAGCTCATAATTTCCTGTAAATAAAATTGACAAGTACATATGAAACTACCAATCCATGTCGACGTATGTATAATCAATATAAGATCTTAAAAATATTAATTCAATCCAATTTGAGTTCAATTACCTTCCCCTTATCTAGATTTGCACCTCCATAGTCTGGACGAAGTTGCACCTCACTCACACTGGGTATTTCCTATAGGAGGAAAACAAGATAAGCATATATGTTATTATATAATTTCATTAATGAAAATTCAAATGACAAGCAAGTATATAATATAAAATGTAAATGAGTGAGTACAAAAATATATACTATGTGTGTTTCCACGCCAAATGAAATGGCCCTAAGGGTGCTATCAGTCACCCGTGTGAGCTCCTCCTCAGACATCAACTATTAAATAGACCATGTAAATAAATATTAGTACTTGATACTATCTCTTATTAATATTCATTTAAAAATAAATGCAAGTTATGAAATTACAACTTAAATCTTACCTGTGTCACTATTCCAACATCTCCCTCTCTAGCAGGAGAGGACTCTGTAGGGTGCGCTCCACTCCCCTGTGACTGATCTATAATGTCCACATCATGGAGGTCATAATCAAAAGTGTCCAAGGGATGCTCAATGGGTTGTACAAGAGGACCCAAGCATATCTGGTGGCACATAGTGCAAGTATGTGGCACACAAATATGTGGACCTGAGGAGGATGATGCAACAGCACTCGAGCTTTCGCCAACATAACCAAAATGTGGCTGAGCTACTGTAGACGCATACAAAACCAAATGACCACTCAAAGAGTGAATAGCCTTAATAGTCTATGTGGATGCATCCTGGATAATCTCTAGATGATATATTGGAGGTGGCGGAGGAAGGGGAGGAAGGGGAGGAAGGGAAACATTTGGGCGTGGGACTACTCTAACTGCTCTTGTTCTATCCTAGGGCATACCTCCACTAACGCCCTGGAAGGGTTTAATGTCAAAGTAATTGACATGATGCCCTAACACAAACTCAACATATATTTTTTTAATAGAGTAAAATGGTATGTCAGAATTATTGTTCGGTGGTTTATCAAAAACCATACACCAACGATCCCAAAAGTTAGCTACAATGTCCCTATGCATGCACCATTTTATAGAAAGTTTTGTTTTATTAACATTCACTAGCAAACCGTTGTGGGGGTCAATGAATAAAGAGGCTATTTGGGCTTTGGTTATTTGGAGATCTTTCAAATCATCGTAAGACAATCCACATCGATAATATTTCCTCATGTCTTCTCGCCACGAATAAAAGGAATTATGCTGGGTGGAGAGGGTTTCTATATTTTTAATTATTTCCTTCAATGTGTTTGTCATATCTCTCAATTGAGGCATTGTCTGATAAATTTCACAAATGCCCCTCAATTGCCCACATTTTTCACCAATTAAGTCTTCAATTGGTGGCAGTGGAGGTGGTGGAGCATTTGGCATTTGTGGATTTACATTCGTAGCCATAATACCTGATTAAAGTTAAAAACTAATTAAACTAATTGAAATTACACAATATAAATGAAATTATTCTAAAAAAACCCTAGTTTTTAATAAAAATCCAAAAAAAACCATACTTTTTCACAAAAATCAATAACAAACTCTTATTTTTGATAAAAATACATCAACAACACTAATTTTTAATCAAAATGCATTTCAAAACATTAAGTTTTAATAAAAAATCAATGTAAACTCTAGTTTAAAAAAAAAATCAATAAAACCCGTATTTTTGAATTTTTTTTAATAAAACCTACTTAAACTTAAGAGAATCTATTGAAAAATTGATTACAATATTGAAAAAACCAAATACATACCTTTCAAATCGGATATCGGATCAGAGTGGATATCGGATTTGGGTTTTTCCTTTTGCGCCTGCGTCAAACTGTGAGAAATGAAGTTAAAGAGTTGGATGTTTTTTTATATATAGTTTCCAGAAATCGGATAACTGATTTGAATTGGATATCCAATTTGTGGAAACTAGCTTTGGTTTTTGTTTCAGGTAGAACACCTGAACGTAGAAAAATCAACTCGGCCATTTCCGCGTTTTTGAGTCGATTCAAAACGTGATTTTTTCTCATTGCCACTTTTTGGCCCATCATGATCTTGCACATACCCCAAACCTATATATTTGTATACAATCAGAATGAGAAAATTTTGGGCATTTTTTTAGGCCTTGTCTTTGTTAAACCCTCATTTTGGTGTATCCACCTCCATAGAAAGCTAGATAGGATAGAGATAGAAAAAATACATAAAGTAAAAGACATGCGATAGAAAGAAACCCCAAAAAGGAGAATAACCCCTATCACAAATGTAAAATATGTGTGATACAAACAAACCCCACAAGGAGGAGACACCCTATCACAAATGTATAAGACATGTGATAGAAACAAACCTCATAAGGAGGATAACCCCTATCATGAATAAAATAGATAAGATCAAATAGACAAGATAAGATAACAAGATATCATTACCAACATCCTACGACTCCCCTCTTGGATTGATAGATGTGATGTAGTAGCATTTTAGAGAAGCCTTGACTCTTGATTGAGGAATAAATTTGGCAAAGCTTTGCTATGAAAGTGAGAAATAAAGAAGATAGCAAGAGAGAGTGAAGAGAATGAGATAGAATGAGAATGAGAGTGAAAAATGAGGTTTTGTGAGGTTGCATGGGTGGGAGGAGCCATTACTCATGCTTCCTTGCCATTATGACATGTGTCATAGGCAAGGAATGCAAAATATTCATGTTTAAATTTAGGAAAGTTTGGGGATGCTAGAACATCGTGAATATGTCTATGCATTGTGCAAGTTTCCTACTCAAAACTTTGTACAAGGCATTTGAGGTTCTAGTGCTTCATCTTTGTTTCCCATGGAGTTAGAATCATGAAATTTTGACATGGATTTTTGTCATAAATACAACGGGCCTAGATATGAAAGTGTGAAATTACCATAGGGTGTCATTTTACAACACTATAGATTTATATTTTATGTGCATATACATATATTTTACTATAATCTCATCACTAAGTAATTTTATACCTAACTAGGGAAATAGTAAAATTTGAACACTAATTGTAAGATGCTATGGTAAAGATTCTATGTTATTATTTAAATAGCTAATTATCAATATTTACTTACATTCATTAAATGATTACTAAATATTATAAAATAATTATATTCGTTAACCATGGTTGTTCTATCATATTATATTCAAAACTCAACTAGTTATAAAACTATATATATATTAATCCTTAAATATAGTTCCTTCATTACTTCTATGGCTAGATTGAACAACAATTGAAAATTGTCAAGTCTAATCATTAAATGATTTATTTTATAATAAATTTGATTATCGAATTACGATATCTCAATCAAATAATTTTTATCCTTCAATTTAATATAATTCTACAAGAGTGATGAAACATTTGAGTTAACCTCCTTGTCTAAGAATAGGTTCACCATTTATTTTCTTATGTTTTTGAAACTCGGTTCTAAGTTAAATTTTAAACATAGTTATTTTCCTACAAAATCAAATAAAATGGAAGTTACTTGTATATTTAAATAAGCTAAGAAAAACTAACTCAAAACTACTTGAAAACCCTTAAAATATTGAATCCTCTTTTCCTTTCCAATTTTGCATTCAAATTAAGTTTCATATTTCACTTCAATCTCAGTTATATCAATTGATTGTCCTCAATGTTTTATTAATTATTTGAGAAATAAATTAATTTCCTTGTATAAAGGTTTTCTCCAATTTTATTTATATATTGATCGAATTTATTTTTTGATTGTATATATGTATGTACATGTATGTATGTATGTATATACATACATACATACATACATACATGAATACATGTACATAAATACATACATGTATATAAATACATGTATATACATACATGTACATACATACATACATACATAAATATGTACGTGTGTGTATATATTAATGGTATTGCAAAGATATTTGATTAAAGGTTTCAATATAGAAATATTTATATTTAAAATATTTATTTCTTTACATGCATTTCTAGAATTAATGAAGTTGCAAAGATATTTGAGTAAGATTTAATGCATAGAAATCTATTATATTTATATATTCTATTATTTTGGCCCCCTTATGGGGTGAGGCTTCACCCAAAGGAGTTTGAGGCCCCTGAAGTCACCGATAATAATATGTAATTAAATAAATACTTGTTATTTATTTAATTTAGCCTATGTCACTTATCCTTATAGTTAATTAAATAAATATATATTATTTATTTAATTAATCCCACATTTTCCCTTATTCCTCTAAATCCCCTAACCTTTTCTTAAGTTAATTAATCCTTGATTATTTAACTTTATCCTCATCCTAAACATCATTATCACATTCTCCAACTTTTAACTCCACCTAAGTTAATAAACCCTTGGTTTATTAACTTAACCTATCCCTAATAATCAATTAATCCTTGATTCCCTCGGTTTATTAACTCAACCTATCCCTATTAATCAATTAATCCTTGATTAGTTGATCTAATCCTCATCCATAATCCTCATTACCATTATTTCCTAATTTTAAATTCCTATATCTCACCTACCCCACTAACCTCTTACACAAGCCACCCTGTGAGCCACACTATCTCTTACACAACCCACCCCTATCCATCTTGTGACACTTTTTGCAAGGCTATTCAATCTTCATTCTTTGATCCAAATCCTATCCTTCTTTCAATCTCAACCCTCCATTAACTAATCAATCCTAACCCTTGATTCCTCTCATCAAAATTCTATATAATGAGGCCTTGGCTCTCATTCTTATAACACACATTCATCCCAACCTTATACTATCCAAATCCACATCATATTCATCTATATCCATATTATCATAATGCTAAAATTATGAGTAACCACATCCCTTTAATCATTGGAGCAAATCTACAAGACAAGGATGCATCTTGTGAGCTCAATCCATGAAGAGGAAGGAGAAATGAAGGTATAATATTATTTGTGTTTATTTCTTATTCATTTTACTCTATTTATCTTCAAATTCATCTTTCCAATCTTGCATTCAAATTAAGTTTCATATTTCACTTCAATCTCAGTTATATCAATTGATTGTCCTCATTGTTTTATTAAGAATTTGAGAAATAAATTACTTTCCTTGTATAAAGGTTTTTCTCCAATTTTATTTATAGATTGATTGAATTTATTTTTGGATTATATATATGTATGCATGCATGCATGTATGTATGTATGCATGTATGTATGTATATATGTATGTATATATTTATGTACATTGTTACATACATAAATACTTACATGTACATACATACATACATACATACATGTGTACGTGTGTGTATATATTAATAGAATTGCAAAGACATTTGATTAAAGGTTTCAATATAGAAACCTTAATATTTAAAATATTTATTTCTTTACATGTATTTCTAGAATTAATGAAGTTGCAAAGATATTTGAGTAAGATTTAAAATGCAAAGAAATCTATTATATATATACATATATACATATATACATATATATATACACATATACATATATATATATATATATATATAAATATATTCTACTATGTTGGCCCTCGTATGGGGGTGAGACTTCTCCCAAAGGACGTTGAGGCCCCTGTAGTCACCGAAAATAATATTTAATTAAATAAATACTTGTTATTTATTTAATTTAGCCTATGTACCTTATCCTTATAGTTAATTAAATAAATATTTATTATTTATTTAATTAATCCCACATTTTCCCTTATTCCTCTAAATCCCCTAACCTTTTCTTAAGTTAATTAATCCTTGATTAATTAATTTTATCCCCATCCTAAACATCATTATCCCATTCTCCAACTTTTAACTCCACCTAAGTTAATAAACCCTTGGTTTATTAACTCAACCTCTCCCCATTAATCAATTAATCCCTAATTAGTTGATCTGATCCTCATCTATAATCCTCATTACCATTATTTCCTAATTTTAAATTCCTACATCTCACCTACCCACACTAACCTCTTACATAATCCACCCTGTGAGCCACACTATCTCCTACACAAATTTAATGTCTCTCTTCCTAATGTGTGCTCACACATGTGTGAGTACACCTCCCCATTTCGCCCCTATCCATATTGTGACACTTGTCATAAGGCTATTCAATCTTTATTCCTTGATCCAAACCCTATCCTTATTTCAATCTCAACCCTCCTTTAACCAATCAATTCTAACCCTTGATTCCTCTCATCAAAAGTCTATATAATGAGGCCTTGAATCTCATTCTTATAACACACATTGATCCCATCCTTATGCTGTCCAAATTCGCATCAAATTCATCTATATCCATATCATCATAATGCTAAAATTATGAGCAACAACATCCCTTCAATCATTGGAGCAAATCTACAAGACAAGTGTGCATCTCGTGAGCTCAATCCATGAAGAGGAAGGAGAAATGAAGGTATAATCCTATTTGTAAGTATTTTTTATTCATTTTCATCTATTTATCTTCATATTCATCTTTCCAATTTTCCATTCAAATTAAGTTTCATATTTCACTTCAATCTTAGTTATATCAATTAATTGTCCTCATTGTTTTATTAAGAATTTGAGAAATCAATTAGTTTCATTGTATAGAGGTTTTCTCCAATTTTATTTATAGATTGATAGAATTTATTTTTTGATTATATATATGCATTCATGCATGCATGTATGTATGTATGTATGTATGTACATGTATGCATATGTGTATATATATGTATGTACATTGTTACATACATACATGAACATACATAAATACATACATATGTATGTGTGTGTGTATATTAATGGAATTGCAAAGATATTTGATTAAAGGTTTCAATATAGAAACATTTATATTTAAAATATTTATTTCTTTACATGCATTTCTAGAATTAATGAAGTTGCAAAGATATTTGAGTAAGATTTAAAATTCAAAGAAATCTATTATATATATACATATATATTCTACTATGCTGGCCCCTTATGGGGATGCGGCTTCTCTCAAAGGAGGTCGAGGCTCCTGTAGTCACCGGAAATAATATTGAATTTAATATTTACTTGTTATTTATTTAATTTAGCCTATGTCCCTTATCCTTATATTTAATTAATTAAATATTTATTATTTATTTAATTAATCCCACATTTTATTCCTCTAAATCCCTTGACCTTTTTTTAAGTTAATTAATCCTTTATTAATTAACTTTATCCCCATCCTAAACATAATTATCCCATTCTTCCAACTTTTAACTCCACCTAAGTTAATAAACCCTTGGTTTATTAACTCAACATATCCTCATTAATCAATTAATCCTTGATTAGTTGGTCTAATCCTCATCCATAATCCTCATTTTCATTATTTCCTAATTTTAAATTCCTACATCTCATCTACCCCACTAACCTCTTACACAAGAAACCCTATGAACCACACCATATCTTACCAAATCTAATGTCTCTCTTCCCATTGTGTGCTCACACATGTGTGAGCACAACTCCCCATTTCACCCTTATCCATCTTGTGGTACTTATCACAAGGCTCATCAATCTTCATTCGCTGATCCAAACCCTATCCTTCTTTCATTCTCAACCCTCCATTAACCAATCAATACTAGCTCTTGATTCCTCTCACCAAAAGTCTATATAATGAGGCCTTGGCTCTCATACTATTGTGTGTATGAATATGTGGAATAAACTAAAGAGTTAAACAAACACACCAATGTGATATTGTATTAAAGAAATGTAAGTTAAAGATAAGCAAACTCTAAACACAAAAAATTATTTAAAGATGTCCCATTTTCCTCTATCTCCAAGGATTCATTGTAAGTTGCTTGCTCTTAGATTGTGTAAGCAACAGCTTGACAGAATGACAACCTAGAGAATGAGATTATATGCAACCTGCATTTTTATGCTAAATGATATGAGATTATGAAACTAAAATGGATTATGAAAGATATTCTACCATGATTGTAAAATGATAAACTAAAATGCTATGCTATGCTCAATAAATCTAGTATAATAAGATTGTTGAGTGCTCAATAATGCAACTATAATGCTTACGCTAGATTCGATTGGATTGATCCTTTCAAAGCACAAAGAGGTTGTATTTATAAAATTTTGGAGGCAAACGCCTATTTGGAAAAGATCGATTATTGAAATCAAGCCTAGCAAGATGAATAGTGGAAGATCAAGAAGTTGTAGAGAAAGATGGAAGCTAGAGAGAAAGAGGGAAAATATTTCCTCCTACACAACCTCTTCCATTCAAAAATGAAGGAAAGTAGCCATTTGGCATTTTTAGTTGTGAGGAGTTAGTTGGTAGTTGAAGATAAATCCATGATTAAATTATTTAATTATTTAATTATATGTGACATGAATTTAGAAGCTTCCATAATTAAATAAAAATATTTAATCATGTGTGGGAAGTGAAAAAGGTGTTTAATTAAATATTTAAGAATATTTAATTATATGTGAAGTGAAGAATTAGAAATAATGAATTTAGAAGAATATTCTTATTTGAATTTAAAAATTCAAATTTAAAGTAATATGATAATTAATTTAAATAAATTATAAAATTTAATTAATTAATTAAGAGAAATAAAATAAAATGACAATAATTAAGTAAACTTATTTATTTAATTAAAATAGAAGAATTAGAAAGTGAATGATATAAATAAATAACTTAATTTTTTTATATGTAGATGACTTTAGAAGATTAATTAAATAACTCATATTTAATTAATTATGAGGCTTGATTTAATGTGACCATTTTTAGATGTATACATTTTTCCCCTCTTTGAAGTGATGTGTTTTACACATTGCTTCAAAGAAAAATTAAGATAATGGAAGTTTTGCCCCTGACTTTGAAAATTTGATTGATGATTCTATATGCCCCCTCGAGAGATAAATCATGTGGTTCGATGATTTTGATGATGATTCAAAGATTTTGAATGATTTGATGTAAATTCACTGATTTATCTCCCAAAATAGTGCTTAGTGTGGTGAAAAAAAAAAAATAACATTACCCTATTTACCCCCTTAAAAGGTGAAAAAAGGTAAAAGTCCTTGTCATTTGAACAATTACATTTGGGTGAAAATAGGGCTCTGAGAGAGGAGAATTGAGATGCCGATCCACTACGAGTGACATAGATTCAAGCGGGTACGTAGACATTAGAGACTAGCTACATATGGACCTCTGGTAAGATCGTGAAACCTTCCTTGTGAATTTTTGCTTGAATTTTTTCATGATTTTTAAATTTTTAGAAATTTGATTTTATGTTTTAACGCATACAATTGTGTTTTAGCACATGCGAGCCCTCAATTAGCGCATAGGGTAGGTAGTTTAGTGCATCTAGGATAGCGCATATATGCCACAAATTGGCACATAGATTTTGATAAAATAGCGCATAGGCCAATTTAGCACATAGGCATGATAAAGTAGCGCATAGGTTAGATCTCGTGCATATGATGATCATCTAGCGCATAGATTTGATATTTTAGCGCATCGACTTAACTAATGCATTTGATAGATAGATTAGCACATTGGCTAGATAGAGTAGCGCATACACTAAATTAGCATATTTACCCTCTATTTTAGCGCATCTATGGATAAACTAGCGCATTTGTTGTTTTGGCGCATTAATTGTTTGTTTTAGCGTATCCATGAAATTTTGTAGATTTTGAATGTTTGAAGATCAATTGATGATTTCCTAATTTTTTTTGCTATATTAGACAATTGATTTGATAGAATTGAATTGCATCAAGGATAATTGATCTGATTTTGATGATGTTTTGATAAAAAATTTCTCATGTTGAAATAAAAAACAAATAGTAAAATGATTGATTTGATGATGCTGATTCTAATAAATTTGCTTTCTGAAATGAAAAATAAATAGCAATGATGAGCTGATATGATGTATGAGTCTGATAAATTTTCTTTCTGAAATGAAAAAGAAATAGTAGAGATGAACTGATATGACGTATGATTCTGATAAATTTTCTTTCATGTTGAAAACAAATAGTAGTGATGATCTGCTTGCATGATGTTGGTTTCATCTAATTGCTTGATTTCTAATAGATTGATGTACTTTTCTGATGATGTGATATGATTGAATTGATATTGATATGATGTATAGGAGGATTTTAATATCCTCCAAATTAGAGAGAGATTTCACAAAACCTGGGAGATGATTCCCAGATTGTCTCAGTAGGAGATTAGAGTTATTTCCAGATGTGGTTTGGGTTCACTACTTAGGATTCCACAGTATAGGGTCAATAGGGCACTATTGATAGCTTTAGCTAAGTGGTGGAATAGTGAGAATAACACCTTTCATTTTCCCACTAGAGATATTATAGTCACACCTGAGGATGTATATAGGATACTAGGGATCCCAGTGGTTGGTGAGATTGTGGTTTATGACCATAAGAAGATTGGTGGGACCCATGCTTTGTGGAGAGTGTTTAAGGATCCAGGAATTAGTGGGTATGAGATCCCTTGGAGAGAGATGGTTGAGGGTTACGCCCCACTTCCTTCAGTATTAGCTAGATTCATTGGTGGCTTCTTGTGTCCTGACCGTAGGTCGAAGGGATTGTCTATTGATTGGGGTCAAGTTCTAGCAAACATGGTCCTTCATCAGACTAGGTATGCTTGGGGTTCATGCATGCTAGCCCACCTATACCACGATTTACATCAGGTGGTATATATAGGTGGGAGGAACATATCTTCTGAGGTTACACTCTTACAAATTTTGGTGTGGGAGCATATTGCTATCACCCGCCCCTTTTTAGGGAGAAATCATCCCATCGGTCTGTCATATGTTTATGCATACTTAGGTCCACTTGTCTAGTGCAAGCTAGGAAAGTTGGAGTACTGGCGAAGGGTTTTAGATGATATGGATATTGTGATTTTGAGGCAATATGTTGATTGTGAGGCTTGGGACAAGGATGATATTGAGCTGCCCTATTGTGGCATATCCAGATAGTTGATCAGGAGGACCCCTTTCATCATTGAGAGATTTTTGGTTATACGGGTTTTGAGACAATTCAGCCGAGTACAGGTCATTCCGTATGACATTTCCCATTATGCTAGGTGGAGGGAGGATGTCACAGAGTGGGACCCATTCATTCCCTATGAGGAAGCAATGGCAAAGTACTTAGGTCTACAACCAAAGATCTAGGACTATAGGCCAGACATTAGTGATGCATAGATGACAGATGAGTACACAACATACTTCCATACGCATCAATTCCCGAGGTTGACGAGCCCTAATGAGCCTACCCCACTACTATATGGACCAACACTACAATGTCCATGGAGATAGTAGAGGGGTGAGGCATAGGCATAGGAAGAGCAGCCAGCCGAAGGAGGAGGAGAGGATGTGGGTGGTGGTGATGATATGGATATTGATAGGGATGAGGGTGAGGATGATAGTGATGAGAGCGATGATGATGACAGGGATGATGGGAGGAGAGCCATTTTTTATGTTTCGATTAGGACCAGCTCGAGGACAATGAGAATAGTGGAGTAACCAGCTTTAGGTCCATCACACATTAATATCAGGGCTCCATTGCGAGAGCAACAGGGCTAGATTGATTCATTATAGACACAGGTATAGGCTCTCCAAAGCCAATAAGCATAGGCCCAGCTTACTATCTAACAATTACAGGAACAAATGGCACAACCACCACCCCCAAACCCATAGGTAGCTCAATTGATTCTTGAGCGAGACAATTTGAGGCAACACTGCCAATAGGTAGAGGGCATAGTAGAGAGGCTACTAAGATCTATGGAGGGAACCTCTATTGGAGAGGTTGTGGTAGAGGGACTGGAGACTGCTCGAGAGGCTAAGTACTATAGGATGAGATATTTTGAGGCAGTACCCCTCGAGTATAGGATAGCCTATACACGGTCAAGAACCAGATATTGCACTCACTCCCACAGTCATTCCAAGAGTGCCACCAAGAGTGTGGGACAGCCACATAGACGAGAGATAGGTGGTACCAGTGGCCAAGATCCAGCTAGACCCCCTACTTCCAGAGGTAGCAGTAGCCACGGTCCTCACTTTGATGCTCCTCATTTATGATTATGTATACATCATTTTTATCACATTTTATGTCTCTCTGGACATTTGATATCATTCTACATTTGGACATTTATTTGATGAGATTATATGATATGCAACGGTGATTTCTGATCCTATATGCATGTGTCTTTTATTATGTTGTGATGGATGTTTATGTATGCATTTCTATTTCTATATGCCAAGTTGCTTATGATTATGTCATGATGATTCATTTATATGCATAATGATCTTTTCATGATGATGTTTATGAAATTTTCATGCTTTATGATTGATAAATGTGCAGAATATGTTATGATGGTTGATGCAAATGATATGTGAATAATTTTTATAATGTTTTATGATGTATGGAAAAATGTATTGATTATGGATGCAAAAAAACTTGTGATGAAATGAATGCAATGGATGCATTTTATTCTTTTCCAATGTATGGTTATATATGATGATGTAATGATGTGGATGTGTAAAATGAAAATGATAGTGAATGGAGATGAAATGAATGATGTGATATGTCAAATAATGGGATGATAAAATTATATGCAAATGATATGAAGGTTTAATGATATTAAATGATAAAATGAAATTTATGAAATGATAATGGTATGAAAATGTCGTGAATATTAAAAGATATAAAAATATGTGAAAATAATATAAAACCAATGGTGAAAATTATAATGATAATGAAATGATATGGAAATGATAATGCAAAAATGGTAATGCAAAATGATTATGAAAATGAAATGATATTGAATGCATGATAAATCAGTAAATGACAAATGATAATGAAAATGATGAAATGATATGAAAATAATAATGGAAATGATATGATATAAATGATTATGATGAAAATGATAATGATGAAAATATGAAAATGAAAATTGATATGATAATGATTGTGATGAATGAGAATGATTTCAGCAAATGTCCAAATGTACTCAATCTTTGTTCCAAAGAGACATATTGCTTTTGATATCTTTGTCAATCTCCAAAAATCTATTATACAAATTCAAAATAAATGAAATCTATATGAATCATGTAGACCTAACAATTCAAACTGAACTACACACTATTGTCATTTTGTGAACCAATTTTATGCTTGTTTATCATCATTGAGCTTTTTGAAATGTTGGAAGTTAGTACAAGCATCGTAGGGTAAATCCGCCTTGATAATGTCCTGAGTACAAATTTCATGATGTTTGATATAGCAAGTTAATACAAGCATTGAGGTATAATTGAACTGAGATGACCTAAGTATTGCTTGCATAAACAGACAAAAGTTAATCCTTTTCCTATGCAAATCTTGAAATGTCATCAATGATACTTTTGTAAACCATGTCTCGCAACAAATTTGCACAGTAATTATGATTAACTTGTAGACAACAAACAAAGAAAAATTATACTCCTTCCTTGTGACTCTAGTTCAATATAGCATTGAGCCACTCTAGAGATATGATGTCATCAAATTTCAAAACAATAGTTCAACTTATTCTTTAAGTGTTCCAATCATTTTATTTAGATTAAGATCATCCAGCTTGTTCAATTTCCTTCTGTGACATGTCTCATAGTTGTTTTGACTAGGCTTGATCGGATATTTGATTATTGATCTGATATTCAAGTAGTTGATGCATGGTGTCATTTGTCTACTTAAAAGCTCAAAAGTTGATTTTCCCCCAGCAAGTTGGACTTTGACTCTCAATTAGACACAACCTACTGCTAGGAATATAAACAAAGGTCATCAAGCCATTATGAAATCCTTGTCATCTCTAGGAAATGTTGTGTGCATGATGCGGATATGATAGCAAGGGATGGATTTGATGCTGATAAAAATGGCTATGAAGAAATGATGCAGGATGTAACTAAATAGATGGAAGAGTTGACTAAATCACAAATATTGCATGTTTGTCAGGTTTTCACCATTTATTTCTATTGCACTTTTTCAGATTTTGTGATTTTTTATTGTCACCAAGATGCTTGTTTGCCAGGTTTTCATGAAGGCAATGATTTCTTTTGATTTTTTGTATTTTTTTTGGTATTTTTTTGTTTTGTGTTTCTATATAAGGGTAGAGAACATAGTTTTTGAAAAAAACTCCTCTTTATTCATTCCTCTTCCTTTTCTTTAAAAGAAAATGATATTCTCTTTTTTTTTTCTTTTTTTTTTGTCACCAAGACGCCTATTTGCCAGCTTTTCATCAAGGCGACCAATTTTTTAGGACATTTTCTGAATTTTATGGATTTTTTCATGACTTTTTATGTTTTTTTTGTATTTTCTACACATAGAACTTCTTTAGATGAATGTTGTTTATTGGATCTTTCAACAAGTCCCCTTCTAGCATAGATAACTAATATGCTCCCGAACCAT
Organism: Sequoiadendron giganteum; assembly: GCA_007115665.2. Classification (NCBI taxonomy): domain Eukaryota; kingdom Viridiplantae; phylum Streptophyta; class Pinopsida; order Cupressales; family Cupressaceae; genus Sequoiadendron; species Sequoiadendron giganteum. The sequence continues at coordinate 138,010,115 of CM021110.1, read as the reverse complement.
ATGCTACAATGATGACAAATGGACCCAACCAATTTGGCTCAAACTTTCCTTTCTTCTCTCAATCTTGTTGGTTATAGGGATTTTCCTTCAAGACCAAGTCACCCACTTGAAATGTTCATGGTCTAACTCTATTATTGTAGCTATGAGATATGACTTGTTGATAACCCTTCAAATGATTGGTTGCATTTTGTCCTCTCTCATTGGTGCAGGACCACCCATGGGTCTAAGGGACCTAGAATATTTTTTTATGTTTTAATTTTCATTTTGTGTTGGAATAAGGTCCCAAGGACCATTTCAAATGATTTGTAATAGTTCTTTTAGGTTTATGGATGAATTTTGGTCTTGGTGACCAACTCTTTGTACAAACAAGGTCTCCATCCTCCTTTGTAAGTCTAAGTGCATGTTGGAAAATTAAGAAATAAGGATTACTTGATGTAACTAGACACCTGTGGGGAGTCACATTTCTCATTTGAGTGGGCTTGGATTCCTTTCACATATTTTGGAGGCATCTTTGTAGGCGGATTGAGGTAAGTTGTCAAAATTGCCTTAATTTGGCATTTAAGTGACAAATTAGAGTTTATTTGTGTTTCCAATGGCCAACTGATTCAAATTTCAATTGGAGGAGGTTGGAGGAGGTTGGAAGGATTCAAATATTCCTTTCTTGGTTGAGGAAAGGTTGTTGTTGAAGTTGAGAAAGAGTTTGCAATAAAGAGTTTGCTGATTTTTTGGTTTTTCCTGTAGAAATTGCTGATCCTGTACTTGGTACGATCTGTACGTGTTGTGTTATGCTCCAAGCCTATAATTTTTGGACAGGTAATTGAATAATATTTCCTTTTGCATTTTAGTGGTGATATTTCATTGAGTATCAAGGGAGATATCTTCATTTTACTCTCGGGTGGTATGAAAACCCTTGAAATCAGGGTTTTGAAGGAAAAATGTGGATTTCTTCCATCCACACATTATAGAGTTGCTAAATCTTGGTGGGATGGAATACATATGTCTTCAATAATATTTCCTCAATGTCTTGGAGAATGGAATGCTCTTTGGAGGAAGTATTGTAAGATTCCTGGCTTGACATTTCTATGTGGCAAGCCTAATTGACAAGAAAACAAGTGATTTTTTGCTTGATTTATGAAGAACCTTTCTAAGAGGAACTTAGGAATGATTTTAATAGGTGTGTAGAACCTTTAGGAGTCTAATTTTTGGATTTGGGGTGAATGGGAGATCCCATATAGTCAACACCCAGGTGTTGGTCTGTGAATTAGGCCTCTTGGAGCAGCGGTAGAAAGGGCCATTGTGGGTGATGCCTTGACAATCAAGGGGAAAGGCTTTGAGAATTTTTAGAGGTCCATCTTGGGTGTCACAATCCATATGTTTGGTTCCTTAATAGTCTTCCTTGTGTATTTTGTATTGACTATCCTACTGGGCAAGGGCTACTAGCCTTAAGGGAAAAGGGGGTCTAATTCACCATAGTGTTGGGTGTTTGTTGAAACCTAAGTGCAAGAGGGTTGTTAGACCTTGTTCTATCTTAGTAAGGCATGATTCAAATGTTTTTAAGATCTATGAGAGGTTTGAGTTGTTAACTCTAGGTGTGGGGGTTAATATCTTAAAGAATAATGGAGTTTAAGGCTCCTTGTAAGAGTATTTGAGAGAAGCGTTGAATTGGGGTATCTTTGCCATCATAGGAGTGTGTTACCTTCCCTTACACTCTACATAATAGTGGTTTCAAAGCATGATTGTAGGTATTTTTTGAAGGAAAGTCATCATGCCTCCAAAAGTTGGACTGGTGGTTGCACAGGAGTTGAATGCCTTGAGAGAAGAGATAGAGGCCTCAAAAGCAAGGAATAGAAGGAGAGGAGTGGCCATTAAGGAAGAGATTTCCTCTGAAGAAGAGCTAGAGGGTGAAGAAGGTGAACATAACCCTCAAGGGCAAGGTATGCCCCCTCATGAGAGAAGAATTCTTAAAGCCTTGCAAGCATCTAGAGGAGAGTCCTCTGAAGTGAAGATTGATCTACTGGTGTATAGTGGAAAGATGGATGTGGAAGAAGTGTAAGAGTGGGTAGAGGCATTGAATAATTATTTTGAATATAAATAAATGATAGAGAATAGGAAGGTAAATTTTTCCAAAAAAAAGTTGAAGGGATTCGCCTTGACATGGTGGAATTTCATCCAAGGAGAAAGGGTGAAGATGGTTAAGTTCATGATCAATTCATAGGATAGGATGGTCCATAGGTTGAAAGCACAATTCATTCTTGCTGATCATGAGGTGCAAGAGTTTAGAAAGAGGCAAAATCTGAAACAAAAAGACATGGATGTTTTATCCCTACACAGAGAAATTCTACAGGTTGAGCAGGAGTTGTGATCATGTAGAGAGTGAGAAGGAAAAGGTGGCCAGGTATATCAATGGATTAAGGCTCAACATACAAGATAATATCAGTTTGGTTACTCCCAAGACTATGGAGGATTGCATACAAATTGTACATAAGGCTGAAGAGAAGATAAGAAGGAAACAAGAGCAACAAAGTAGAGGAAGAGGCAAGAATTTCAGAGGTAGAGGCAACTTTGGGGGCAGAAATCAGTCCCAAAAACATTAAGAGGAGTCTAATCCTAATGAATCAAGTGGAGACTTAATTAATAGAGGGGGATTTAGGGGTAGGAGACCCAATGCTAGAGGCAGATTTAATGGAGGGAGAGGTTCTAATTAGTTTTTAGGGAGATGTTACACTTGCAACCAGCCTGGGCATCCACCTTTGAAATGCCCTAAAAATCAATGATCAATATCTCATGGTGGAGAGAGGAGGAATCAATTGGTACATGAATATGAAGAGAGTGTGACCTCACCTACAGTAAGCCTCACATCAAAATTTGGAGATAAATTGATGATTAGGAGAGCATTGCTCAAGGCACCAATCCCTGAAGAACCCCCACAAAGGAAGGCACTCTTCAAAATCAATTGCTAGGTACAAGGTAAGGTGTGTAAGATAGTAGTGGACTTAGGATCAAATAATAATCTTGCTTCAATTGAGATGGTAGAAAAATTGAATTTGAAAAGGATTTCTCACACTAACCCATACAAAGTTTCATGGCTTAGTAAAGGACAATAGGTCTTGGTGAATGAGCAAGTATGGGTAGAATTCAACATTGGGTCATAAAATGAAAAGATCCTATGTGACATCATCCCTATGGATGTGTGCCACTTGCTGCTTGGGAGGCCTTGGCATTTTAATAGGAAGGCCAAGCATGATGGGGAGAAGAATGGGGTAACTTACAACCTCACACCTCTCATAGAAGAAAATGAAAAGAATGAAGGGCATAGTGTTTTGATGGTGGGTGAGAAGTTCATGAAGACCTTGAAGGAAGGAGGAGGAAGAGGATTCTTCCTGATTATGAAGCCAAAAAGTGAAGCAGATCTGCCCACAAAGAAGAAGGAAAATGCACCTAGAGAGGTCCAAGAATTGCTGGATAACTACAAGGACATAATGGTGAATGAACTACCTAGTTTCTCTACCTCCCATTAGGGATATAATCCACCATATTGATATGATTCCAGGGGATAAACTACCCAATAATGTTGTATATAAGATGACACCTAGCCAAAATGAGGAGATTGCAAGACAAGTGCAAGATTTGATGGAGAAGGGGCTAGTGAGGAAGAGTTTGAGCCCATGTGTTGTTCCCACTATCCTAGCACCAAGGAAGGATGGGAATTGGAGGCTTTTCAATGATTCAAGAGCCATTAATGGGATCACAATCAGATATAGGTTCCCAATGCCAAGAATGGAGGACATTATGGACTGGCTAGCAGGGGGATCCTACTTTTCCAAGATTGATTTGAAAAGCGGTTATCATCGGATAAGGATCAGAGAGGGTGATGAATGGAAGACAACTTTTAAGACTAATAATGGCCTCTATGAATGGTTGGTGATTCCCTTTGGGTTGTCAAATTCCCCTAGCACCTTTATGTGCCTTATGAATGAGCTATTGAGACCTTTCATTGGAAAGTTTATTATGATTTATCTAGATGATATTCTTGTGTTTAGTAGGTCTAAAGAAGAACATTTAAAGCACCTTGACATGGTATTGAAGAGGTTACAAGAAGAGAATTTGCTGATCAACATGGAAAAGTGTGAATTTATGAAAGGAGAACTAGTGTACCTTGGATTTTTCATCTCTAAGGGATGTTTGAAGATGGATCCTTCAAAGGTGGATGCTATTCTTACTTGGCCAACACCAAAATCCATGGGAGATGTGAGAAGCTTTCATGGACTTGCAATATTTTATAGAAAGTTCATTAAGAACTTTAGTCAAATTTGTGCAGCCATCTTGGAAACCATCAAAGCAGGTAACAAGGGTAATTTTTCTTGGACTAATGAGGCCGATAAAGGGTTTGAATATCTGAAAAAGAGAGTAGCACAAAAACCTATACTTGTGCTCCCTAATTTTGATAAGGTTTTTACTATTGAGTGTGATTCTAGTAACCAAGCAATAGGGGCGCTTGAGCTAAGAAGGTAGTCCGGTTGCATTTTTTAGTGAGAGGATGAATGAAGCAAAGAGGAAGTATTCTTCCTATGATTTGGAATTGTATGTCATGGTCCAAGCCCTCAAAAAGTGGAGGCGCTACTTGTTACCTAAAGAATTTATTGTCTATACTGATAATTATGCTTTGAGTTTCTTGAATGCACAGGATAAACTCAATCATAGGCACATGAAGTAGGTGGATTCTTTACAAGCCTACACATTCACAATAAAGCACAAGAAGGGCCAAGAAAACAAGGTGGTAGATGCTCTCAATAGAAGGACACTTGTAGTGCAAGATATCAAACTCCAAAGCATGGGGGTTGATGCATTGAAAGATATGTATCATGAAGATGCAGATTTTAAGGAGGTATACAACATTTTTTATCAGCATTTGAATACTTTTCATGGTGAATACTCTGATTTTCTATTGTGGAATGGTTTTCTCTTCAAAGGAAGCCAATTGTGTGTGCCTAAATGCTCAATAAGGGAGAATATTATAAAGGAGAAACACAGTGGGAGTCTTGGAGGTCATTTTGGAATTGATAAGACCTTAGAACAAGTGAGGAGGTACTACTATTGGCCAAGGCTGCAAGTGGATGTGAGAAATTTTGTGGAAGGATGTACAATAAACCAAAGAGAAAATGGAACTTCATCAAATGCAAGACTCTATCAACCACTTCCCATTCCCAATAGGCCTTGGGAGAGTGTAAGTATGGATTTTGTATTGGGGCTGCCTAGGACCCAAAGAGGTTTTGATAGTGTTTTTGTGGTGGTGTATAGGTTTAGTAAGATAGCTCATTTTCTTCCTTGTAAATGCACCAATGATGTATCTAGTATAGCAGGTCTATTTTTTAATGAGGTTGTTAGAATACATGGATTTCCCTTAAGCATTGTTTCTGACAAGGATTCTAAGTTCATAGGTCACTTTTGGAGGACCTTGTGGAAGAAACTTGGCACAAATCTATCCTTTAGCTCTACATACCATCCAAAAATGTATGGAAAAACTGAAGTGGTGAATAGATCATTGGGAAATCTCTTGAGATGTCTTACCAAGGAGCATGGACAAGCTTGGGATCTAATTTTACCTCAGGTTGAATTTGCATACAATGACTCCATGAATAGGAGCATTGGTAGGAGCCCTTTTGAAGTAGTCTATGTCATGCACCCTAGAGGGGTCTATGAGTTAAGATATCTACAAGGATTTGATAGGAGAAGTTCTCAAGGAGAGGAATTTTTGGTTACAATTAGGGATATCCATCAACAAGTGAAGGAAACTCTACAAAAGAATGTTGAGAAGTACAAAGAAAGAGCAGATTTGAAGAAGAGGGATGTTCAATTCAAGGTCTGAGATTTGGTGATGGCTCACTTGAAGGAGAGACTTCCAAAGGGAAAGTATACTAAACTCATGATGAAGAAGATAGGACCTTGCAAGGTGGTCCACAAGTTTGGCCAAAATTCTTATGAAATAGAGCTACCACCTAGGGTGTCAATCTCTCCTATCTTTAATGTTTCTGATTTGTATCCTTTCAAAGCTTCTATGAATGTAGGGGATGCAGCAGGTCCAACACCAGTGGAAGATGTAGATTGGGTTAAGGAACTACCCCCAAGCCAACCTATGACTCTTGAATGCATACAAGACACCAAGGAAACAAAGAGGATGGGAAGGAAGGTCTACAAGGAGTAATTGGATAAGTGGCAAGGTCTACCTAAGGAGGATTCCACTTGGATGTCTGAAACTAACATTAAACAATATGGGACTACTGTAGAAGACCTCATCTCAATGAGGACTTGAGATCTTTTTCTTGCTTGGGAGTATGGTGCAGGAGCACCCATGGGTCTAAGGGACCTAGAATAATTTGTTATGTTTTGATTTTGGTTTTGTGCTGGAATAAGGTCCCAAGTACCATTTCAAATGCTTTGTAATAGGTCTTCTAGGTTTATGGATGAATTTTGGTCTTGGTGACCAACTCTTTGTACAAACAAGGTCTCCATCCTCCTTTGTAAGTCTACGTGCATCTTGGAAAATTAAGAAATAAGGATGACTTGATTTAACTAGACACCTGAGGGGAGTGACCTTTCTCATTTGAGTGGGCTTGGATTCCTTTCACATATTTTGGAGGCATCTTTGTAGGCGGATTGAGGTAAGTTGTCAAAATTGCCTTAATTTGGCATTTAAGTGAAAAATTAGAGTTTCTTTGTGTTTCCAACAGCCAAATGATTCAAATTTTAGTGGAGGACATTGGAGGAGGTTGGAAGGCTTCAAATATGTCTCTCTTGGTTGAGTCAAGGCTGTTGTTGAATTTGAAAAAGAGTTTCCAATAAAGAGTTTGCTGATTTTCTGGTTTTTCCTATAGAAATTGTTGATCTCGTACTTGGTGCAGTCTGTACGTGTTGTGTTATGCTCCAATCCTTTAATGGTTGGATAGGTAATTGAATAATATTTCTTTTAGCATTGGATTGTTGAAATTTCATTGAGTATCAAGGGATATATCTTCATTTTACTCCCAGGTGGTCTGAAAACCCTTGAAATCAGGGTTTTGAAAGAAAAATGTGGATTTCTTCCATCCCCACATTGTAGAGTTGCTAAATCCTAGTGGGATGGAAGATAAATTTTTGTAATACTATGTCCTCAATGTCTTGGTGAATGGAAGGCTCGTTGGAGGAAGTATTGTGAGATTCTTGGCTTGACATCTCTATGTGGCAAGCCTAATTGACAAGCAAAAAAGTGAGATTTTTCTTGATTTTTGAAGAACCTATCTAAGAGACACTTACGAATGATGGTAATAGGTGTGGAGAACCTATAGGAGTCTAATTTTGGGATTTGGGATGAAGGGGAGAGCCTAGATAGTCAAGACCCAAGTGTAGGTCTATGAATTAGGCCTCTTGGAGCAGCGGTAGAAAGGGCCATTGTGAGTGATGCCTTAACAGTCAAGGGGAAAGGCTTTGGGACTTTGTAGGGGTCCATCTTGGGTGTCAGAATCCATAGGTTTTGTGCCTTAAAATTCTTCCTTGTGGATTTTTTATTGATTTTACTACCGAGCAAGGGCTACTAGCCTTAAGGGAAAAGGGGGTCTAATTCACCATAGTGTTGGGTGTTTGTTGAAACCTAAGTGCTAGAGGGTTGTTACACCTTGTTTTGACTTAGTAAGACATGATTCAATTTTTTTGAAGATCTGTGAGAGGTCTGAGTTGTAAACCCTAGGTGTGGTGGGTTAATGTCTTAAAGAATAATGGAGTTTAAGGCTCCTTGTAAGAGTATTTGAGAGAATCGTTGAATTGGAGTATATTTTCCATCATAGAAGTGTGTTACCTTCCCTACCACTCTACATCACTCATCTAATAGTTCTAGTTCTTGAAGTTTGCAAACTCTATAGTCTTCATCAGTTATTAGTCCCTTCACTGAGACTCTAAGAGAGGGTATCTCAACTTCAAGTGGCAAGATTTCTTCTTCTCCATTAACCAAGGCATATGGGGTGGCCCTTGTTGACATTCGAATGTTGGTTCTATATTCCCACAAAGTTGGATTTTACTGGACATGCCAATCATGGACGACATCATTTACCATCTTCTTCAGGATCTTCAGAATTGCCTTATTTGAAGCTTTTTCTTGGCCATTTCCCTGTGGATAATAAGGTGTAGAGAACCTGTGTTGAATCTAAAATCTTTCACAAAGTTTGTTAACATATTGATTCTTAAAAGGTCTTCCATTATCTGTGATAATGGAGCTAGGAATGCCATATCGACATATGATATAATTCAAGATGAAAGATGAAATTTTCTTGCTGGTGACTATCATCAAGGGAACAACTTCAATCCACTTGGTAAAATATTCAGTGGTTGTGATTATTAAATTATGTTTGTTTGATGAAGAGGTATGGATTTTGACAACCATATCTAGTCCCCAGTGAGAAAAAGTCCAATCTAGTAGTGAAGGGTTGTAGCTCTTGAGAAGGAGCATGAATTAGGTTTCTCTGGATCTGACATTTCAGACATTTCTTTACAAAGGTGAAGGATTCCTTTTCCATAGTTACCCAATAATAACCCATTCTAACTAGTTTCTTAGCTAAGGTTAATCTAGTTGAATGAGTCCCACAAATACCACCATGAACCTCTTGCAAGGCCTTTTTGGATTCATCATGTTCAATAAATATAAGGAGGGTACCATCAAGACCACGTCAGTATAGGGTATCGATGATTAGGGTATAGCGAGAATATTGGCATATAAAGTTTATTTTCTGATTCCGGGACAAATCTGGGGGTAAGATAGTATCTTTTAGATAGGTATAGATTTTACCGTATCAAGTGGAATCAGAAGAAATCGGGTGATAGATGACTTGGGTCTCAGGATTCTCATAGGCAAGGGAAAATAGTTGTTCCACCAAGAATTGATATCGAGCTTGGTTTTTTGATAATTGAAGCAATGAAGCAATTGTATCCATGGCATTTGCAGCTTTGTTGTCGATCCACAAAATCTATGTGAACTTGATCTCAGCAAAATACTTCTTGAAATCATGAACCATGTTTTTATAAGGCATTAGCTTAACATATTTAGTCTGATAGTCATCATTTATTTGATTAATGACAAGTTGTGAATCACCATAAACTTGTAGCTTTGTGATCTTCCAATTGAATGCTATTCTCATTCTAATAAGAAGTGCTTCATATTCGGCTATGTTATTGGTGCAACGAAACATCAACCGATAAGACTTTGGAATGGTATGTCCCTGAGGTGTGACAAAAATAATTCCTACCCCCAAGCCATGTTGTGTATAGGACCCATCAAAATAAAGTGTCCATGACTGCTTGGTTGTTGCTGTGAAAACATCTGCATCAGGAAATTTGATATGCATTGGATGATCTATTTGTAATTTTTTTCAGCTAGTTGATCTTCTATGACCTATCCTTTGATTGCCTTTCAATCTACATAGTGAATGTTGAAATCACTTACAATCATTACCCATTTAGCTAGCCTACCTATTAAAGTTACTTTGCTTAAAAGATACTTTAATAGATCAATTTTGGCTACAAGTTTCAATGTATGAGTTAACATATAGTGCTGCAACTTTTGGGAAGAAAACACTACTGGGTATGTGCAAGATCATCATGGAAAAAACAAGCCCTTAAGTGGCAATAAAATTCAAAAAATCAGAGTTAAGCAACTTGACGTAAAAATTTGAATAAGTTATCTATATTATTTCAAAAATATGTAAGAATAGAATCTGTAGAAAATTTAATTTAGTTTCTAAACTACTAGGTTTATTTTTATTTTTTAAATTCTATTTGGTGAATATTTGAAATTTCAATGCAGTAGTGCTTAAATTTCAGGGAAAAAATAAGAAGTAGGTGTTTGTCTGACCACCCTAACCACAATAAAATGATAATATTTTTTTATAATATTTTAGATATAAGTAGGGGACTCATGTCTTGATGTGATGCATATTTTTTTATAATTTTTTTCCAAGTAAATAATTAATTATGATTTTTTTATTACAATTTTAAAAAAATATAAAAGCTTGTATGTCTAACCACCTTAACTTGGTCAAAACTTCATGAAATTCAATTCTGTTTTTTTTAATCCTATATTATGTCAAGCATAGAATGTGACACATTTTTTGGATTCAAAAAATTTGATACCATTTGAAAGCTATAGGTTTTTTTCAATCAGCCTATCAATCAGGACTTTAGTCGTAATTCAAATAGAAAATGAATAATAATTATTTATTAAATTCAAAGTAAAGAATAATTTATATTGGTGGAAATCTAAGAATCTCCTTTAAAAACCCTTTTCGTTTCATCAATTTTGGGTAAAAAAAAGTCATCAGCCACATGGGCCATCATATCACTTAGATATCACAACTTTTTGGCCCATCATGATCCTGCACATACCCTACTGCTAAGCAAGTCTTTTCAATGAAAGTATAATTGAGCTCATGACTTGTCAATGTCTTGCTGATGTAGTAGACAACTTGCTCTTTTCTTGTTTTGTCCTCTTGTGCCAACAATGCCCCTAGGGATACTTTTGTGGCTGAAATGTACAGTATGAGTGGTTCTCCTGGTACTAGTGGAATCATTAGATATTGCTTGATTTTATTGAATTTTGCTTCACATTTATCTTCCCATTTAAATGGAACATTTTTATGCAAAAGATGCGTGAAATGAAAACTCTTGTTTGCTAGCCATGCGATGAACCTCCTAATGGATTGTAGTCATCCTTGTAATGACCAAATTTGGCTGATATTCCTTTGTGGCGGCATCTCCATTATGGCTTTGACCCTCGCTGGATATACCTCTATTCATTTTTCTGAAACAATATAGCCTAAGAGTTTTCTAGATTTAACCACAAAGACACACTTCTTGGGATTGAGTCTGACCTTAATTTTTCCATCTTGACAAAGATTTTAGATAAGATATCTAGATTTCCCTCTCTTTTGTATGATTTTTCTAAGAGACCATCCACATAATCATCGATGAAAGTGTGCATCATGTCATGAAAAATTGTAGTCATTGCTCGTTGATATGTTGCACCTACATTTTTGAGTTCGAACGACATTACATTCCAACAATATGTACCCTAGGGACATGTGAAAGTAGTCTTGTCCTAATCCTCAGGCGTGATCTTGATCTAACTATACCCAGAAAAACCATCCATTAGTCAATACATGGCATGCCCAACTATTAGGTCCACAATTGTGTCAATGTTAGGTAGGGGAAAATCATCTTTTAGACACACTTTATTTAGATCCCAGAAATCTATACATATTTTGATTCGTCATCTAGTTTTGACACTGGTACAATGTTAGAAATCCATTCCACATAATTGATAAACCGAATGAATCTTACATCCAATAGTTTCTTCAATGCTTCCTTGACTAACAATGCAACATGCGGATGCATCTTTCTAAGTTTTTGTTTCACTGGTTTTACCCTTGGCATTATGGACAAATGGTGCATGATAAGATTTGGATCTAGTCCAAGCATATCTACATATGACCATGCAAAGTTGACATGATTATCCTTCAGGAATTTTGTGAATTTTGGAATTTCTTCCTTTGTCAATGATGCAACAAGTTGTAGGATCTTCGACTGTTCTATAGTGCCTATATTGATTGCTTCTATTGGTTCTATCAAAATAGAAGATCTCTCCTAATAGTGCTCAGGGAGAGTGTCAAGTTTCTCATCTTTCAATTCCTTTGAAAGGTTTTCACCATTAGATACACTCTTTATTTTTTCTTTTTCATGATCTAACACTGCCTTTTTTCAGTTTTCACCATTAGATCTATCTTTTATATTGTTAGTTTTGAAGCTAAGAAACCTGGCACTCTCCTGACTGAGATTTTGATCATGAGTTTCACTAGTGGAACCTATTTCCGGGTTGGAAGAACAAAGAAAATTTACAATAGTTTCGCCATATAGGAATATTGCGATATGAATTGGTTCAATTTGTTCCCAATCAATAAGCTCGAGGTGGACTAAAGACAAGGGGTCATCCGGTTGGGTGAGGTTAGTGGAGGTTAAGGTCATGATACAGTTATCATTCTCACTATAGGGAAGATCTATGATGGTATCCTCCTGTTGATTATTCATCTCGCTTTGAACCCAATCATCCTCACCTGAGTCATGGTTGTCTTGAAGTACATAGTCAAGAAGAGGCCTTGAAATTTCTCCTTGTGTGAGCATGGGTGTATATATTTGTATAACATCTACCTCTTTGCATCTCTAGAATTCATCATTATAAATGGTATCCCATTCATACTCATTTGAATCAGTGTCAGAGTTGTCCTACAATGTAGGAATTGTCTCAGCTATCTCTTCATGGGATTTCTTTTGGACTGCTTCTTTTGCATCTTCACCATATCAAAGTCCGGTTTTATCTTTTGGATGCATTTCTTTTGGTTTAATGGGTTCAAAAATTCCTTCTTTTATTATTCCTATGGGGCCAGTCCATTCATAACCCATTCTTTTCATTATTGTATAGCCTTTCCCATATTGTTCAATGGGCAGTTTGATATGCTAAAAAAATTCATCCTCATCTTTATAAATCCAATTGAGAATAGATCTATCTTCAGCTTCATTTTCTTGAGTGTTTGCCTTGATGAATTTTCCATAAAACATGGTGATGGGGATTGAATCTTGTGCTCCTGATGTGGAAGCCATTGCAGCTTGTTGTGTGGATATTGTAGGCTAACCATGTGACCTTGGAGAGACAAGTAGGTTAGAGAGACATAGTGAATATTCTCCCACTTCATTATCCTTTAACTAAAATTTCATGCCAAATATTTTTATCAATTCCCTTGTTTGATCATTCTGTTTTGAAGTAGAAACAACAAGAGCCTCTCTATTATGCAAGACAAAAGTGTCCTGGGTTGCTCCGAGGTTAGAAAAAATCTGATTGCTATTATGATTTGTCAGTATGGTTATTTCTTGTCTGTCATAAGGAAATTTTAGACATTGATGGTAAGTTGATGGTACTTCTTGCATCTCATGGATCCATGGTTGACCCAAAAGTATTTTATAAGATAAGTCTCGATCCAGAACTTGGCAGAAAGTGTTCTCTACAACAAGTCCCACTCTTATAGGTAGCATGATGAGGCCTTTAGAAGCTCGTTCCACATCATCATATTCTTTGATTTTTATTTTTCTCCTCAGATCAATAGACTCTTTAGAATACCCTAAGGCAAGAACCAATTTTAAATTACAAATATTTAGACCGGCTCCCCCATCTATTAAGACACATTTGATTCAGGTTTTATGGACCATGACTTCTAGATAAAGTTATGAGTTATGGGGATGCGTCATGGAGGCATCATCTTTCTCAGAAAAGGATAGGCATGTGGGTGAGGACAAGTGTCCCACCATGGCTTGAAATTTTTTCAATATCCAAATCAGGGGATACGGTTGTGTCAATGAGAGCTTTCTCCAAAATATTCTTATGTGCTAAAGATATCTTAAGAAGCTCCAAGATAGAAATTTGAGCCAATGTTTTTTGTAATTGATCGATTAAATTGTACTGCCTTGGAGGAGGGACAATTGATTTGGATGAGCTTCCTTTTATGACAATTTTAGCCTATCGCCTTGTTGTTGCATTAACTTCCCAATACTCCTACTTTCCTTTGACTTTGATGATGTTAACTTTCTATTCATCCATGTAGATATGATTGATTGTGGTGTCATAGACATGATTTACATTTTTTCCTTTGTCACTTGAAGATTCCCCTTTTTGATAATTGGGAAGAGGGTCCTTAAATGCCTGATAATCTTCATTGGCATGATGTCCCTCGACAGTTATGGTGTGATTTTTGATTAAATACTAGACCAAAATTTTCAAACCTTGGAAATTATTCATCCTATGACATTTGCATCTATGATAATCGCAATAATACAAATCATTCCATGATGGTGGTTTGATTCGTGGCTCATAATCTCTCTATGGTGGAAACGTGATGGTATTTTGATTCAAAATATCTTTGAGAATTGATTCGAGAGACTAGCCCAAGGGAGTAAAACTTCGTCGATTTGAGAAAAATTGTGATTTGGGCAGATTTGAATTTTGATTGCTGTCAAGATTATTACTGAAATTACCACAATTATTGGCCACATTTCCTTGATTTGCATTGTTTCCTTGATGGGGATTGTTATTGCCTTGGTTAGTTGAATTTTCAAGATTGTTTGGTGTTGTATTGAATGCCTAATATATTGAGAATGGTTGGATTTTCTTTCACATTGTTGGTATGTACCACCCCATCATTTACAAAATTCTTATTTCTAGTCCAAAATCTTGATTTATCATTATTGTTGTTGTTGTGATTATAGAAATTTGGACTATGTTTGACAAGCTTTAATACTCCCCTCTTGAATAAGGCTCCTTCAATAGTGATTGCATTTTCAATCAACTTCTCAAATGATGGAGGGAAACGAAGGTTGAGCCTATAACTCATTTCTTGATTAAGACTGTCAATAAAGATTTCCATATTTTCCTTTTCAAGAACTGGATGTGAATATCTTACAAATAACCTTGTCCATCTTTGCAAGAATGTGATGAAGGGTTCCCCAGTCTTTTTCTTTGCTTTGCATAAATCAAGCATGGTTATGATGTTGTATGTTGTAGGATTATTGTGATATGAATTTATTGATTAACTCCTCAAACATTTTGATGGGGGGAGTGATTTTAGAAAGCCACTCCATGGATTTCCCACCTAAACTCCGTGGGAAAAATTGCATCAGGTATGTATCCTCATGAGAAAACTCTAGGCTCATATTATGAAACTCCCTCACATGATAAATAGGATCCATTTTCCCATTGTATCTGTCAAATTTTAGAGTTTCACAATGCTTTGGAAAAGGAATCATGTTGATATTTCTATCGAATGGATATGGAGAAATATCCTCCAAAACATATTTCTTGGTTGTGCCCCCTTGTACTTCTTTAATTCGTCCTTGTAGTGCTCTTATTTGCTAGGTAAGATCATTAAGGTCATTTAAGGGGGTTTCAACTCTTTCAAGATCTTCTCTAATTTTTTGCATATCAAAATTAGAGGGTAATTTAGCTCCTTGGTTTTCTAACAAAATAAAATATCTTTCTTTATTCTGCTCTAAGATCTTGTCCAAGAGAGTATGAAAATGTGGATCCTATTCAGCTTCTTGAAGAACTTCCTCTATTATTTCATTATCATTTGAATTATTCCTAGTACGAAAACTATGAAAAGGATTTTCTTCCCTATCACACATGTTTCCAAATGGATTTTCTCTTTCGTCTTCTTCTTGTGACAACAAGCATATGTTTATACCAAATTTTTACTAACTTTGATCACAAATGGAAGAGTGCAATTTGTTGGATACCTTAATTAGAATAGAAAGATGGATTCTATTGATATGACTAAAGGAATTTATAATTTTCAGATTGTGATTCCCTGGATGAAGGATGATGATCCTATTATGGGAATTAAAATAAAAATAGGAAATGGATGCGATGATGCACTTTGTGATGTTTTGATCTTAGTATGAGAAAATAAGGATTTTTCAAAAGCCTAATGCTTCCAAGTTCTCTATTGCATCACTTGGCATACTGAATTGCAGGTTGCAGGATGAAAGAAGGATGAATGAGATGACTATGATTATGCCTCTGGGAAAGAGATCTTCATTGAAAGAAAGCTTATGAAGATAAAGGCTCTAAAGAAAAATCATCAATAAATCCCCTAGCAAAGTCATGATATTTATGGATAAGAGTTCGATTCTCAAGCAAAACTTTTTGACTTTGGTATAAAAAGCATCTCCTTTTCAAAATCTTCTTATAGCTAAGGGGCCTTTTTGGTTTCTTGATCCTTTTCTCAAGGGATTTCCTAACAAAGGTTGTAGATTTCCAGACCCTGAGCATAGAAAAAGACCAGAATTGGTGGAAGATTGTGTTAGAAAACTATTTTGACTCAGAAAATAGATGCACTTTTATGTGCTAGGTATGTGCTAAAAGATCAGATCAATGTGCTAGAGTGTTGCATGGATGTGCTAAAATAGAACATAGATGTGCTAGAACAGAGAATGGATGTGCTAAAAGATTAAGTCAATGCGTTGAAACATGCATGTTTTGACAGTTTACTAAATTGGATGATCTTATCTGAATCAATGTTTGAAAAACATGGCATGCAGTAGGAAGACAATTGTTTTTAAAGTCCTAAAATCTAAATAATAAGTGTATGTTCTTGAAAATTTCCATGGGTATTTGAACAAAACAAACACTTCAAGCAGACTTGCTCTTAATGGTCAAAAATGTCATCATAATCATCACACCCCACATCTTAGAATTGTGTTGACTCACATAGCCGTGTCAACCCCTAAAGGGTGCTCGTGTTTTTTGTCTTTTCCAGGCATGTACTTAAAATTAGATTTCTCGATCCCTTGAGCAAATAGTCCTTGGAAATTATATGGTGAGTGTCTTGGGGGTAGATTCTTCCCTCCCCTTGCACTGTGAGTATTATTATGTTTGACTACTAACTTGATTAGCTTCTACACTAAGGTTCGTAGTAAGTGTTTCCATTCAGTGCGGCAAATGATATAATCCCTCAGGAGACCTCCAAACCTTTAGAACAAAGGCTTTGGGGATGGTTATCTTGCACACTACTGTCGAGTGGATTTTCATCAAAAAATCACTTTTAATTATAGTGAGTTGGAATCCTTGGCTTTAGGGGTTCCCACTTAGGTCGTTCCTCTTGGGTGAGTAATTTTTCCTACAAGAGAAGGCCTGCTAAAGGTTTTAATAAAGCATAAAATACATGAAATGAAAATATGAGTTTGGCATTTTGATCAACCAGTTAAGGGGAGAGCATAGGCCTATTACCTGATAATCACAACAAACAATCTTGTTCAATTTTAATCCCAAATGATCAATTTGCTAAGTGAACTGAAGATGTTGCTTCACAAAAGACATGGGATTCATTTTATCCAAGATATTTCAATTTTTTGGTGACTACCCGAGGATTGGTTTATTTTAATCTGAATTTCTACCTAGGATTGCTTCATTTTAACCTTATGCGGAAAGTATTAATCTCTGTTCGTGGATGTGTCAGAATCAGGATTAGAAATTTACAGTCCCTTGCATGTGCTAAAAGAACACATAAATGTGCTAAAATAGAGCATATATGCGCTAAAAGAAATAAATGGATTCGCTAAAACAAAGCATCTATGCACTAAAATAGAGCAACAATGCGCTGAAATAGGCCTCATATGCACTAAACTGTTCAATGGATGTGCTAAAACGGGTCTCATATATGCTAAACCATTAGTCCAGATTGTAACCTATCAGAAAACCTACAATAAAATATTAAAAATGGGGCAAGCGCCCCACGGTGGGTGCCAAAAATGTGTGTGAATATGTGGAATAAACTAAAGAGTTAAACACACACACCAATGTGACATTGTATTAAAGAAATCTAAGTTAAAAATAAGAAACTCTAAACACAATAGATTCTTTAAAGATGTCCCATTGTCCTCTATCTCCAAGGATTCGTTGTAAGCTAATTTCTCTCAAATTGTGTAAGCAGTAGCTTGACAGAATGACAACATAGAGAATGAGATTAAATGCAACCTGCATTTCTATGCTAAATGAAATGAGATGATGAAACTAAGGTGTGAAACTAAAATGGATTATGAAAGATAATCTACCATGATTGTAAAATGATAAACTAAAATGCTATGCTATGCTCAAGGAATCTAGTATAATAAGATTGCTAAGTGCTTAATAATGCAAATATAATGCTCACGCTAGATTCGATTGGATTGATCCTTTTCAAAGCACAAAGAGGCTATATTTATAGACTTTTGGAGGAAAAAGCCTAGTTGGCAAAGATCGACGGTTGAAATCAAGCCTGGTAAGATGAACGGTGGAAAATCAAGAAGCTGGAGAGAAAGATGGAATCTAGAGAGAAAGAGGTAAATGTTTCCTCCTACACAACCTCTTCCATTCAAAAATGAAGGAAAGTAGCCATTTGGCATTTTTAGTTATGAGGAGTTAGTTGGTAGTTGAAGATAAACCCATGATTGAATAATTTAATTATTTAATTATATGTGACATGAATTTAGAAGCTTCCATAATTAAATACAAATATTTAATCATGTGTGGGAAGTGAAAAAGGTGTTTAATTAAATATTTAAGAATATTTAATTATATGTGAAGTGAAGAATTAGAAATAATGAATTTAGAAGAATATTCTTATTTGAATTTAAAAATTCAAATTTAAAGTAATATGATAATTAATTTAAATAAATTATAAAATTTAATTTATTAATTAAAAGGAATAAAAGAAAATGACAATAGTTAAATTATCTTATTTATTTAATTAAAATAGAAGAATTAGAAAGTGAACGATATAAATAAATAATTTAATTTATTTATATGTAGATGACTTTAGAAGATTAGTTAAATAACTCATATTTAATTAATTATGAGGCTTGATTTAATGTGACCATTTTTAGATGTATACATTTTTCCCCTCTTTGAAGTGATGTGTTTTACACATTGCTTCAAAGAAAAATTCAGATAATGGAAGTTTTGCCCCTGACTTTGAAAATTTGATTGACGATGCTATATGCCCCGTCGGGAGATAAATCACGTAGTTTGATAATTTTGATGATGATTCGAAGATTTTGAATGATTTGATGTAGATTCACTGATTTATCTCCCAAAATATTGCTCAGTGTGGTGAAAAATAAAAATAACATTACTCTATTTACCCCCTTAAAAGGTGAAAAAAGGTAAAAGTCCTTGTCATTTGAACAACTACATTTGGGTGAAAATAGGGCTCTGAGAGAGGAGAATCGAGATGCCGATCCACTATGAGTGACATAGATTCAAGCGGGTACGCAGACATTAGAGACCAGCTACATATGGACCTTCGGTAAGATTGTGAAACCTTCCTTGTGAATTTTTGCTTGAATTTTCGCATGCTTTTTAAATTTTTAGAAATTTAATTTTCTGTTTTAATGCATACAATTGCATTTTAGCGCATGCGAGCCCTCAATTAGCACATAGGGTAGGTAGTTTAGTACATCTAGGATAGCGCATATATGCCACAAATTGGCACATAGATTTTATAAAATAGCGCATAGGACAATTTAGCACATAGGCATGATAAAGTAGCACATAGGTTAGATCTCGTGCATAGGATGATCAACTAGCGCATAGATTTGATATTTTAGCGCATCAGCTTAACTAACGCATTTGATAGATAGATTAGCACATTGGCTAGATAGAGTAGCACATACAACAAATTGGTGTATTTACCCTATGTTTTAGCGCATCTATGGATAAACTAGCGCATTTGTTGTTTTGGCGCATTGATTGTCTATTTTAGCGTATCCATGAAATTTTGTTGATTTTGAATGTTTGAAGATCAATTGATGATTTCCTAATATTTTTTGCTATATTAGACAATTGATTTGATAGAATTGAATTGCATCAAGGATAATTGATCTGATTTTGATGATGTTTTGATAAAAAAATTCTCATGTTGAAATGAAAAACAAATAGGAAAATGATTGATTTGATGATGTTGATTATGATAAATTTGCTTTCCAAAATGAAAAATAAATAGTAATGATGAGCTGATATGATGTATGAGTCTGATAAATTTTCTTTCTGAAATGAAAAAGAAATAGTAGAGATGAACTGATATGATGTATGATTCTGATAAATTATCTTTCATGTTGAAAACAAATAGTAGTGATGATCTACTTGCATGATGTTGATTTCATCTGATTGCTTGATTTTTGATAGATTGATGTACTTTTCTGATGATGTGATATGATTGAATTGATATTGATATGATGTATAGGAGGATTTTAATATCCTCGAAATTAGAGAGAGATTTCACAAAACCTAGGAGATGATTCCCAGATTGTCTCAGTTGGAGATTGGAGTTATTTCCAAATGTGGTTTGGGTTCACTACTTAGGATTGCATAGTATAGGGTCAATAGGGCACTGTTGATAGCTTTAGCTAAGCAGTGGAACAGTGAGCATAACACCTTTCATTTTCCCACTAGAGATATTACAGTCACACCCGAGGATGTATATAGGATACTAGGGATCCCAGTGGTTGGTAAGATTGTGGTTTATGACCATAAGGAGATTGGTGGGACCCATGCTTTGTGGAGAGTGTTTCAAGATCTGGGAATCAGTGGGTATGAGATCCCTTGGAGAGAGATAGTTGAGGGTTATGCCCCACTTCCTTCAATATTAGCTAGATTCATTGGTGGCTTCTTGTGTCCTGAACGTAGGTCGAAGGGATTGTCTATTGATTGGGGTCGAGTTCTAGAGAACATGGTCCTTCATCAGACTAGGTATGCATGGGGTTCATGCATGCTAGCCCACCTATACCATGATTTACATCAAGTGGTATATATAGGTGGAAAGAACATATCTTCTGAGGTTACACTCTTACAAATTTTGGCGTGGGAGCATATTGCTATCACCCACCCCTTTTCAAGGAGAAATCATCCCATCGGTCTGTCATATGTTTATGCATACTTAGGTCCACTTGTTGAGCCCAAGCTAGGCAAGTTGGAGTACTGGCGAAGGGTTTTAGATGATATGGATAGTGTGATTTGGAGGCCATATGTTGATTGTGAGGCTTGGGACAAGGATGATATTGAGCTGCCCTATTGTGGCATATCCAGATAGTTGATTAGGAGGACCTTTTTCATCATTGAGAGATTTTTGGTTATGTGGGTTTGGAGACAGTTCGGCCGAGTATAGGTCATTCTGCATGACATTTCCCATTATGCTAGGTGAAGGGAGGATGTTGCAGAGTGGGGCCCATTCATTCCCTATGAGGAAGCAAGGGCAGAGTACTTAGGTCTACAACTAGATATCTGGGACTATAGGCTAGACATTAGTGATGCATAGATGATAGATGAGTACACAACATACTTCCATATGCATCGATTCCCAAGGTTGACGAGCCCTGATGAGCCTACCCCACTACTATATGGACCAACACTACAACATGCATGGAGATAGTAGAGGGGTGAGGCACAAGCATAGGAAGAGCAGCTTGCCGAAGGAGGAGGAGAGGATGTGGGTGGTGGTGATGATATGGATATTGATAGGGATGAGGGTGAGGATGATAGTGATGAGAGATGATGATGACGGGGATGACGGGGATGATGGGAGGAGACCCATTTTTTATGTTTCGATTAGGACCAGATCGTGGAAAATGAGGATAGTGGAGTAACCAGCTATAGGTCCATCACACATTAATATCAGGGCTCCATTGTGAGAGAAACAGGGCTAGATTGATTCATTATAGACACAGGTATAGGCTCTCCAAAGCCAATTAGCATAGGCCCAGGTTACTATCTGAAAATTATAGGAACAAATGGCACAACCACCACCCCTAGACCCATAGGTAGCTTAATTGATTGCTGAGCGAGACAATTTGAGGCAACATTGCCAACAGGTAGAGGGCATAGTAGAGAGGCTACTAAGATCTATGGAGGGAACCTCTATTGGACACATTGTGGTAGAGGGAGTGGAGACTCCTCGGGAGGCTAAGTACTATAAGATGAGATATTTTGAGGCGGTACCCCTCGAGCAGAGGATAGCCTATACACGGACAAGAACTAGATCTTGCACTCACTCCCACAATAATTCCAAGAGTGCCACCAAGAGTGTGGGACAACCAGGCAAATGAGAGATAGGTGGTACCAGTGGCCAAGATCCAGCTAGACCCGCTACTTCCAGAGGCAGCAGTAGCCATAGTCCTCACTTTGATGCTCCTCATTGATGATTATGTATACATCATTTTTGTCACATTTTATGTCTCTCTAGACATTTGATATCATTGTACATTTGGACATTTATTTGATGATATTATATGATATGCAACGGTAATTTCCGATCCTATATGCATATGTCTTTTATTATGTTGTGATGGATGTTTATGTATGCATTTCTATTTCTATATGCCATGTTGCTTATGATTATGTCATGATGATTCATTTATATGGATAATGATCTTTTCTTGATGATTTTTATGATGATGATGTTTATGAACTTTTCATGCTTTATGATTGATAAATATGCAGAATATGTTATGATGTTTGATGCAAATGATATGTGAATGATTTTTATAATGTTTTATGATGTATGGAAAAATGTATTGATTATGGATGCAAAAAAATTGTGATGAAATGAATGCAATGGATGAATTTTATTCTTTTCCAATGTATGGTTATATATGATGATGTAATGATGTGGATGTGTAAAATGAAAATGATAGTGAATGGAAATGAAATGAATGATGTGACATGTCAAATAATGGGATGATAAAATGATATGCAAATGATATGAATGAAAATAATGATATGATAATGATAGTGATCTGAAAATGAAAAATGATATAAGAATAAATATGATATGAAAAATGCTAATGATAATGAATAAGAATGATATTAAATGAATGATAAAAATGACATGAAAATGATACCAAAAATGATATGAAGGTTTAACGATATTAAATGATAAAATGAAATTTATGAAATGATAATGGTATGAAAATATTGTGAATATTAAAAGATATAAAAAGATGTGAAAATAATATAAAACCAATGGTGAAAATGATAATGATAATGAAATGATATGAAAATGATAACACAAATGATAATGCAAAAATGGCAATGCAAAATGATTATGGAAATCAAATGATAATGAATGCATGATAAATCAGTAAATGACAAATGATAATGAAAATGATGAAATGATATGAAAATAATAATGGAAATGATATATGATAATGATATGATATGATATAAATGATTATGATGAAAATGATAATGAACGAAAATGATAAATGAGAATATGAAAATTAAAATGGATATGATAATGATTGTGATGAATGAGAATTATTTTAGCCAATGTCCAAATGTACTCAATCTTTGTTCCAAAGAGACATATTGCTTTTGATATCTCTGTCAATCTCCAAAAATCTATTATACAAATGCAAAATAAATGAAATCTATATGAATCATGCAGACCTAACTACTCAAACTGAACTACACACTATTGTCATTCTATGAACCAATTTTATGCTTCTTTATCATCATTGAGCTTTTTGAAATGTTGGAAGTTAGTACAAGCATCGTAGGGTAAATCCACCTTGATAATATCCTGAGTACAACTTTCATGATGTTTGATATAGCAAGTTAATACAAGCATCGAGGTATAATTGAACCGAGATGACCTGAGTATTGCTTGCATAATGAGACAAAATTTAATCCTTTTCCTATGCAAATCTCGAAATGTCATCAATGATACTTTTGTAAACCATGTCTTGCGACAAATTTGCACGGTAATAATGATTAACTTGTAGACAACAAACAAAGAAAAATCATACTCCTTCCTTCTGACTCTAGTTCAATACATCATTGAGCCACTCTAGAGATATGATGTCATCAAATTTCAAAACAATAGTTCAACTTATCCTTTAAGTGTTCCAATCATTTTATTTAGATTAAGATCATCCATCTTGTTCAATTTCCTTCTATGACATGTCTCATAGTTGTTTTGACTAAGCCTGATCGGATATTTGATTATTGATCTGATATTCAGATAGTTGATGCATGGTGTCATTTGTCTACTTAAAAGCTCAAAATTTGATTTGCCCCCAGCAAGTTGGACTTTGACTCTCAATTAGACACAACCTACTGCTAGGAATATAAAAAAAGGTCATCAAGCCATTACGAAATCCTTGTCATCTCTAGGAAATGTTGTGTGCATGATGCGGATATGATAGCAAGGGATGGATTTGATGCTAATAAAAATGGCTATGAAGAAATGATGCAGGATGTAACTAAATAGATGGAAGAGCCGACTAAATCACAAATAGTGCATGTTTGTAAGGTTTTCACCATTTATTTTTATTGCACTTTTTCAGATTTTGTGATTTTTTTGTTGTCACCAAGATGCCTATTTGCCAGGTTTTCATCAAGGCAATGATTTCTTTTGATTTTTTGTATTTTTTTGTTTTGTGTTTCCTTTTTTTCTTTGTCACCAAGACGCCTATTTGCCAGCTTTTCATCTAGGTGACCAATTTTTCAGGACATTATCTAAATTTTGTGGATTTTTTCATGACTTTTTATGTTTGTATTTTCTACACATAGAACTTCTTTAGATGAATTTTTTTGATTGGATCTTTGAACAAGTCCCCTTCTAGCATAGATAACTGATATGCTCCCGAACCATATGATGCAATGATGACAAATGGACCCAACCAATTTGGCTCAAACTTTCCTTTCTTCTCTCAATCTTGTTGGTTATACAAATTTTCCTTCAAGACCAAGTCACCCACTTGAAATTTTCATGGTCTAACTCTATTATTGTAGCTACGGGACATGACTTTTTGATAACCCTTCAAATGATTGGTTGCATTTTGTCGTCTCTCATTGGTGCAGGAGCACCCATGGGTCTAAGGGACCTAGAATAATTTTTTATGTTTTGATTTTGGTTTTGTTTTGGAATAAGGTCCCAGGGACCATTTCAAATTCTTTGTAATAGTTCTTTTAGGTTTATGGATGAATTTTGGTCTTGGTGACCAACTCTTTGTACAAACAAGGTCTCCATCCTCCTTTGTAAGTCTAAGTGCATGTTGGAAAATTAAGAAATAAGGATGAATTGATGTAACTAGACACCTGCAGGGAGTCACATTGCTCATTTTAGTGGGCTTGGATGCCTTTCACATATTTTGGAGGCATCTTTGTAGGCGGATTGAGGTAAGTTGTCAAAATTGCCTTAATTTGGCATTTAAGTGACAAATTAGAGTTTATTTGTGTTTCCAATGGCCAACTGATTCAAATTTCAGTTGGAGGAGGTTGGAGGAGGTTGGAAGGATTCAAATATGCCTCTCTTGGTTGAGGAAAGGTTGTTGTTGAAGTTGACAAAAAGTTTGCAATAAAGAGTTTGCTGATTTTTTGGTTTTTCCTATAGAAATTGCTGATCTTGTACTTGGTACGGTCTGTATGTGCTGTGTTATGCTCCAAGCCTATAATTTATGGATAGGTAATTGAATAATATTTCTCTCTGCATTTGAGTGGTGATATTTCATTGAGTATCAAGGGAGATATCTTCATTTTACTCCCGAGTGGTTTGAAAACCCTTGAAATCAGGGTTTTGAAGGAAAAATGTGGATTTCTTCCATCCACACATTATAGAGTTGCTAAATCTTGGTGGGATGGAATACATATGTCTTCACTAATATTTCCTCGATGTCTTGGAGAACGACAGGCTCTTTGGAGGAAGTATTGTGAGATTCTTGGCTTGACATTTCTATGTGGCAAGCCTAATTGACAAGCAAACAAGTGAATTTTTGCTTGATTTATGAAGAAACTTTCTAAGAGGAACTTATGAATGATGGTAATAGGTGTGTAAAACCTTTAGGAGTCTAATTTTGGGCTTTGGGGTGAAGGGGAGATAAAAAAAATCAATTAATCTGTAAAGTATATTACTGATCAATTTTTTTTTTTGTAAAGTTCAACAAAGTCATTTGAATTTCGTTTCAAATTATACTAGTCTTTTATATTAGCAATGAATATAGTTAGTTTCCTCATAATAAATTTCTTCAACTAATTTACATCATGTTTAGAAATTTTTATTTTTTAACACAAAAAGCTATTTTATTTTAAGTTTAAATAGTGATTCATAGAATCAAACCTATTTACTTGGGATAGTTATCTCTATATGCATCATGAAATCATATTAACTAAACAACCCTTATTTTTCAAATTTAATTCAAATTAACAAGATAAAAAATTTCTATTACTACACCCTATACCTATTTTTCTAATGAATTCTTTGAATTCCAAAACAAAACTATAACCATGTATTATTATATTTAGACCCATAACTTAGGAAATTCTCCATCATAGCCTCCCACTTTAATCCAAAGTCATGTAATAGAAAGAAAACAAATATACAACATGTTCCAATAAACTTTCCACCTAACTATATGGTTGTAACTTCAACCCACCCTCGAGCTAGGGTCACATAACTCTTTTAATGCACACAAACAACCACTATTAACATAGATTCCTTAACAAATTTACACCCTATAACATTCACAATTACAAAAAGTTGCATTCAAATATTTTTATTTCTTCACATTAACACATAAATGGCTATTTATGTAATACACAAGGTGAGAACTCAAAAACAAGACAAACCCCAACACATAACTTACAACAATTAACACAAATGATTCAATATTTAATTTCAAATAGATTTTACAAACAAATATCAACTTTCCAAACATTCCTTTACACATCAAACAAAGATTAAACAAAAAAGGTACACCTTACCAAGAGATTGCTATCCAAATTGTGGAAGACTCTCTCCAAATCCTTTTCTTCGACTTATCTTCCTCTTTACTTCTTCTCTTTCTTCACCTAGATTTTGCCTCTACTAAAGATATTTTTCAAGAAACTCAAGAACAATTCAAAAGTAAAAATCCCCCTGACCACCCAAGGAGAAAGAATAAATAGAAGAGAAAAAACTACCTCTCTTTAACCACCTAAACTACCCACCCAACTCTAATTGTAACCACTTTTTAAAAGTGAGTAAGTAGAGTGAGTTCTGAATTTCATTTAAGGTTTTTTATAATAAAAATTAACTCCTAACCTATAAACCCCACACCTATGCAACTTTCTAAACCATAAAAATGAAAAACCTTATATAAGCGCATAAAATCACAGAAGATTAAAACTCACTCAAGAAAAAATTCAAAAGAGAATTAAAAAAAATTCACATTGAACCAAAATTCACATAATACCAACAACACATATTTCAAAACATGTGCCAAGAGCACCTTAGTGCTTCATACAAGTCTAGGTTCGTTGTTACACTAGGAAGATACAAAAGTAGCTATGTGACTGCAACCACCATTGGCAACATTCACCTATTCACTCAACAAAAGGATGTTAGTATATCATATAAATAATAATAGCTGAAGAAACTATAAAATTAAAACTTTGAAAATAAATGTTGTTTTACAAAATTTCTTATCTAAAATAATCATCTAGGAAATCGTACCTATGAGACATAAAAATTTTGATCCTAGGTCCTAAATGCACAGAACCTAGGATGTAAGGGGCCTTTTTCCAAGTTTCATTAAAGAGGGAGATCAACAAGGTGAATAGATTGAATATCAAACATGAATCCAAGCCAATTAGACCTAGATCTCCTTCTTTTGAGCCTTGGAAATGGTTTGAAATGCTTAACCTAATTGCACTATATGACCTAATATGATAAATGCAATATCTCGGAAGCACATAGACTGAAATAGCAAACTGCAAGTAGATATGAGAAGTGTCAAATGATGTGTACCTATGATAAAAGATGGATCTAGCATTTAGAGGAGGACATAGATGCCTAGGGGTGTATGGGTCCCTAATAGGGGGTCCTAAAACTGATTTGAGGGTCCTGTAGTGCTAGATCCAAGCTTCTCATTCTTGGTTGCAGAGTTGTTGAAATATCATAAATTAATTATGTAATTAGGTTTCTGTGGCTTGAAATTTTTTAGGGCTTTGAATGCAACAATTGATAATTTTACTTTAATCCTTCTTCAACCCTCTTCAGACCTGTTATCTACACATTCACAAAGAGTGTAAATGTTGGGACATTTAAGGGATTACCTTAGTCAAACCTTGTGTAAGTGTTTCCACTTCCACAATGGCAATGCTGCAATGCCAATGATATGAATGATAATTGAAAGGAAGGAATGATGAAACCACACAATATTGCAACTCACCACCCTTCAATGGATTCCTTGAAGGATTGAAGTCATGCACATCACCTCAAGGATTTGGATCTTTCTTCCTTGAAATTTTGAATGCTTTGGAGACTACAACAAGGGTTGGCCTTCACAAAACATGAACATGAACACACATAATCTTTGACATGATTTTGGATCTTGAATGGCTGCAATAATGCTCTAAATATTCTTCTCTTAACTTGGTCTTGATAATAGTGTTTTCTCAATAGTGTACTTAGTGCTAGATAGATTTCAAATGATAAAATAGCTAGGTATTTATATGCAATTGTGCTAATTTATTGAAAATTAAATTTTAAAAGCTAACACTTGAAATTTGAAATTTGAATGCTAAAATTCCAACAATAACATATTAAAAATTGGTCCCTGGCAAGATAGGAGGACCCATACACTCATGGGAATATGGTGCTAGCCCTATCTACTAGGAAATCAATTGCTTGCATTTATTCAATGCTTGCAATCCTTCAGAAAATGGTAAAATAGGCTTTGGAATGCATAATTTAAGAAATTAGGACCTTAATTAGGTTCAATGAATTAAAGGAGAGAAAAAAATAGTGTGAAATTGTTAAGGGTGACAATTTTCAATACCACATTTAGCCCCCACTTTAGTGATAATATGAACTTACACACAAAGTCACACTAAAGTAGAGAAATATATGTCAAGTGGGGTTCAAATGTACAAATGTTGAAGAGATAGGATGACTAAGGATCAAGGGATATGGCCAAACCTGTAGGATCTATGTTCCCATGGAAAACCAAGATAGGGATAAAGGAACACACACATGTATGATATGCAGCAAGACAACATACACTAATATACAATGTCAGCATGAAATGAAAAATAGGGTATGGACTAACAAGTTCTATTATTCTAGGATCCATACAAAAACTGTTCATAATTTACAAATATTAGTCCAATATTTTCTAGGTGAATCATAAACAAGAAGGCACATGAACTAGTGAGGACCATTTTTCACTAGGTGAGCCCCTAAGACAGGATGAGAAACACACAAGGTCTAGTGAGGACTATTTTTCACTAGGTCTGTACCCATTTTAACCATACCAAGAGTTATACTCCTTGATAACTCCAATAAGGTGACATAAAATGATCAAAATGTTGTGCTAATGCTACACTAAGTTCAAATCTTATGAAAAAAGTGAAGCAAACAATATGTCAATGTCAACACACCACTAAGTTCAGCCCCTATGAACAAAGTGAAGCAAAATAATTCCAGTGTATAACCCCACTTTAAAGAAACTGCAAAACATCATGCTCTGAGAAATTACTTTAAAGTAGAAAAATGATAAATTCCATGCAACAAAATATCATAAGAGCTTATTTGGAAATCCCTATGCCAATGATATGTTTCTAAAATAAATCTACATCATTAGAAAGGGTTGCCCCAAAATGAAATGCAAAAAAAAACATAGAAAGGAATACTGTAGGATCCATGGATCTAGGTTCAGTATACCTCTTTGCTACTATGATATAATAGAGCTTGGAACTAAAATCATTCTCCAAATACTTGTGGAACAACGAGCACAAAGTAGGAAATACCCATAGAGATAGAAGACAAATAAATTTTTGGGTGAACATGGAAGAGACCCTAAATGTCTCAACACTTTACATCATCCCCAAAAGGAAAACACAAGACAAAAAGAAAAGACAAATTTTTAAAAATATAGAAGAATGAAGATAAAAATGGAAGAATGTCACGACAGATTCGTTTCCTTTGTATCCTTGTGCCAACAATGCAACAAGGGTCATCCAAAGAAAACTCACAAACATAAAGAAATTCCAAGAAACACAACATGAGAGATCACATCATGTGCAATAAAACACAAAGAACACATGAAAAAAACATAAAGGAGTACCGCACATGTGGACTAGCCTAAAGAAGGTCTCCCACATCTCAATCTTGCTCATTATAAATGGAAGGTGGATAACTTGCTAAAGGGACTACATCAAGTGTCGTACTAGGATCATCTCCATGTGCAACACATAGTGGGTCACTCTCATCAAGAGGAGCATCACGATTTACAATGTCTAAATTCATTTGCTTTGAAAATTAAACATTAAGCTCATTATGCACCTCCTCATCAATTTTATAAATTTAATCATCATCATCCAAATTAACCACAATGGGAAGTTTTTAAAATTGCAGTTGAATTTTCTTGTTTCATTTCTTGATTTGGTGATAGTTGTATTTCTTCTTGAGTTGTTTCCATAAGTGTTGGGTTATCATGGACTATTTTGTTCTTTTCTTCTAATTGACAAGAGATAGCATGATGCTTATGCCTATGCTTAGGAGTAAATTTTTTAACCATAAGTTTCTCTTCTTCTCTTAAGGGAGGAACTGAAGAAACCACCAGGGGTTGGGAAACCATAATCTCTTTAGGCTTGTACACTTCCTTTATCTTTGGAGGAACAAAAGAAAGCATGTGATTGTATCTTGGTCTCTTATAGGAGATGGGTGGATAGATTGCAAAAATTTTACCTTGATTACTTGGAAGGGTCTTGGGTTGAGGCATAGGTTCATATATAACGGGTGGGGAAGAAGGAACAACCATGGACCTATCATTCTTAGGAATATTGCTAAGAGATAAATTTGTTGTGTTCTTTTCCTTGAAATTTTGGTATGACTTGAAAAAGAATATTCATGATGCTTTATAGGTTCCATAAGTTGAGGCCAAAATAAATCCAATCAAAATTTCCCATGGGAAGAAAAATGATTAAACCCACTATGGTGCAATATAAATATCTCATTTTCAAAAGGGAAATTTATGTAGTTGTGAATAACCAATGGGACAACATTCATGGAGCATAGCCATGGGTAGCCTAGATTCACATGAAATTGGTCTGACAATGAGAAGATGGAGAATAAGACATATAATTGATTTGGTACAACTTTAAGAGGAATAGTGATGAAACCTATTGTAGGGTGAGAAAAACCATCATGAGTTTTTATCCAAAATTTCAATTGTTCATAAGAATCTTGACAAAGCTCTTGCACAAAAAAAAATCCTTGTGTGATCACATTCTATAATTCCCCACCAAGTAACCTTAAAGGAAGTTGCAATTAACATCATAAGCGAACCAATTTTTTTTTTATAAAGTGCATTTAACATACACATTCACTTACTAATTAACAACAACCTCTAAGGCTACAAGGTTAGGATTACTTAAACCCACATATACATATTACATATAACCATAGCCTTATGAAATTTATGAAATAAACATCATACATCATAAGAATACCACATAACATAATAAGATAATCAACCAAGATACAACCTCATAAACATTATCTTAAACCAATAGTTACATCACTCATTCCCAGAATGAGGCAATAGTATATAAGATTACAATTACATAACTCCACCTCTTACAAAGAGGGATAAAATAACTTATACAAGTTAAAATATTACAATGCAAGAAATTACAACAATAACCGTGAGCTGTCCATCTGGATGTCTCGCCACCAAGTACTGAAGATTGATGGGGACCCAACGGTTTTGGTGCATGTTCCACCCTACCAATGTGGTACCCGAAGGCCCACCCCCCATGCTAGGAGATAGTAACAAAGTAACATGGACAAAGATTCTACTACCTCTAACCAAAGGCAAACTCATACTGACTTATACTATTATAACCAACCAAATGAATTAACAAGTACAACTCATTCACCATACAAGTACGAATCAAGTACAACTTAAGTACAATACAAGTAAAAATCAAATACAATACAAGTATAATAAAAGTACAACTCCAACATCACTGACATAGGTCACATTGCTTCCAGACATAAAGTAGATCAAGTATGTTCAAATAACCATACACATAAAATAATTAACAGTAGTTGTCATAGATAGAGTGTCATTGCAAGGTTTGTCATGAGATCTCCTCTAGGAATTCTTCATAGGCTCTGGCACAAGTAATCCTAGTGGCCTCAACCGAATCCCGGCACTCATACTCACTCATGCGGAATCAACTACCTCTCGCAAGGACAAGATAGTTGATCTTGCCATTCCAGGCCTTCTCACTCATCCCAAGTCTAAACAAGCCCTTGTGTCTATGAGTGAGGATTAAATTATCTTGATTAGTGAGAAGTTAGTCCTAATTTTCTAAGTATATTAATTTAATTATCACTTGTTTAAACCACTCCTAAAGGTTATCCAGTTTACCTCTTTGGGCTCTGGCGCCTAACAGAAGCCACTCTTCTATTCAACATCACACACTCAAACAATCCACCAAGGGAACCACAAGTGCATACCAACTAGGCATCATAATCCACTCCAACACAAGGAGGATACAAATAATAGAACTCACTCCATACATATTGGAGGCAACAAACACATAGTCTACTCCTTTCACAGGAGGTACAAAAGATCCCACTCCAAACATCTTGGAGGCAGCAACACATAGTCCACTCCTTTCACAGGAGGTAACAAGATGAAACCACCTAACAAGGTCACTCCATACAAGGAGACACGGATCCCATAATCCGCTCCTAAACCAAGGAGGTGCAAACATCCCCGTTCATGAAAACCGGGTAAAACTGAACATGCACTACCCAAGGGAAAACAACTGGATGGCATAAAGATTCAACAACCCTTATCCTCTAAGTTCTTCTGGAAGACTTATAATTTAGGACTAACACTAAATCCTAAAACCAACAATGCAGCTTGATGACATAGCAACAAAAGCATTCAAGTCATCAATCAAATCTAATATTTGGATTTCCTAAATCCATACTCATTCAATAGGTAGTGTTGACAAAGTCAAAGACACGATAACTAGATCATCTAAAATAATCATAACCTCTATTTCCCTTTTTATTATTGGAAATCTAAAACAATTAAACTTACTTCCCTTTACTGAATACAGAGAATTAAATCCTTTAGATAATCATAAGGAAGATACTACTTTTGGATATACTAAATCCATATCCCTTTCATAATCCAATCACAATGATTCAATTAATCTAAATAAAAATTAATAAATAATATAATTGATTGCCTCATCAATAAAACTTCTTAATTTACTTTTAAATCGACACAAATCTATGCAAGTAAACTTTTTTCATTTCCTAACGAAATCTTACATCTCATTCAATTTTCTATTTAAAACATTCAATCACTTTAATATAATAACATATTGTTTCTCTATCCATTTTCCATATACACTAATCAATCCATTTTTAAATCTCTATTCAATAATACATTGCATGTATCTCATTAAAATAAAATATGATAATGAATTTTGCATTGAATATATATATATATATATATATGCTCCATATTATATAGACACCATTAATATTCCATTCACAATGACTAGATTATTCTATGGAACTAAATAAAACATAATAACTATTTGCCTTTTTCAATATAGTTAGTTCCTAAATTTACTTCTAATGCAACCTAACACTATTGCAAACAATCTTTTCCAATTTTCTATCCGGAGTCTATGTCTCATCAACTATCCATTTAAAAACATGCAATTTCATCAATGTATAAAAATATCTTTTGGCTTGTCTATTTGGCCACGCATTCATATTGTTTCTAATTAAATCTCATTAATTAAAACAAACATTTAAATATAAATATTTCTATAATTCTTCAATATATTTAAATATCTTTCTCTATACATTTTCTACACATACTAATTATTTCTTTTACAACATTAATAATACCCAATTTGCAAACAACAGAATAAAATAAGATAAAATATTATTTATTCTCTCAAATGGATATATACCTTCACTATATATATATACTAAATATAAATTAATATATTTAAATATATTTAATCATTAACATATCTTCTATCCTTTGCAGAATATCTAATTGATTAATTCAAAATAAAAATCCTTTATCATCAATATTCCAAAATATAAATATATTTTTCCAATTAAATCAGATTAATAATTGGACCTTTTACATATGAATTTAAATTCCATAATTCAATTTTAAATTATGCATTCTTTAAATCAAATATTTAACTCCTTCAATTAAACTTTAACATGCCATTTTAAAATAAACAATAATTTCTCCATATGTTTATAATTTTAATTCTACTAATCTAATATACAAATATTATTTAAAATAATATAAATAAATATAATACTTTAGTATTATAAATTATAATATAAAATATTATTAAATAATATTTTAATATTATAATAACAATACATAAAATATTAATATTTATAAATATCAATTTATTATTATTTTATTTTCAGAACAGCCATAGGAAAATAATTTAACAGCAGTCTCATGTTTCAAGCATAACTCAAAAATTACGATCTGGGTATTTACGATTTTTGGAGAGGGGTAAGAAAATTTCAAAATGCAAAAACCCTTTAAATTTTTTGACAACTTAGTTTTTGAAAGTGAAGTTATAGGCGACACAACCAGACCATTTTACCATGAAAAATATAACTATACTGTAGATTTTAAAATCCGTTTTTTAATAATAAACAGAAGGTTTCATTTTCTAAAAACATTCTAAATGCATTGTTCAATCTCTATGTTTGATTTCAATAACAACAAAATCGATTTCCCAAAATAATTTAAATTCAACTAAGGTTTTCACAATTTTCACTCGAAAATTTTCACAAGCAAAGGCTGTAAATTTGTTTAATTCTTTTCTTCTAATATCAAATTTATTTTCTAAAACAGATTTAACAAATAAATCTTTAATCATTACTATTTAAAAAAAAAACAATCAAGAACAATAAAACACAAAAAGGAAAACCTGGTACAAGAAGCTACAGGAAGAGATGAATTTCTGATGCAAGCCTCCTCCAAAGATTTCCTAAATTTTCTTCAATCCTCCAATGAATCCAATCCAAAATCCAACAAATGCAAACAATATTTCCTTCAATCAATTCTACAATCAAACTTTCTTCAACCCCTTGTGCAATTTTTCCAAAATTTCTTCCCTGCTATAAAAATGTATTTTTCTAAAAACTTTCTCCTCTAAAATTAAAACATGTATTCTTTATAAATCAAAAAATACCTAATTCAACCCTAATTCACATTACATCCAAATTAGATATTTCAATTTCAATTTCACTTTCAATTTCAAATTTCAATTTTAATTTCAATTTCACTTTTCAAAAACCCACTTTCAATTTAAAATGCAATTTCAAATAATAAATTAATTTCCAAAGTTGCAACCAATTTCCCAAATAAACATTTAATTACAATTTCTAATTTAATTCCCACACGTTGGAATTAAATTCCAAAATTAATTCTAATTCTTTTATTTCCTTTCATTCTCTTGCATCACGTTTAATTAATTAATTTAATTATTTAATAACTAAATTCAACCCCTTGGATCAAATTTAATTAATTAAATAAACTAAATATAATTAATTAATTTAAGTATAAACTTTTATCCACATTGCATTATTTTAATTAAATAACCATCAACATGATTTAAATACAATTATTCTAAATATTTATTTCCAAATCAATAATCCTTCAGAATTAAATAACATTAAAGCAAGACAGATAATGACTCGACACACACAACTGATGACACACTAAGGCTAGGGTGTAAACTTGACACATGTTACCTAGCTACTATCTCCCGTTCAACTTAACTGTTGAATCGACATGCTCAAACCTGTGAAACCAGGTGGAGTCGGTGTCATGTACCTGCAATCCTGCAACCAAGTAAACAACATCATACAATATATCCAGCATATAATACACACCGTGAAGAAGAAATTACGGATTCACAGGGCGCTCGCAAGCGAGTGATGTGAAACCGTCCTCTTCACCAATACACTCATTGAAACTGACACTTCCATCATAATTCCAATAATTTCATAATAACATCTCATGTTAACTCTACAACATCATTAATCCATAATGCATGTGAAACAATAATCAAATAACTACATCCCACAATAATAGTTGTCACTCAATAGTAGTGATCAAAACATCATAACAAAATGTATCCAGTATCAAAGTAATTGCAACCAAACATAGCATAAAACAACTTGAACAAGAATCAAAATGGAGGGGTATTACACATTCTCTATACATGCGGGATCAATAATTATTCCTTATACAGGTTTTTCATTGATTCAATTAGCAATATAGAGAGGACCATTAAGTGCATGTCTAAGTACATCATTATTATTTAAGTAAATTTCAAGTAATCTGATGACTTGGCCCTTACGAGGTTGCACATCTACAAATCCAATCATTCTTTGTAGACCATCCTCATTATTATTGTAATCATTGTTCATGTCATTATTTGTATCAATATTCATCTCATCATTCTTGACATCACAAGCTTGCAAAAAGTTGGTTAAATGATTAGGCATTTGATTGGTAAATATTTAAAAGTTTTGATTAGGTGGGGCAATGGACTTATCCCCCTTATCATTAACACCACCCAATTGAATGTGATTAAAATCAATGGGGTCTTGAACTTGATTTTTAATATGCATGCATCATTCTATATCATGTCCATTTGTTTAGTGATATTAACAAAAGGCACTTGAATCAAAACTTGGAGGTACGAGTTTGGTTGTGTCCATAAGTCTAATAGGAGGCTAGTAGATTAAGTTCTTACTTAAAATTTACAACATGATTGAATGGAGGGAATCCGATAACGAGGCAAATTGTCTATCTTTTTCTCTAAATTGATATGGAGTTGAAATTATGGCAGCAACTTGAGGTCCAACATGGTTAGTTGTTTGAAATGGGTTTATCTTTATTAAGTCCTTATTTTTATGTTTGAATGGTTGATAGTTATTGTGGGGTACAAATTCAGATTTTTTAGCATGAGCTAACGAAGATGCTTCTTCATACTAACTAATTAAATTCTGATAGTCACGAAGAGTCATACATACATGTATAAAAGATAGAAATTTCAATAACAAGATTCTATCCCTTATGTCATATTGCAAGTTGTTAATAAACACTCCTTGGATATCTACATCAAGAAGAGTAATATTGATTTGTGATAAAAGAACCTGATAGCGGCTTATGAACTCTATAACATTTTCACCTTTCCTTTTCCTACACCACATTAAATCTAGTAGGGAAACTTTAAGACCAATGTTGACTTGGAAATGGTTAAGGAAAAAATCAAAAATCTCATTAAATGAGTTAATTGAATTATTTTGCAATGAACAAAACCATTCCAAGGCCATGTATTTCAATGACCTAGGGAAAAGTTTAGCCAGTAGCTTATCTTCAAAAACGAAGTCTTTACACATGGTGGTATATGCTGATATGCAATTTTTAGGGTCCCCTTTACAATTATACTTGTCAAACTGGGGTACCTCTATGTTTTCTGGCATTTGTGCTTTCGATATTTCAAGTGACAATGGGCTCTTTTTAATGTATTGTGATGGTTTTCCATTTTGGTTTTGGTTCAAAGTTGATATTTTTTGTTGAAGCGATGTCACATTTTACAAAAGTTAGTTTATGATAGAATCATTTCTTGACATGTTTTGGGAATGAGGTGAATATGGTGGAAGTGTATGTGTTAGGTTGACTACTATGTTGAAAATTTATGAGTGGGGATGAAATTTAAAGTGTGACATGTGAAGATCCAAAACCATAAGGATTTCCAGTGGAGAGACATATTTTTTGATTTATACCAATGATTTTTTGTGTTGTTGAAGCTACAATTGGATTGTTGTATGTAGGAATAGAGGCTATAGTTATAGGGAGGGAGACTTGAATTCCTCCTTGACTTTGAGTGTATCCCAAATCTTGAGTGCAACTAGCCATGGTGGGCACATTATTATCAACTATATGGGCTAGGCTATGCAAACGTCTAATTGATGAGAATCACTAATGAATTTTCTCATGCTATCTATCATAGGGACCACAAGATTGACTAGAGATTCAATACTCATATAGTCTTGAAGTCCTTCTAAATATTTATCCAATTTTTGTAATTTGTCTTCAAGAACATGAGAAAACATAGTATCAACATATGTAAAAATGGGTGTTTGTAAGGTTGTCATTGATATGGTACCATCAGGAATAGAGTCTAAAATAGGTTGATTATTGACAACACTTGTCATAAAAGAGCTAGAAGACTCATGATCCACAACGGATGTGAAACCAACACATGATTCAATAAGTCTAGAACTACATCTCACTAAAGTTTTCACAATAGGACACCAAGTCGTGAAACTCGTACAAGTTCCAAAAAAATTAAGTGTACTCAAGATGAACATTGAACTGATAAATAGACACATCAAAATAGCTAGAAATATAAATTAGACAATAGAAGAAATTAGGAAGCACAACAACAAAGGACAAGGAAAAAGTTTGTCTAGCTAGGAATAGTAGGATAGGGACGCCCAAGGGTATTTGAGTCTTGGTCAAGGTTTCTAGAAATTAAAAATATCACCATGTAACACTACTTAAGGATTATGATTCTACTTTGAAACAATTGTGATAGTAAATAATTTCCTATAATTTGCTTAATTTATGCCAATTTGATGCAAATTACAATTATTCTAGAATGTTGAAGATGTTTGAACAAGTTATAAATGCCAATTTGAGATCTAAAATGAAATAATTGACTAACTCTAAAATTCAAAGGCCTAGAAATGATGATTTTGATGCAATTTTTAAACACAAACAATGCACTTTCTTTCATCTTTATGAAATATATGCAATATTCCTAAAAACATGCAGTTATTGATTCCAAGACAAAGATATTGAAATACCTACAAACTGAGATAAACAACTATGAATTTTTTTTATGCATCTGTATAGGACACGGTCACCCAGAGGCATCTAAGTCCTTTACAAGGGGTTTGAAAATTGAAAAGCTGATTTTTTAAGTTGTTGTTTAGTTTTTTTTTGTTTGCAAATAGGTGTGACAATTATTATTTTTTTACAATTTCTTAATGTAAGTAAAATGTAAGTGTACGACAATGTTTGAACAACAAATCATGCTTTTGAAAGAAATTTTGAATTTAAATATAATCTAAATGACTAAAATAAAGACTAATACAAGCTATGATGGAACCTATGATAAAATATTTTTGGATTTTTATGACTTTTTATGATGTAAATATGAAACCTTAATTGATGAATGTTAAACAATCCAATGGAAAACCAGGATCTAGGATGATTAAATGCAATTTTTAGAAGCTTTATGATGATAACATGTCAAGTTAACTAAAATGAAACATATAAAAAGGGATCCTAGGTCCTAAATGCAAAGAAACTAGGATGTAAGGGGCTTTTCTCCAAGTTTCATCAAAGAGGGATATCAACACGGTGAAAAGATTGATTATCAACCATGAAGTTGAGCCAATCAGACCTGGATCTCCTTCTTTTGAGCATTAGAAATGGATTTGAAATGATGTGGAATGCTTAGCCAAATTTCTCTATATGACCTAATATGATAAATGTAATATCCCAGACGCACACAGACTGAAATAGAAAACTACAAGAAGATCTAAGAAATGTTAGATGATGTGTACTTGTGATAAAAAAATGGATTTGGCATGTAGAGGATGACACAAAAATCTAGTGGCATATGGGTCACTAATAGGGGGTCCTGAAACTAATTTTGGGGTCCTCCAGTGCTAGATCTGATCTTCTGATTCCTAGTTGCAGAGTTGCCAAAATGTTTTTAGGTAATTTTGTAATTGAGTTTTCATGACTTTACAACTTTTAGGGATTTGAATGCAACAATTGATAATTTTCCTTTAATCCTTTTTCAAATCTTCTTCAAAAAGTCAACTGAAAGCTATCTTGTATTGGTCTTCCTTCTTCACTCTTATTTGATAGAATCTTATTTTACAATGAAATTGAGAAAATATTTTTGCATTAGCTACTTTTACAATAAATAAGATTTATTTGGAATAGGGTAAGGAAAAGGGATTGTAATTGCATTTAAAATTTTATAATTTATAACCATTCTTTTCCATTTTCTTCTTTTTTAGATTCCTTAAAAAACATAAATACATAGAAATTAAAAGAAAATTGAGAATGTATGATATACTTTCCTTTTTTTAGTTCTTCAATAGCTTCTGCCATATTAGGATAATCGTGTGCTAGTATGGGAATTATTTTTTCACTTTTCATTCAGCATTTAAGTTGTAATCTAATCTCCATCTCTGGCATTTCTTTCTCCCAATTTTTTTGTTGATCTTCAAAAAATATTCCTTGTATGATAGCTACTTTAAGTTTTGAGAGAGGTTTCGATGTTTGAATTTTGCTAATGGATAGATATTTTTTGAAGCATATATCAATCTTGGAGTGTTGGATTTTTCTCCATTAAGGGTAAACATGATATTTTTCTTTGTACATCCATACTAAGTGTATCTTTCAATGAAATTCCCTCCAAGGAGGACATCAACATGCATTTGGTTCATCACAAATTAATCACATTTAAACTTCTTTCCAAGGTCTACTTCTAGAGGTTGCTGGTGGCTATATTTATCACAAGAAAAATTATTTTCTTGGACATAAAAATCTATATAAGAAGGTTTTTATGTTATTTTCTCCCAATTATCTAGAACTTGTTCTTTGTAGAAGGATAATGAGGCTCTAGTATCAATCTAGGCATCATATTGTTTGTCATTGATAATAACATTCATATATTGAGAGAATTTTCCTATTAATGGTGCACTAAATAATGTGGTTCCTAATAAGGTTTAGGTTCTAGAAGTACATACATTACTATCTTGACATTTATGGGATCTTAAATATGTGGAAAAAATTCTAGTTCAATATCTTCTTCATTTTCATATTCTTTTTGAATTTGTTCTTGGAATTCAGATGGTCAAGATATGTTGTACTTCAAAAATCCTCTTCTTTTTGGATTAAAACTTGGGATGGACTAGGGAAATGGTATGCTGATGGAAAATAACTTTCTTTTGTAGTTTTTGGTTGTTTTAGAGAAAACTAGGAAATTGCGTTCACTATTGCATCTATTTGGATAGGTTTATTTCTACTATATTTCCTTTGTTTTCTTTCAATATAAACAAGACTGAATAATAGGGGTTGATTGTGTACCCATCAAGAAATATTGGACTTAAATTGATTTAGTCCTTAGAACTAGCTTTGGTAATGTTGAGTGATGGCTCATGAGGTTTGACACTTTATAAACACAAATAGAATTTTGTCAATAATAATTAAGTTGGACATGTTGAAGGCATATGATAGGGTGGATTGGGAATTTTTGGTCCAAGTACTAGGGAAGTTTGGATTTGATCTCAAAAGGTTTAAATTTATTTCATCTTTCTTGTCAATTGCAAAATTTTTAGTCAAAACTAATGGTTCTCTAGTTGGTTTCTTTTCATCAATACAAGGGATTCATCGAGGAGGTCCTTTATCTCCTTTCTTGTTCATAGTTCTAGCTAAATCACTAAGCATATTTATTCACAAAACTCATGTTTAGGGATTATTGCAAAGGGTTAAGATTCCTTTCACAAACCTTATAGTGAAACATTCTCTTTTTGTTGCTGATACAATTATGTTTGGAAAGGCATCTGTCCCAGAAGCTAAACAAATAAAGTTGGTTCTAGATAAGTATATGGCTACTTTAGGACATAAAATAAATGCACAAAATTTGAAGATATATGTCTGCAATACAAAGGAAACATTTAAAAGAAAGATAATCAATCAGCTAGGTTTTTAGTTAGTTGAGTTACCATGTTCATACTCAGGTATTCCATTCCTCATAGGATCAAATAACCCTTCTTATTGGAAAAAAGTAATTGACTCCATTCATGCCAGAATTTCAACATGGAAAGGGAGGTAGTTATCCTTATCAACAAGAATTATGATCAAATATATTTGATCAACCATCCCTAATTATTATATGGCTGTACTAAAAGCACCGAAATCCATTGTATTGAAAATAGAAAAAATGATCAAAATTTCCTATGGAAAGGAAATTTCGACAACAAAAATAAAAACCTTTAATTTCATTAGAGAAAATTTTCTTAGAAAAATTTCAGGTGGAGTTGGCATTCATGATTTTTTAGCAAGAAATATGTCCTTGGGTGCTAAGTTGGTGTGGAATCTATATTCAAAATCACAATCTAAATGGTTTAAGTTAATGCAAGCTAAATATTTAGATTCACCAGCCCCAACAAGAATCTTCACCATCTCCAATCCATCAACAGGTTCCATCATGTGGAACTTCTTGGATGTATGTAGAGAGGTAGTTACACCATTTATTTCTTCGGAGGTTCATAATGACCAAGATGCACTTTTTTGGGTAGATTATTGGAATGGACACCCTCCTCTAAAACCATTCCAAGACCTTCAAAATCTAAGTGAATACTTGGTAAGTATTTGGGAACAAAAGTTCATGACTATTTCCACAACTTTGATGAATGCATTGAGTAATATGGAAATATTTTTCAAATATATCGTTTCCTTTTCATCAAATACAAAAGTTGGAAGAGATCTTAAGGGCCAGGATAGTATATAAATCAAATTCTCCTGACAAGCTAATATGGGATTCATCAAAGTTTGGAAATTACATAGTCTGCCAGGGTATAAATCAATCATCAAAAGGGGTTCTCAGGTTGAATCGCATGGAGCATTATCCTTTTTCTAGAATGCAATGATACTTCCAAAGGCTAGTTATTTTTCCTCGTTAGTATTGAAGTAGAATATTTTAACTAGTGAAAAACTCTCCAAACTCCACATTTCAGATAAATTTCAATGTGTCATGTGTAATTCTGAATATGAAGATTTTGATCACCTACTCCCTTAGTGTCCTTGCTCAATCATGTTGGTTATTTGTGTTGAATAAGTTGAATTGGTATTCTCCATTACAAAACACATTGTGGGATTTATTTACAAGTTGGCTAGTTTTGTATAAGACATCCCTTTTTTCTTGTATTTGGAGGTGGTTTCAATCATTGTTATCTGAAGCATTTGGTTAGAAAGGAACATGAGAATATTTAGAAAAAAGAATTCCTCAATTGAATAGGTTTTAGTAAAGTTAGAAACATCAATCTCAGAAGTTGCAAATGCATATGTCCAACATTCAAAGCACATTGGTTCCATCTTCATGGTGTGGGATTCCCACATTTTGAAGCATTGGAATCATTTGATATTACCATTCAAGGGCAGTGTTCATCAGCCTAACCAAAAAATAGATAGATCAAAGGTTTCATGGATCCCTCCCCCTGTTGGTTTTCACAAGTTAAACTTCGATGGGGCATCTAAAGGCAACCCAAACAGATCAGGAGCATGTATTGTTATAAGGGATAACATGGGTTTTATTGTCTATACAAAATCTTACCCACTTCCAGATGGTACAAACAAACTAGTAGAAACATATGCTCTGATTTTTGGTCTGAAGGTAACTATTGAATCAAATTTCCTCAAACTTCAATATGAAGGTGACTCTTTAATTATTGTTACTGCCTATAGACAAAGAGAAATACTGAACTAGAAATTAAACTACATCTTGCATCAAGCCCGTAGAAGCTAGAATATTTCTCTATTTCCCATACCTACAAAGAAGGCAGCCAAGTAGCAAATTTTTTAGCAAACTTAGGTATTCATCAAAGGGAAGAATTAATATTAAAAAGGGAGGATATTTATCTCTTTCCAAATCTGGCAGATATCATTGTTAAGGAAAGCTTTAATAAAAGGGTGAAAATCTA
This sequence comes from Sequoiadendron giganteum, assembly GCA_007115665.2. Classification (NCBI taxonomy): domain Eukaryota; kingdom Viridiplantae; phylum Streptophyta; class Pinopsida; order Cupressales; family Cupressaceae; genus Sequoiadendron; species Sequoiadendron giganteum. Next base: position 137,966,652 of record CM021110.1, on the reverse strand, counting down.
CCAAATGTGGTGACATTTGGTGATAAAGGTGTTCTGTGTATATGATTTATCTCCATGGCCCTCTACATGTGAGTAAAGTCATTCTGATTAATTGCTTCGACTGGCTATCACAAAGGGTACGGAGTTGCTATAATTCAATAGTCAGTTCTTTAAATTTGCATATCAATCGAAGAAAATTTCCATGCAACAATGGTCATTTCCCATGCGAGTTATGACATAATCACAAGGCAGTGAGTCAATGTGAAAACAACCAAGCAAGTTGTAACATAATTTTTAATTATTAACTTTATGAGTTTTGTTGTAGGTTTACTCCAAAGTGGCTCATGTCTAGCAAAATTTCATCTTAACTCTCCAACAATTTGAAACCTGCCCCTTCAATCTTTAATCATGAATTGGCAAGCGCTCACTCTTCCACAATATTTCACACATAAGCGTGTGAAATTAAAATACATTGGAGGCTATTGTATTCATTTTCTCAATCTATTTTCCTTAGGCTGGGGTCTTGAAAGGTGTTTTTCATTGCAGAGGTGGTAGCGGTTAAATTTTATGCTTTAGTGGTGTCTTTAGCTTAGTAGGGAACTCTAGCATCATCAAGCTTTTTGTCTTTCTAGATTCCTGTGTTATGCAAAAAAGGATGGAATATATATTACCCGAGGAACTAAAAAGTTCGCTTCTTTGTGCTGATGTGGGAAATACCATTCTCAGGGTGCTAGACATGACCAGCTGCAAATCATTTTCAAAGTGTAGATCCATAATGTGTAAAAATGCATCAAATGCATAATTGGAGGGGAAATCTTCCATCCCTAGGCCAAAAGGTTAATCTTTCCTTCCAATCTTGTGTCAATTTTCATTTCTAATCTGCTGGATTTGATTCAATGCTTTGAGTCAGTTAAGATCATTGCAAACAAGGTGGTTAATAGAGTATTCTTGGAAAACAATGCATTGCTCTGCAATATTCAAAACTATGATATATGGGATGGAGAAGGCTATGTGGGTGGGTTATTCCCTGCCATTTTCTCCTGCACAAAAAGGCTTATGTCTGAGTTATAGATGCTCTAAAATTCTCCTTTGATTGAATATCCCTTCCTTCATCAACATGGCTTTAAATAGATACAGTCAAGAGATTGAACTGAAGGTAATTGAGGGCTTCAGGGAAAAGTATCAAGCTATCACTTTTCCCCTTGCCCATATCTATCATCAGGAAGCATCTCTAGTGCTAAGAAGGCTATTTCTCGACATTAACATTACTGTAAATTCCAAGAACGAGGTTGGCAAGCATGGTCAACAGGGTGAAAACTCTATTCAAAATTGATAAGGGTCTCTTTGTTGTGCTCAAGGTGGTGGTTTTTTGTTCAAGGTGGTGAAAATTTTGGTAACAAAATTATTGTTGGACACTATATAATTTATCTTTGTCTTATTTTCACAACTATGTACTCACTTATGGTTGTTTGTTATATTTTTCAGTATGGTACGATGGTCATAGAAGCAGTCCTTCAAAACATTTTCGAAATGTTCTGTTCAGAAGAAATTTGTGGGTATACATTGCAAATCTTGGTATATCTTCACTTAGGTTATTACTCAGAAATGGGTTTTTGCTAGTAATTTTGTAAGCAATCACGGTAGGGTTTACAAGATTCAGCTCTCCATATATACTTTGATTGTATTACTGATCATTGTTTGATCAGATTTTGATCTTAAACTATTGTACCTCTTTTATTATATTAATATAATTATAGGCTATACATCTTTTACTCTTAAAAATGTTAAAATTGTTGTGGTGTGTAATACCCCTCCGTTTTGTTTCTTGTTCAAGTTGCTTTATGCTATATTTGGTTGCAATTACTTTGATACTAGATACATTTTGTTATGATGTTTTGATCGTTACTATTGAGTGACAACTATTATTGTGGGATGTAGTTATCTAATTTTGTTTCACATGCATTATGGATTAATAATGTTGTAGAGTTAACATGAGATGTTATTATGAGATTATTGGAATTATGATGGAAGTGTTAGTTTCGATGAGTGTATTGGTGAAGAAGACGAGTTCGCATCACTCGCTTGTGAGCGCCCTACGAATCTGTAATTCCTTCTTCACGGTGTGTATTATATGCTGGATATATTGTATGATGTTGTTTACTTGGTTGCAGGATTGCAGGTACATGACATCGACTCCACCTGGTTTCACAGGTTTGAGCGTGTCGATCCAACGGTTAAGTTGAACGGGAGATAGTAGCTAGGTAACATGTGTCAAGTCTATACCCTAGCCTTAGTGTGTCATCAGTTGTGTGTGTCGAGTTATTGTCTGTCTTGTTTTAATGTTATTTATTTCTGAAGCATTCTTGATTTGGAAATAGATATTTAGAATAATTGCATTTAAATCATGTTGATGGTTATTTAATTTAAATAATGCAATGTGGATAAAAGTTTATATTTAAATTAATTAATTATATTTAAATTATTTAATTAATTAAATTTAATCCAAGGGGTTGAGTTTAGTTATTAAATAATTAAATTAATTAATTAAACGTGATGCAAGAGAATGAAAGGAAATAAAAGAATTGAAATTAATTTTAGAATTTTATATAGACGTGTGGGAATTAAATTAGAAATTGTAATTAAATGTTTATTTGGAAAATTGGTTGCAACTTTGGAAATTAATTTATTATTTGAAATTGCATTTTAAATTGAAAGTGGGTTTTTGAAAAGTGAAATTGAAACTGAAAATTGAAATTGAAATTGAAATTGAAATTGAAGTATCTAATTTGCATATAATGTGAATTAGGGTTGTAAATATTGAAATTGAAATTGAAATTGAAATATCTAATTTGCATGTAATGTGAATTAGGGTTGTATTAGGTATTTTTGATTTATAAAGAATACATGTTTTAATTTTAGGGCAGAAAAATCTTTTAGAAGGAAAAAAATACATTTTTACAGCAGGGAAGAAATTTTGGAAAATTTGCACAAGGGTTTGAAGAAAGTTTGATTGTAGAATTGATTGAAGGAAAGATTGTTTGCATTTGTTGGATTTTGGATTGGATTCAGGAAATCTTTGGAGGAGGCTTGCATCAAAAATTCATCTCTTCCTGTAGCTTCTTGTACCAGGTTTTCCTCTTTGTATTTTATTGTTCTTGATTGTTTTTTTTAAATAGTAGTGATTAAAGATTTATTTGTTAAATCTGTTTTAGAAAATAAATTTGATATTAGAAGAAAAGAATTAAACAAATTTACAGCCTTTGCTTGTGAAAATTCTTGAGTGAAAATTGTGAAAACCTTAGTTGAATTTAAATTATTTGGAGAAATTGATTTTATTGTTATTGAAATTAAACATAGAGTTTGAACAAGGCATTTAGAATGTTTTTAGAAAATGAAACCCTCTGTTATTATTAAAAATCGGATTTTAAAATCTGCAGTATAGTTATATTTTCATGGTAAAATGGTCTAATTGCGTCGCCTATAACTTTACTTTCACAAACTAGGTTTTCAAGGAATTTAAAGGGTTTTTGCATTTTAATATTTTTTTAACCCTGTCCAAAAATCACAAATACCCAGATCGTAGTTTTTGAGTTATGCTTGAAACATGAGACTGATGTTAAATTATTTTCTCATGGCTGTTCTGAAAATAAAATAATAATAAATTGATATTTATAAATATTAATATTTTATGTATTGTTATTATAATATTAAAATATTATTTAATAATATTTTATATTATAATTTATAATACTAAAGTATTATATTTATTTATATTGTTCTAAATAAAATTTGTATATTAGATTGGTGGATTTAAAATTATAAACATATGGGAAAATTATTGTTATTTTAAAATGGCATGTTAAAGTTTAATTGAAGGAGTTAAATATTTGATTTAAAGAATGCATAATTTAAAATTGAATTGTGGAATTTAAATCCATATGTAAAAGGTCCAATTATTAATTTGATTTAATTGTAAAAATATATTTATATTTTGAAATATTGATGATAAAGGCTATTTTATTTTGAATTAATCAATTTGATATTCTGCAAAGGATAGAAGATATGTTAATGATTAAATAAATTAATTTATATTTAGTAGATATATAGTGAAGGTATATATCCATTTGAGAGAATAAATAATATTTTATCTTATTTTATTCTGTTGTTTGCAAATTGGGTATTATTAGTGTTTTAAAAGAAATGATTAGTATGTGTAGAAAATGTATAGAGAAATATATTTTTTAATAGAAGTAATTACTTGATTTAAAAGAAAATATTTATTTTGTTAATATGATTGAAGAAAATATATTGAAATGTATATATATATCCATGAGTATTTTCAATCAGTATTTACCTTGTTTTATTTGAGTGCGTGTAATTTAGCTTTGCATGAAGAATTTAAATGATAAGTTTTGAATGTATGGTGAAAATTGATAAAGAAAAGGATATTTAAATATATTGAAGAATTATAGAAATATCTATATTTAAATATTTGTTTTAATTATGAGATTTAATTAGAAACAATATGAATGCGTGGCCAAATAGACAAGCCAAAAGATATTTTTATACATTGATGAAATTGCATATTTTTAAATGGATAGTTGATGAGATATAGAAACCAGATAGAAAATTGAAAAAGGTTGTTTACAATAGTGTTAGGTTGCATTAGAAGTAAATTTAGGAACTAACTATATTGAAAAAGGCAAATAGTTATTATGTTTCATAGAGTAGTCTAGTCATTGTGAATGAAATATTAATGGTGTTTATATAATATGAAGCATATATATATATATTCAGTGTAAAATTCATTATCGTATTTTATTTTAATGAGATACATGCAATATATTATTGAATAGAGATTTAAAAATGGATTGATTAGTGTATATGGAAAATGGATAGAGAAACAATATGTTATTATATTAAAGTGATTAAATGTTTTAAATAGAAAATTGAATGAGATGTAAGATTTGGTTAGGAAATGGAAGGAGTTTACTTGCATGGATTTGGGTCGATTTAAAAGTAAATTAAGAAGTTGTTTTATTGATGAAGCAATCAATTATGTTATTTATTAATTTCTATTTAGATTAATTGAATCATTGTGATTGAATTATGAAAGAGATATGGATTTAGTATATCTAAAAGTAGTATATTCCTCATGCTTATCTTAAAGGATTTAATTCTTTGTATTCAGTAAAGGGAAGTAAGTTTAATTGTTTTAGATTTCCAATAATGAAAAGGGAAATAGGGGTTATGATTATTTTAGATGATCTACTTATCATGTCTTTGATTTTGTCAACACTACCTATTGAATGAGTATGGATTTAGGAAATCCAAATATTAGATTTGATTGATGACTTGAATGCTTTTGTTGCTATGTCGTCAAGTTGCATTGTTGGTTTTGGGAATTAGTATTAGTCCTAAATTATAAGTCTTTCAAAAGAACTTAGAGGATAAGGGTTATTGAATCTTTATGCCATCCAGTTGTTTTCCCTTGGGTAGTGCATGATGTCTTTTCAATTTTACCCGGTTTTCATGAACGGGGATGTTTGCACCTCCTTGATTTAGGAGCGGATTATGGGATCCATGTCTCCTTGTATGGAGTGACCTTGTTATGTGGTTTCATCTTTTTGCCTCCTGTGAAAGGAGTGGACTATGTGTTGTTTCCTCCAAGATGTTTGGAGTGAGTTTCTATTATTTGTATCATCCTTGTGTTGGAGTGGATTATGATGCCTAGTTGGTATGCACTTGTGGTTCCCTTGGTGGATTGTTTGGATGTGTGTTGTTGAATAGAAGAGTGGCTTCTGTTAGGCGCCAGAGCCCAAAGAGGTAAACTGGATAACCTTCAGGAGTGATTTAAACAAGTGATAATTAAAATAATGTACTTAGAATATTAGGACTAACTTCTCACTAATCAAGATAATTTAATCCTCACTCATAGACGCAAGGGCTTGTTTAGACTTGGGATGAGTGAGAAGGCCTGGAATGGCAAGATCAACTATCTAGTTCTTGTGAGAGGTAGTTGATTCCGCATGAGTGAGTATGAGTGTCGGGATTCGGTTGAGGCCACCAGGATTACTTGTGCTGGAGCCTATGAAGAATGCCCAGAGGAGATCTCATGACAAACCTTGCGATGACACTCTATCTATGACAACTGTTGTTAATTATTTTATGTGTATGGTTATTTGAACATACTTGATCTACTTTATGTCTGGAAGCAATGTGACCTATGTCAGTGATGTTGGAGTTGTACTTGTATTGTACTTGATTTGTACATGTATACTTGATTTGTACTTGTATTATACTTGAGTTGTACTTGATTCGTACTTGTTAATTCATTTGGTTGGTTATACAGTATGAGTCAGTTTGAGTCTGTCTTTGGTTAGAGGTAGTAGATCTTTGTCCATGTTACTTTGTTACTATCTCCTAGCATGGGGGGTGGGCCTTCGGGTACCACATTGGTAGGGTGGAACATGCACCAAAACCGTTGGGTCCCCATCTATCTTCAGTACTTGGTGGCGAGACATCCAGATGGACAGCTCGCGGTTCGTGTTGTAATTTCTTGCATTGTAATATTTTAATTTGTATAAGTTATTTTATCCCTCTTATGATTATGAGATGGAGTTATGTAATTGTAATCTTATGTACTATTGCCTCATTCTGGGAATGAGTGATGTATCTATTGGATTAGGATAATGTTTATGAGATTGTATCTTGGTTGATTATCTTATTATGTTATGTGGTATTCTTATGATGTATGATGTTTATATCATAAATTTCATAAGGCTATGGTTATATGTAATATGTATGTGTGGGTTTAAGTAATCCTAACCTTGTAGCCTTAGAGGTTGTTGTTAATTAGTAAGTGAATGTATATGTTAAATGCACTTTAAAAAAAAAAAATTGGTTCGCTTATGATGTTAATTGCAACTTCCTTTAAGTTTACTTTGTGGGGCATTACATGGTGGCTGATGATTCTAGAATGGAGATCTTATCTTTCTATCATTCCTAAATGGAAAATTATTCTAAAATATTCTTCTACCTTTATTTCTTCTATTTGGTTCATCATGATTGTAGGAATATTACTCTAATCTTCTTCTTCTATTTGTCTCTCATCTTCTTTCAATGTGTCAGCAATATTTTCTAAAGCCACATTATTTTCTTCGTCATATTCTTCAAAGAATAGTTCATATATGTTATCTTGTAAGTACAAATATTCTTCATCAACTATGTCCCACCATGCTTTATTTCTAGATCAAAATAAACTACTTTGACTACTTTATTTTTACAAGAACATTCCAGTTCTTTGTGGCCAGGTTTGTTACAAATGTAACAAATAATTTGATTGCTCTTGAGGCGAGGAGATGAACAATTGTGAAGATACTTGTTTTTTTGATGCATATGAATGTTGTTTTTTGAACTTACAAAACTGGAATTTAACTTTATACTTGTAATATTTTTTATTGGCTTTGCATTGAGTTTTGGTAAATGGATTGTAGTCATATGTGTTTATGAAGGTAGGGGCAATGTGTTGTGTTTCATGTTTGGTAGTTTTGTGTTGGTATTTGCAATAATCAATGAAACAAAGAATTTGTTCTTTAGCAAATTGGATAAAATCACTAATGGAAGTGACTGCAAGTGAAATTTCTCTGATCTCCATATATCTTAGGACCTTGTCACCAAAATTATAATACAATCCTTCAAGATATTTTGTTTTTGTAAACTCAATCTTTTGTTTATCTTTGAGTTGATACAATAATTTTATGAAAGTTTTAGAATACTCAATGAAATCTTTCAAATCAAATTTCATTGACGAAATATCCTCCATCAATCTTTCTATTCCAAAAATAGATTCAGGGAAAAATTCATCAATCGACAATTCTAATAGACAATTGAGAGTTGGTAAGTGCAATTGTACTTGTTATTGTTGTCCAATTTGGGGGTTTGTCTAGACTTGGGTGTCAATTTTTTGATAAACTTTTGCATCCTTTTCATCTTCTGATTTATGAAACCACTAGTCATGAAAAATTCCCCACATGTGGTTGACAACCAATTTACATGTATTTTTTGAATTGGATCTAGACAAGGATCCAATTATAATAAAAGTGTTGATCCAATTTTGTATTAGTTGGAATGGATCCTCAACAATATATATGTCTAAATACTAAGTTTGTATAGGACTTGTATTCCTCATCATCATCAAGGTGTCTGATGATTTATTTTCTTTCTTTTCATGTGGTTTTAATAATGTATGAATTACACGAGCATTGGATATAGGTTTCTTCTCTTGATTAATCAACCAATCTAAAGATGTTGAGAGAAATTTTATTGAAGTATCTACTTCTTGAAACATTTTTGATAAAAAATCATGTCTTTCTTTTAAAGGTTGGACTTTGTCTACAATAGTAGTAATATCATCACCAGATCTATGTAAATTATTCAATATCTGATCAGTCTAGGTATGATTTTTGGCTAAGGATGTTTTTACATATTTTAGGCTATTATGGTCATCAATAGCTATATTACCTATTTTTTGTACATTATGGTGGATTATATTTATAGAATATTGAAGAGATATTACATCAATACACAAATCATCAATTTTATATTGTAGATGTTCACATAACCTTTTAATGTAATTCCTCTATTTAAACTCATTTGATGGCTCTGATTCTTCTGAAGATTGTTGCTAAAATACATACTGGAAAAGGCTTATTTTCCCATGTTTATAATTTTTTTAGTTCCCTTGAATAGGAGGCCATCTACCATTTCCATAGAATTTTTATTCTTTCTCTTTGTACCATTCTAAAGTTTCTTTCCCTAGAAATGTATTGACCATGTCACAAAAAGGGTGATTTGACATAATTGTCTTTCCCTTTTCTTTCCTTCTTGGTATTGATGGATTAGAAAAGTGATCTTCTAGATCTCTTGCTACTAATTTTAATAGATCTAGTCATGTATTTAAAGGGTTGTCTTCCATTTCTACCAACATTTGTGCTTTCCTTTTACTAAATGAAGCACTAAAAGAGGATCTTGTAGTTTGAAATTGTTCTTCAAAAGTATTTGAAGAATAACGCCTAGTAGAAATAGATATTAATATAATACTTATATAGTTTTGACTGACATTATGGATTGGTTTGGTAGCTTCTAATAATCTTTGAGTGACATGCTACATCCAATCTAGTTTCCATCCTGCAATGATATGAATTATATTGATATGTACCTTTTGTAAATATACCTCACCATGTGTATTACTCTACCATATAGTAAATTGTCAAGAATAGAAGGATTATTTGTATTGATCATAGAATATAAGACTTGTATGTTTATAAAAGAATATTTAAATTTACCAAACATAATCATACCATATAAGGAAATAAATATTCCCCAACAATTTAAAGATCCATGTTTTACCTCTAAACAATCTTTATCTCTAGCGACTACTATAAGATTAGGAAAATAAGTGAAGCAGGCTGAACTTTTGATCAATTTGGAAAGACTAGATATTTGGAAGGCATGATTATAATCTACTTGTCTTCTGTCACAAAGAGCTAAGTATCACACAGGTCAAATATTTTTCAAGGATGCACAATCCTATAGTGACTTGAATAGCTCTAAAATGCACAAAGTTCACATATTTGTGATTCCTAATGCAATCTATTTCTTTAAGGGGAAATATAGACAATATTTTGGTATGGAATGTTTGTTTAGGATCATATTCTAATATCAATTCAAATATTTTCATTCTTGGAATGACAAAATTCTTGAAAGTAGATTTTGAAATGACATTATTCAACAATCTTAGACCTAAATCATTTTTCTTATATATTTTCTTTTCTTTTAATTAAGGAGGCTCATAGTTACTTACTTGGCCTTCAATGAATTCTTATGAATTATGAATATAAAAGACTTATTGTATTTCCAAGTCTCCTTTTGCTGGTTGTATAGGAGGTAGCTCAAAATATCTGTCTATATGGCTTCATTGATTCTTTTGACACTATCTTGAATAGATAAGAATGGAATTATACCATTTCATTGATGAGTGAGAAGTTATAAATGATCTAAAGTAATCTTACATTAGTTTTATGAGAGAGAAATAAATCAATCCTTTAAGGAGAGGAAATACAAGAAATATCAAGACAATAATTAAGATATAGATGTGAATAAACTCTCAATCTCAACACAAAAGTGAAACCCTACAGAAACAACTCTTTGTGCTCTAGAAAACTTCTCAAGACACTTTACTCAAAATTGATGGAGATTGATGGCTCTAATACAAATATTTATAGTCAACATACTTTTAAATACTTTCTCCTATAGAAATTGTTTCTATAAGAAATAGTGTAGAGATTGTTGTCTGAATGGATACAAATTTTGGATATTACTTCAAGAAATAAGCTATACAATACTTAAGCAGATTATCTTTCTAATATCTTAGATTGAAATTACACACAGAGATAGAGCATACTCAATAAAATACAAGAGAATGATATAGACACTAGACTTAAAGACTCTAAGAAAAAATGCTAAACTCTAAGACTCAATGCACACAATGCTTCCATAAGAGCTCATTTATAGAAAATAAATGACTAGACTAAGTGGTAAAATGGAATATGAACTATATTATCAGGTGAACCAGCTATCTAAAAAGGAGGTGTATCAAACAAATGGCTGACATTGAATATCCTTTTACAAAGAAATATTCCCTTTTAGTCACTTTAAATATGGTACTCATCACTACTCCTAGATGAGCTAGATGCTAGTGATAGTAGTGGAGGTGTCAAATCACCATAGTCCACAACTTTTTCTTGATAGAGAGGTCTCTATCTAGTGTTTAGTTTGAATTTATGGCATGTAGTTGAAATTTTGTGATCTAGAATATTTCATTGAGTATTCTGAAACTTTTAGAAAACTATTGTATCAACTCAAAGATGAACACAAGATTGAGTTTGGAAACACAAAACATCTTAAATAATTTCCTTATAATATTGGTGACAAGGTCCTAAGGTATATGGAGATCACAAAAAATTTACTTGCAGTCACTCCCATTAGTGATCTCATTCAATTTGCTAAAGAAAAAATAATATGTTTTATTGGTGAATACAAATACCAACAAAAATTTACCAAACATGAACCACAATGCATTTACCCTACCTTCATAAACACATATGGTTGTAATCCATTTACTAGAAGTTAGCACATAGCCAATAAAAAATAATGCAAGCATAAAGTCAAATTCAAGCCTCACAACTTTAACAAACACCATTCATATGTATAGACAAACAAGTATCCTTGGAAAAATTCATCTCCTTGCCCCAAGATAAATCAAATTATTTCCTACATTTGTAACAAACCTCGCTACAAAGTACCTAAATATTCTTGCAAAAAAAAAGTAATCATAGAATTGTATTCTGATGTAGTTGATGACTTGAAGAAGATTTGTACTTACAAGATAGCATATATGAACCAATCTTTGAAAAATTTGACGAAGAAGATGATGCAAATTTAGAAGATCTTGCTGACACATTGTAAGAAGTTGAGAGACAAATGGAAGAAGAAGAAGAAGATAATAGTAATTTTCCTACAATCCTAATGAACCAAACCAAAAGAAATAAAGCTAGAGGAAGATTTTAGAATAATTCTCCATTCAGGAATGATCGACAGATAAGTCCTCCATTCCAAAATCATCAGCCGCAACAACAATTTCAATAGTACTAGAGGTATTTTCAAGGACTAAATCAATTTGAGTCCACTCTTTCTCCATAATTAAATGATCAACCACTATCATTCACTCCTATTTATATTGAAAGAAAAGAAAGGAAATAGAGCATAAATAAACCTATCCAAATAGATCCAATAGTGAATGCAATTTCCCAACTTTCTCTAAAATAGAGAAAACTTGTAGAAGAAAGTTATTGTCCATCATAATAAAAATTCCCTAGTCCATCCCATGTTTTTATTCAAGAAGAAAAGGATTTTCCAAGTACATCATATCTTGACAATTTTGAATTCCAAGAACAAATTAAAAAAGAATATGAAAATGATGAAGATATTCAAATAGAATATCCTCCACATATTGAAGATCCCAAAAATATCAATATAGTAATGCCTATACTTCTATAACCTAAACCTTAACTAGAACCACCTAATTTAGCACACCTATTAACAGGAAAATTATCTCAATTTATATCAATGTTATTATTGTTGGAACACAACAATCTACTAAGAGGGTGTTGAACTAGTAGATCAATTAAATTTTATCCATTAATACTTTTATGTAGATAAAATTCTTTTAGCTCTTTTAGTGTAGATTAAACTAAATATTCAAATACATAAAAATTCACACACAATAACTCATAACACAAGATATACATGGAAAATAGAAGATGGAAAAAACCACGGTGATAATAGTTGCTAGGAGCTACTATCCTAATCTAACCTCATGATGAAATCTTTTGAATACAAAGTTTAAGGTTACCAACCCTAAGGAGACACCAATCCCCTAATTTTAGGAGCACCCAGTCCAAGGAAGCACCAAATCCCTACTTTGAGAACCTACCCAGATATTTGATGGCACCCACCAATTAGATTTACAAACAAGGAATTTTACAATTTGTTCCAAAGAACATAGTTCAATGTATCAACCCTATTTGCAACTATTCAATTTTTTATTTCTTTCAATGCAACTCAATTCTCTGCTCTACCCTCTCTCTATTGTGCACCTGAATGTAAACCCTGATTAAGATCTTCCAATTTTTTTGGGGTTATACTCATTCACTCCACCTTTGAACTTTCCCTTTTTCTTTTAGTACATTCTCTGTCTGCCTCAAAAATCTCATAGATACACTACTTAGTTTTGTTGCACTCTTTTCTATTTTTGCATTCTCTATCCACCTCAATAGACCATGCACACATTCTAAAATTTTCTCTCATTTTATTTTAGTGTATTCTTTGTTTTCCTCAAGAAGATCATAATACTCTCTACTGCATACACTAACCACTATATCAACTTAGCCAAATCATGATTTCTAGTTTTGAATATCATTCACCAACCTGCAACAATTTCCTTGATATTTGTACATACATGTATAGATCCTTTGCTAGAGTTTTCTTATTGTCTTCTCCAACAAGATACCTACTCATCAAGCCACACAGACCATTATCTAGATTCAAAGAATTTTTAATTTTTAGCATGCTATCAAATCTAGGGTTTTTGTTTCATTTAATGCATATCCTTAATATCTGATCTAAATCTATTATTTTGCTGCCTACACATATGTGTCATTGAATTTTTATCCCATCACTAATAAAAAATAGTAGATGAAGTGATTGGGCCAATTAAATTCATTCACAAAGTCAGTTAATAGTCAAAACCCTCGTTCACATTGCCGTAGCCATTAAGAATCTTCAATTTTAAACCCGAGTTGTTGATCTATCATTTTTGCACCATGATCCATCAATCCTTGTTCCAAACTCAAATTTAAAACATGATGATTGGATTAAAGTCTTTTAAATAATCACCATCAATCTCCATATCATAGACTATGTTTAGTGTTGGGTCCCATCAAGACACATGTCACACACCCATAATCCCACAAGGCAGAGATAAAGACCCACAATTTTCCAATGTACTGGTAGGCTACTTTCATCTGTCACCTACATCATCACAGAGCAATTCACAAACCCTATGTGAATTGTTTTATCAAGCAATCATTATTTGCCACCCATCTTCATGTGTCATCTTCCACTTTCATTTGTTTCCATTTCTATTGGTCCCACTATACACTTGTCGCTTTCCTATAATCCCACAAGGAAAGACTAGGACCCACAACACACATCGTGGGTTGGCAAGGAGGCTATTAGATCTAATAATATTGATCACAACCATTGATCAAGGTGGGGTAAATATTTAAAACATGACATGGGAAAGATTAAAGTCTTTAATTATTTTCCAAGTCAGTAATTGCTAGAAAAAGGGGTCGGCCACGAAATGATGTTGATGGCTTAAGTGATAACTTAAGTGACCTACAATGCTCAATCACCAGTAAACACAAAAATATAATTTTTGATCATGGTCATGACTAAAACATGTAGGTTTTATCTACCAAACCCTAAATAAACAAAATGAAAAAATAGATCATTTATAAGCACAATTTTCCTCCTCTGATCATGTGGACTACACCATTTGAATCACCTTAAAAAAACCATATCAAATATGTTATCAGATTCCTCTAGAGACCTCCGGAAGAGACCTTTGCAAAATTTAAATATTGCTTGAAAACTTTGCAATATTCTGAGCAACTTGCAACATTACAAAGGCATGCTCTTCTCTCCATCATATATCTACTATTCTTCTAGAACCTAATCCATTTCACTTTGATCTCCTCCTTTGTCATCAATGACAACTAAATTACCAAAAATCCCCCCCTTTGTCATTGATGGGAAAACTTAATGATCAAACAACTCTATACCAACCAACAATGGTTTGATACCAATTTTGAATATTCCAATTCATGCTCTATACCAACTGAACCATTATGCTAGTTTGTACCAATTAAAATAAAACTTATCATGAGTGCACATACATAACAACTCACCATTAGATATATCTTTCATCAAAGTATTTGCACAATTTCTCCATCTTGCTTAATTGCATGACAATTTTCTAAAATTTTCCCCCCTTTAACATTAATGACAAAGGTTCACACCAATTACACTCCCTCCTTTGGATATTCTCCCCCTTTGACAAGAACCACAAGTAGAAGGAATGTTTCCTTGAATCTACAACCATCAAGTCATTAGAAATCTGTAAAATAATTTTACTTGAGTTGATCTCTCCTTTCATTCCTAGTGATTAATGAAATAGCTATGAATTTCCCCCTGGACCCATTCTCTATCAGTAGAGTTTAGTGATGTGATGTGGGAGCAATTACTCCCAAATTCTACCTCGGATATGCAAATTGTTCCTTGGGAAGAGGCTTTGAAATTATATCAATAACTTTTTCTTTGGTAGGAACATATTCCATGCTGAATTCATGATCATATACCTTCTCTCTTATGATGTGATACTTAATTGATATGTGTTTTTTCCTAGAATGCATCACTAGATTCTTTGAGATATTAATCACACTCGAATTATCACAAAGAATAGAGATAGGTTTTGTATACTCAACCTTGATGTCTTTGAGTGTATGCTTCATCCATAATACCTGAGTACAACATGTTGCTTATGCTATTACATACTCTTCTTTTTCTATAGAGAGGGTAACTGGTTCTTGCTTTTTTCTCATCCAAGACACAAGTTGTTTTCCCAAGAAAAATGCACCACTTCCAGTGCTTCTCCTCTCATCTACACTCCTAGCCCAATCAATATCTGTATATGCAGTTAATGTGAATTCCTTTATCTTGGGATACCACAGTCCAAAGTCAACAACTCTTTTGATGTTTCTAAAGATTATCTTTACTGCATTGAAATGAGGCTCTTTTGGAGCATCTTGAAAACCTAGAAACCATACGCACTGCTTGCATAATATCTTGCCATGATGTAGTTAGGTATAACAAGATTCCAATCATTGGCCTATACATGATTTGATTTGCATCAAGGGACTCATATAATTTACTCAACTTGCATCTAGTTATCATGGGATTACTAACTAGTCTACTATCCTCCATTCCAAATTTTTAAGAATTTCCTTAGCATATTTGGTTTGAGATATAAATATCCCATCATCTGTTTGTCCAATTTGTAGACCGAGGAAAAAAGACAGTTCTCCTAACATTGAAATCTCAAACTCATTTTGCATTTGTGTAGCAAATAATTAACACATCTTATCATTGTTGCCTCCAAATATGATGTCATCCACATATACAACAATAATAATCATGTAATCACCTTCAAATTTGAAGTACAAATTGTTATCTAGATTTCCTTTCTTGAATCCTTGTTGTTGTAGATACTGGCCCAATCTCGAATACCATGCCCTAAGCACTTGTTTTAGACGATAAATTTTTTTTCTTAATCTACAAACATGATCATCTTCTTCTAATAGCTAAAAGCTTCTAGTTATTCTACGTATACTTCTTCTTCAAGGTTTCCATTTAGAAAAACATATTTAGAATCCATTTGATAAAATTTAAATCCTTTGTAGACTAAAAATGCAAGAAACATTCTTGTGGCTTCTAATCTTTCAATAGGTGCAAATGTTTCAAACATTCAAAGTTTCAAACATCAAATGGTGGTTTTCATTTACTAGCCTCAATCCTTAAAGGGGGCAGTGAATTGAGTTTTTCGGACATTACTTTCATTGTACACATGATATAAAAAATGTAAACATAGTTATAGATACCCATATTGTCTTTATACAACATATCTAAAAATGGGCTAGGGTTACTTTGTACATAATCCTTCAAAAATGGACTGTCCTTGCAATTAGGCTTAAAACAAGAAAAATCAGACCTAGGGCATCACCAAAAACCATGGAACCTGCAATTTTGAGGAATGAAAATAAATACAATGATAAGCCTTTCCACCAATTTTTAGGAATTTCTACTATGGGGATGAAGAGAAAATCATTTTTCTTGTTTAATGCCCATCCTAACTAGGGTTTCAGACCTATTTGCAAAGAAATGCTTATAACTCCCTTATTTCTCAATGAAAACAAATGAGACAAAGTGAAAAATGAATTAGAATTAGATTAATTTCATTCCCCACTAGTTTCAGACCACCATTTATCGGTACAAACCCGTACAACATAGTAGAACGGGAAATAACACGTTTAGATTTGCAGGAAATCGGAGAAACTTTATTGCACAAACTTCAAAATTACAACTTCTAACCCTTGCCTCGACCTCCCAAGGAATTTTCAAACCCTTCACAATATTTCCCAATGGTTCATAACTGATTTTTCAAGTTCCAACTATTCAACTTCCACTAGACACCAAAAATTGCAAAAGTTGCTTTTTGTCAACTTGACAACATTCAACAACTTTGACACTTTTTACATTTGCACACAAACTTAACACCTAGTGACCCAAACTAGACCCGAACACATTTAGAATGGTCTTATTATACCTTATTACATATGAAAACCACAAAACAAAACAAAATGTCTCCTTTTTTCCTCTTTAAGGCACGAACTCGCGGGTGCCCCTACACCAAAAATCAATGCCTTCAACTTGTGCATACCATTTTCACACTAATATTGCTTTGTTTCTTACGTCTTCATTGATATTTTCTTGAACACCCATTTAGTGCCTATAACATTTTTCTTGGGGGTCTAGGAATCATTTCCCACCTTTTATTTTTCTCAATTTCATTAAGCTCTTCTTCCATTGCCTTTATCCAACTCTCATCCTTGTTGGCCTCCATATAACTCTTAGGTTCAATCTGAGATAAGGGAGAAAAATTTACTTCTTCCTTGTTCTTTGCAAGTCGTCTCCTTTTTTGACCACCTTCATTTTTATCGCCAATAATCTAATCTTTAGGGTGATCCTTTTGCACATATTTTTCAAGTGTACTTTCAACTTCTTCAAATTATTCTTCTTCATTTGTAGCATCTCCTTCAAAATTTGATTCTTCTTTAAAGTTATTCTTATCAAATTTTAAATTTTTAATGTCCTCATCAATCTTGGCATTGATTCTTTCCACAATTTTGTGTAGCCTTTTAATATAACACTTGTAAGCTTTGCTTTGAGTGGAATATACTATAAATATTCCTTCATCACATCTAGAATCAAAGATCCCCAAGTTTTCATCTTCTCTTTTGATGTAGCAAAACACTTTGAAATACTTGATAGATGTTGGTTTTTTGTACGACAATTCATAGGGAGTCTTATCACTGTTTACTCTTATTTGAACTCTATTCTGAATATAAACTATAGTATGAACTACTTCTTTCTAAAACATATCTGCTAACTTGGCCTCATAAAGCATTGTTCTAGCCATGAACTACTCCATTTTGCTGTGGATTTCTTGGTGTAGAGTATTGTCTCTTAATTCCCTATTTCTCATAGTACTCAATGAATTCACCTGGTGTGAATTCTCCTCATCTATCTGATCTTAAGCATTTGATTATTTTTCAAATCTCTTTCTCACCCATCTTTCTAAATATATTGAATCTTTCAAATGCTTGTGACTTATCCTTTATGTTGAGAAAATGTGTCTCAACTTCCAGCTTGAAGCCCCAACTTTCATGACTTGGCGAAAAATGTTTCATTTCTGCCTTTACCATTTTACCACGATGGCTATGATTGGCTTTGGCAGTACCATGGTGACAATCTTGGCAGTTACCACCTTACCACGCATGGTGAGTTCACTCACCACGGTAGCATGGTGAGACCACCAAAAGTGGTCTTGGCAGTTACTACCATACTACAAGCAATGGGTCCACTCACCATGGTGGTCGTGGTGAGATTGCCTCTGGTTGGGTCTGGTGGTTACCACCACACTGTGGAAAGTTAAGTGACTGAATGTGGTGGCCGCGGTAAGACCGCCAACGGTAAGGCTGATGGTTACCGCCCTACCATGAGGTGGCCTGGCAGCCTCCACGGTAGCGTAGTAAGACTGCAAGTGGTTTGCCAAGATGGCTACCGCCATACCACAGTTAGACCTTATCAGTGCTGCGGTAGCGTAGTGGAGAGAAGGACAGAGCTCAGTGATGACTTGGGGTGAGCTCGGTCAAGCTCACTGCCATACCGTGAGTCAAACTCTGTAGGGCTGCGGTAGCGCGGTAAGAGCTTAGATGAGCTCGGAGCTCGGTCAGTTGAGCTTGACCGGTTGGACCAAAAAGTCATGAGAGACAACAAATGAAAGGACACATGGGTCAGTAACAACAGGTTGATTGGCTAAAAGCCAAAATAGTAAAATGATAGTTATTGTAGGTTGACTTAGGCTGGCGAACAAGACCTAATTTGGGTGATGGAATTAATGCCTGGGTGGCTCGATGCAGGGAGATCGACATAGGAAGATCGATTGCGTGATTGGATCAGAGATTCATGTACCTGGTGATCGGCAGTTGATTGATGAGAATTGAATGCAACGAATGACTTAGTAAGTCGAGTACAATATTGCATGAGAGATAGAATTCGAACTATATGTTAGACATAACATTATAATAGTGAGATAGTTCTGGAAGGGCTATTGTGAGCTATTCAGAGAAGATTGTATATTATATGTAACCATTTTTGTTATTGTAATACAAATTGTCTTGACTTTGTGTGGTGGGTTTTTTACCTATAAAGGTTTTCCCACGTATATCTTGTGTCAACTGTGAATGCTTATTTCTGTTATCTATTTTACTGGTTGTATTCATCTCAAGTAGTTTTTTAGAAAGCTATTAGAACCTTTTTATGCTCTTCTCCTCTGTTGTATTAGTGTTAAGGGAATGTATTCCACACTATTGGGTCTCTAGATCTTGCCCGTTTTCCCTTCAAGTGGTATCAAAGTCTAGCCCGTTGTGTTATCCTTGAGAGAAAGCTCAATTTTTTGTGCTAATATTGTTTCAGTGAGAGTATTGCATTGTTAAAACTTGTTTTAGTTTGAGATGGCGAGCACATCAAGTAGAGTAGATATTGAAAAATTTAATGGCAGCAACTTTGAGTTGTGAAAACTCAAAATGGAAGACTTATTGGTGGATAGAGACCTATGTTTAGTAGTGACTGGAACTAATCCACAAAGTACGATGCAAGAGGCTTGGGATCTTGTTGATAGAAAGGCAAGAGGTCTGATAAGACTGAGTCTGGCTGATTCTGTTCTCCTGAACGTTCATGAGGAGCAGTTTGCAACTTCATTATGGAAGAAGCTTGGTGATATTTATCAAGGAAAGTCTCTGGTAAATAAGTTATTCCTGAGGATGAAGTTGTTCTCCTTGAAGATGGATGAAGGTGCATCTGTTGCAAACCATCTGAACTCGTTTAACATAAGTGTTACTCAGCTGGCGTCTCTAGGTGTAAAGACTAAGGAGGAGGATCATTGCATGCTCCTGTTGTGTTCATTACCTGACAGTTGGGATCATCTGGTGATGGTTATTGGAAGCACAACCACTGCATTCAAGATGGATGACGTGGTTACTTTTCTCTTGTTTGAAGAAATGTGAAGGAATACTTCTGAGATGGCCAAAGAGGCTCTTGCTGTTTGAGGTAGACCAAAGGAGAAAGGCAAGAAGAAAGACAAGAAGTCGAAATCCAAATCTACAGGGAGATCAAAGTCTCCTGGTAAAAAGTTCAAGGTGAGATGCTGGAACTATGGGCAACCTGGTCATATCAGGAAGGATTGCAAGGAGAAGAAGAAGCATAATGCCTCTGACAATGAATCTTCTCATAGTGATGCAGACGCCTTCATTGTAGCAGCCTTGACAACTCAAGCATCAGATGATGTCTGGTTCGTTGACTCAGGTGCGTCCTTTCACATGACGCCCAATAGAGAATGGTTCTTTAAATACGAGAAGTATGATGGTGGAAAGGTGTACTTGGCAAGTGATTCAACGTTGGAGATAGTTGGCAGAGGAAGAGTCAGAATTCAGTTTCTTGATGGGAGAGTCAAAGGTATTAGTGGCGTACTTCACATACCAGGTCTAGCTTGAAATCTTCTTTATGTTAGTAAGTTAAATGATGTTGGTGTAGAAGTTTATTTTTCAAGTAAGGGATGTAAAATGGCTAGAGGTGCAATGGTGTTGGCTAAGGGTGTTCGTATTGGCACTCTATACAAGCTGGATGCATGAACTATTCTTTGCAATAGTGCCTCTGTAAAGTCAAGCAATGTTGCACCTATAGAGAAATATGAAGACACTTCTCTGGCTGCAAATGCTATGGAGGTAAAAATCCTAGTTGAGAGGACTATGCTATGGCATCATAGACTTGGTCACATAGGTGAGGAAGGTTTAAAAATATTGAAGAATAAAAATCTTGTAGAAGGGCTTGATTATTGTAACCTTGAGTTCGATTTTTGCGAACATTGTATCTATGGAAAATAGCACCATCTTTCATTGTATTCTAGTCCTCATAAATCTTTTGGTATACTGGATTATGTTCATTCAGATATGTTTGGTCTAATTAATGTTCCTTCATTATCAAAGTCTAGATATTATGTCTCTTTTATTGATGACTGTTCGAGAAGGGCAATTGTATACTTTCTTAAAAGTAAATCATAAGTGTTCAGTCGGTTTAAAGAATTTAAATCTTTGGTAGAGAATCAGACTGGAAGAAAAATTAAATGTTTGAGGATAGACAATGGCGGTGAATTTTGTTTTATAGATTTTGAAAGATATTGCACTGATCATGGAATTAAAAGGCATAAGACAATGCCTTACACTCCACAACAAAATGGAGTTGCTGAAAGGCTGAACAGGATGTTGATGGAAAAGACAAGGAGTATGTTGAATGGTGCTGGTCTGGAGTAGAAGTTCTAGGCTGAGGCTGTGGCTACAACATGTTATCTAATAAATAGATCTCCTTGCTCCACTCTTGTTGATAAAACACCTTTGGAAGCATGGTCTGGTAAGAAGCCCTCTCTGAGGCATGTCTGTGTCTTTGGTTGTGAGGCATATGTTTATGTGCCAAATGAAATGAGATCTAAATTGGATAATAAGGCTATCAAATGTATTCTCATCGGCTATGGAGTTGGTGTGAAGGGATACAAGCTTTGGAACCTTGTTACTGAGAAGGTTTTGTATAGAAGAAGTGTGATATTTCATGAGCTAAAACCTTCAGTAAGTGCTCAATAGCTTGAGACAGATCAGAGTGACAAGAAGAAGGATGTAGTTGAGATTCCCCAAACTCCAGAATGGGAAGAGTTGCATAGTGTACCTGAGAATGAGGAGAGCTCAAGTAGCTCCAAAAGTTCTGATGATGAAGAACAACCTCAGCTTGTAAGAAGATCTACACGAGAAAAAAGGTAACCTAAAAGGTATGGTTTCTCTATGTTAAATTTGAATTGTGCCTATGCCTTAATTACTAGCACTGATGAGCCTAGGACTGTAAAAGAAGCAATCAACATGACTGATTCAAATTCTTGACTAGAAGCCATGAATGAAGAGATGGATTCGTCGAAAAAGAATGAAACCTGGGATTTGGTACCACTGCCTAAAGGGCGAAAGCCTATTGGCTGTAAGTGGATATTCAAAAAGAAAATAGACCTTGATGGTAGTGTTGAGAAGTATAAGGCAAGGTTGGTTGCAAAGGGTTTTTCTCAAATTGAGGGAATTGATTATGGAGAAATTTTTTCCCCTGTAGAAAATTTGACATCAATCAAATTTATGTTATCATTGGTAGCTGTATATGATTTTGAAATTAAATAGATGGATGTGAAAACAATGTTTCTCCATGGTGAGCTGGAAGAAGAAATCTACATGTCCCAACCTGAGCATTTTGTTGAAAGAGGTAAACAAAATCTAGTTTGCAAGTTAAATAAATCTCTCTATGTTTTAAAGCAATCTCCTAGAATGTGGTACCAAAAATTTGACATGTTTGTGTTGTCAATTGGATTTGTGAGATCAAAATCTGATCATTGTATTTATTATAAATATGAGAATGATCGTGTGCTTGTTATTACCCTGTATGTGGATGATATGTTATTCATTGGAAATAGCAAGACTATGATTTTTGATCTTAAATCTCAGTTGTCTACAAAGTTCGAAATGTAAGATCTTGGTACAACAAAGTACATTCTTGGAATGGAGATAACCAAGGATAGAACAAGCATAAAGCTTTGGGTTAGTCAGAGTAAGTATGTAAAAACAGTTCTGGAGAGGTTTAGCATGGATGATTGCAAGCAACTTGTTGTTCCAATCATGCATGGAACTAAGCTATCTATTAAAGACTATCCAAAGTCTACTATTGAGATGGAGGACATGACTAGTGTGCCTTATGCAAGTGTTATTGGCATTTTTATGTATGCTATGGTCTGCACAAGACTAGACATTTCCCAAGCAATGGGAGTTTTAAGCCGATTTATGGCTAATCTGGGAAGATCACATTGGGATGTTGGGAAGAGAGTATTCAAATATTTGAAGGGGAATTTAGACTATGCCATATGTTACCATGGTAGTTTGGTTATATCATAGAGGAATCTCAGTATTCATGGGTATGTTGATTCAGATTGGGTAGGGGACATTGACAGTAGGCGATCCACCAGTGGATACACTTTCATGCTTAATGGTGGAGCAATCAGTTGGATGAGCAAGTGACAGGTTGTAGCTGTTGTATCCATGACAAAGGTAGCGTACATGGCTGCAACTCATTCTCATAAGCAAGTTGTTTGGCTGAGGAATTTATGTTCAGACATTGGATTTAATGTTGGGCAGATTTCAATTTGCTGTGATAGTCAGAGTGCCATTTGTTTGGCAAAGAATCCAACCTTTCATGCCAGGGCCAAGCACATTGATGTGCAGTATCACTTCATGAGGGATATGGTTGAAGATGGAAAGGTCACTCTCGAAAAGGTGGAAACCTTGAAGAATGTTGCAGATGCCTTAACAAAGCCGGTTAGCATAGACAAGTTCAGATGGTGCACAAAATCGATGGGCCTTGGGGCCTATGACAGACAATAATTTTTTTGAAGCCATGGGGGAAGCTAGAAGTTTTTTCCAAGTGGGAGCTTGTTGAGAAAATGTGTCTCAACTTCTAGCTTGAAGCCCCAGCTTTCATGAATTGGCAAAAAATGTTTCAGTTCTACCTTTACCACTTTACTGCAATGGCTATGATTGGCTTTGGCGGTACTACAGTGACAGTCCTCGCGGTTACCGCCTTACCATGCGCGGTGAGACCACCAGCAGTGGTCTTGGTGGTTACCACCATACCGCAGGTGGTGGGTCCACTCACTATGGTGGTCGTGGTGAGACTACTTGCGGTTGGGTCTAGCGGTTACCGCTGCACCGTGGACAATTAAGTGACTAACCGTGGTGGCCGTGGTAAGACCACTAGTGGCAAGGCTGACGGTTACCGCCCTACCACTGGGTGGCATGGCGGCCTCCATGGTAGCGCAGTAAGACTACTAGCAGTCTGCTAAGATGGCTACCACCATACCGCGGTTAGACCTTGTCAGTGCTATGGTAGCACGGTAGAGAGAAGGGCAGATCTCAGTGATGACTTGGGTTGAGCTCGGTCGAGCTCACCACCATACTGTGAGTCGAACTTGGTAGGGCTGCGGTAGCACGGTAAGACCTCAGACGAGTTCAAAGCTCGATCAGCCGAGATTGACCGGTTGGACCAGAAATTCATGAGTGATGATGAATGAAAGGAGGACACGTGGGTCAGTAACAACAGCTTGATTGTCTAAAAGCCAAAATAGTAAAATGACAGTTATTGTAGGCTGACTTAGGCTGGCGAATAGGACCCGATTTGGGTGATGGCATTAGTGCTTGGGTGGCTCGATGTAGGGAGATTGACATGGGTAGATCAGTTGCATGATTGGATTAGAGATTCATGTACATGGTGATTGGCGATTGATTGATGAGAATTGAATGCAACGTATGACT
The DNA here is from genome assembly GCA_007115665.2 of Sequoiadendron giganteum. NCBI lineage: Eukaryota > Viridiplantae > Streptophyta > Pinopsida > Cupressales > Cupressaceae > Sequoiadendron > Sequoiadendron giganteum. The sequence continues at coordinate 137,942,206 of CM021110.1, read as the reverse complement.
TAGTAAGTCAAGTACAATATTGCATGAGAGATAGAATTTGAACTGTATGTTAGACATAACATTCTACCAATGAGATAGTTCTGGAAGGGCTGCTGTGAGATGATAAAAAAAGACTGTATATTGTATGTAACTATTTCTGTTACTATAATACAATTGTCTTGACTTTGTGTGGTGGGTTTTTTACCTGTAAAGGTTTTCCCATGTTTATCTTGTGTCAACTATGAATGCTTATTTATGTTATCTATTTTACTGGTTGTATTCATCTCAAGTAGTTTTTTAGAAAGCTATTAGAACCTGTTTATGCTCTTCTCCTCTATTGTATTAGTGTTAAGGGAATGTATTCTGCACTATTGAGTCTCTAGATCCTGCCCATTTTCCCTTCACTTTAGAAGGATCACCCATGTCATCCTTGAATAGTCATCAATTAGAAACATGAAGTATCTTTCACCTTTCAATACTCTTTTCCTTGTAGGACCACACAAATTAGTATGAACCAATTGTAATGGTTTTGTGGTGGAATATTCCTTTGTTTGAAACTTAACCCTTGTTTGATTTCCCTAATGAAATTATTTGCAAATGGTATTTGCAAGCTTAGTTATCTTAGGAATGTTTCTTTCCAAACCTCTTGAAGTTACATTCACTAGATTATCAAAATTTACATGCACCATTCTCTTATGCCACAACCAAATCTCATCAAGTTAACCTATTAGAAAACTCTAACCTTTTACTTCACAAAGATTATAAAGGTTGATGTTAGTTCTTATTCCTCGTGTAATTGTTTTTCAATTTTTCCTTATCCTACATTTGGCTGAATTGAATGTAACTTTATAACCATTTTTGTTGGAAATTGAGAGTTTTTCATTAATTTCAATAGACAGTGGGATTTGGATAACTATAACATTGGAATTTTTGGTGACTATCTGATTTGGTAATGGAAGTCTGTTAATCTAGTATCTTGGTCTCGATTATCTTATTTTGTAAGATCTACTTAGAATCTAATAATATGATCTTTGTTGATATCAGTTGCATCCACTGACATGGTTTCAACTAATTAGATTGTATGGTTGGAAAGGTACAGTTACCAGTAGTTTTGGAAATAATGTCATACTTATACATTGGCTCTATATAGTGGATTTTTGGTATGGATTCTATCCCAAAAAAAGATATCATTACTAGACTTTGTAAATAGATTTGAGACTACAAGATGCATTTTACTTTGCAGTTTCATAATGATATGTGAAGGAATATGGAAGATATTATTGACAATATCCTGATCTGTAGACTATAGTAAGTGTTCATATAGTACACTGATGTGGGAGACTCCACATTTTATCATATTTGATTATCTTACCATGTGATGTTGAAGATAAGTAGCTTGATATCATCCAAGGGAGAATTCAATATGCTAAAAGGATTTTGTGTTACATGTTTGATGATTTGCATATTTGTTTTATTTTATGGTCTAACTTTGGCCGACCTAATTATATATTAATATTGAGAAGTGTTTTAATGATAGTGAGATCTACCTTCGGTCCATGTTGAGAACTTATATGCAAAGATGAATATGTTTTGAGGAAAATACTGAAAAAGTTGATTAAGTTGACCTAATTAGTAAAAATGGATATATATGTGTATATATGCAAGATATTTTTTTTTTAGAGTGAGAGAAGAAGAGAAGTAAAGTGTGTGAAAGATACATGAAGACAAATATGTGAATGTGTATGTGTAAAATTGTATGGATGTGAAAATAAGTGTATATATGTATTGTGCTACACTCGAACTGAACCCCAACACAAGGAAGGTGCACTTCATTAATTCATACTTTTGGCATTGAGCCACATCATTTTGTATCTTGGAAGTGAGCTAGATATTTTTGTATTTACTTCAGGTTGTGAGCCTTTCAAGAACAATGAGTCTTGACAGTGAGGCCTTGTAATATTCTATACCTGAATATATTATATTGTGAGCTAACCCTTATTGTGGTTTTTCCCATTTTGGGTTTTTGATGTAAAAGTGGTTGTGTTCATGTGTGTTGATGTGTTGTCTTAATTCCATGATTTATCTTATTGATTCTATTAGATTAATAATAATATTTAGATGGATTTTACATGAATGGTTTTATGGAATACTGATTCACCCCCTCTCTCAGTATTTTGGATGGTCAAAAATTGGTATCAGAGCTTGGTTCCTTTGAAGAAGCCTAACAAGTTGGGGAAGGTCCTGAATTTTGAATACATGGAAGATAAAAAAATTCTTATTCCTCCAGAAGTGAACTATGCTGGACATACAAAAGAAAATGAAGATTTAAAGGATAGGATGAAGGAAGAAAATGAGTGTGTTAAGAATCTGAGGGAAATATATGGAGAAGTTAGTAATCAATTAAAGAAAGAAGATGAAGAAATCATCAAACTGAAAGAACAATTGGAAGAAAATATAAAGTTTGAGGATTGTCTGAAAGTTGAAATTCAAAGGAAGATGGATAAATGTACAAAGCTTGAGCAAGAAGTGGTAATTCTAAAATCAGATCTAGAAAAGGCAAAAAGACATGAGGGCAAATTTAAGGCAAGCACTACAATGTTTGATGAGCTGATTAAATTTCAGACACCTGCTATGGAAAAAAGTGATTTAGGGTTTGAAGAAGGAAATTTTTCAAAGGCGAACCAATCTCTTGACATGAAGATTCAAAGAGATGGTGGAAAATTCAAGAACCTAAGGAGAAATACTGGAAAGATTCCCATCAGACAACCTAATGCTCAAAGGTATTTATCTTTTAATGGTGTCTTTTATTTTTGCAATAAGTTTGGACATAGGGAAAAAGATTGAAAAAGGAAAGAAGAACATAATAATGGAATGGGTGAAAATATCTTATCATTCTTCGATCAATGTATTTAATGCAAAATAATTGAACATAGAACTAATATTACAGAAATTAGAAGTTGAATAAGATGGTTTATCGATTTAGTGGCTACTATTATCACTATAAATCATTTGGACACAAGGATAACCAGTGCAAAAATAGATTGAATAAAAGAAAACTTGGATGGAAGAATGTTGTTTTTTATTGCAGCAATCCAAAACATTTTGCTAAAAATTGTAGAAGCATAAACATGAGAAGTAACAATCCGATAAAAAGATATGAACCAATCATTAAGGTTGATTCAAAATAAGTAAAGAAGGAAATTGAAATAATTTGGAAAAGGGAAGGAGAATCTAAGCAAGGTGAATTTGAATCATCAGTATTTTCTATGCCATGCTTCGATGCAGACACTCCCATCAAAAATTAATCCTGTAAATGCCTAAGGGGGATCAATAATTAGAACAATTAAATAACCCATCTTTTGATATATGATTCCATATCATGACATAAGTGCATTTATTAATGTTATGAATTATAGAATTCATGTGGAAGGGATTTGCATAAACACATGTTTGAACAATGAATTCCTTAGAGTTTAAAAGGATGGAAGTGTACATGAATTTTGAGGTGATCTACTTGCAGTCTAAATCATTTATCATAGAATAAATTGGAATGAAGGAAATAAATTTAGATATGCTAAGGAAAATACATTCAATAAAAAGAATTTGTAAAAGAAGAAAAGTGTGTAGAGGAAGCTTGAAGGAACTAGATAAAATTCATACTTCAGGAATCCAGAATCTGGTCTTAGTGGAAAAGGAAGAGAAATTTGGAAGAATCTATCTACATATAATATTGCATATTATGGGTTGAAGAATTAATTGGAAATTATTTTATCTTGAAACCATAATACAATGTACTTTCAGAAATGAAATTGGATGTATGGAACGATTTTTTGGACTTTAGTAATGAAGAAAGATATCAGAATGGATCTCAATAGATTTCATGATGATTATGTATGGCTCGATGAATCATATATGATATCTAGAGAAGTAATCAAGTAAGTTACTAGCTTATCATTCTCTGGACTGACTCGCGAATGCAATGTTGATAGGGGACTAGGTTTAATAAGAAACACAAATGTTGAAATCACTAACTCAGTAGTTCAGTATGCAAGTCTAGTTATTTCATACATGATCCTTCGCGACAATGATGTATCCACTACCGTAATTGATCTTGCATTGGATATGGTTGAGAATAAAATAAAATATGACCTTTGTGAGCTACTCTGACAACAATTGCTGGAGAATCAGAGATATATCAAGAAGGAAGGAACATTCAGATATGGTACATTGGTTTTATATCTAATTTTCTACTTTATGAAGGAGATTCCTGGAATAGGTTAGGCTAGTTGGGAGAATACCAAACCAATCTCTCATTAGATTGAGAAAATTATGAGAAACATTGGGGATTTGGATGTACAAGGAGATGCCCTTGCTGCATTCTTTGGAAATTTTCAAAGGAAAATGAATAGAAGGAGAGTTCCTAGAGAATTGGTTACAAAATACAAGAATGAGTAAACCTTTTTGGTAACTACTGATAGTTGCATTATTAAGGTAGTTGAGCCAAGGAATTCATGGATACTTGAGTTTGTATATGATATTGAGAAGGACTATGTTGTTGGTTATATTGAATTGTTGATTAACAACCCCTAAGACCCCAACATACCTAGGTTTGGAACCTAATCTGAAATAGCTACAAGTCTTGAAGAATCTAAGTTAGTCTCCAATAAATCAATGTTTTCCACTGGAGAAAAGAGGAAAGTCACTAAGGTTCATGCATTAGTTTCTCAAATTGAACCTGCTCCAAAAACACTTAAGCAACTAGCTAGAAGGACATATTTTTAGGTAGCTCCTAGTGCGGTCACTAGTTCTTCATGGTCCACTAAAGAAAGTTCAAATCTATTAACTGATAGGTTCAATGAATTAAAAAGAAAATTTGTAAGTGACATGATCTCTTGGCTTGAAGATAAAGGATTATTGGAAATTGTAGAAAAGTGCAAATCTACTCACAACATGGCACTTGAAAGATTCAAAGATGTTCAAGGGTCTAAGAAAGAGGTCAAGAGTCTATTCACATTTGGTTGGACTTGGCCTGATTCAATTCAAAGATTTAAGGATTTTGAGAACACAATTGAAACCAAAATCAAGTATGCATCTAGTACATTTAATCTTGCTCTTGATTTAGATGATTAGACTTGGTATGGATTGACAAATATGCATGAAGAATATATTGCATCACAAAAAGAGAAAGGAGAGATGGTTGAACAATATGGAAAGCTCAAAGATTTAGTAAAGAATATGTGTACACCTTTCTATTATGATCTTTCAGTAGTTGAAAGGATTCTGAAATCTAATGTTACTCCCAAAACTATGGTTGAAGGAAAAGATATATTAATTGATCTCAATTACTTATACAGTACATTGTCAAAGGGAAAAAGACTTTGGGATGAAGGGAGATCCTCATGGACAAGTATTATTAGCAAACTTCAAGGGTCAACCACCTTTTGTTGATCATGCTCATCTATTTTGGATGTACTCGTCAGGGGTCATCTATTTTGGATGTACTCGTCAGGGGTAGTGTTCAGGTATGCATAGGAATTTTTAAGAATTAAAATTCCTTTCCTTTGTCATTGATGTCAAAAGGGGGGGGGAGAGAGAGAGAGGTATAATGTGAAAACAAAAATAAATTATAAAATATTTTTTGGAGAGAGAGGTATTAGGTGAATATATTTGGGGGGAGAATTGAAAATTAGGAAGAAGCATTTTGATGGTTTTCACATCATGTGTTGCCATCAATGAAAAAGGGGGAGAGTTTTGGAAATTGAGAGGTTTCCATTGATGTCAACAGATAGTGGGATTTGGATAACTGTATAAATGGAATTTTTGGTCACTGTCTACTTTGGTAATGGAAGTATGTTGATCTAGTATATTAGGTTGGATTATCCTATTTGTAAGGAAACTCAGGTGCGGAAACAACTTCCTACACTAATCTCTTAAGGAAAGTATGGTGCAAATTCGTTTTAAACCCTTACAATTTCAGATTCGTTAATCTACTTAACAAAGATATTGCAGCAATATACCATACATACAGAAAATGAAGAATGACACAATGATTTACCCTGGGGAAAACCTTTCGGTAAAAAACCCCAGCACTCCAAAACCTGCACAATGTATTATCTTCAACACAACGGTTACAACACACTTGCAATGCAAGTTCTTTCAGGAGATTTCCAACTCTTGAAGACAAAATGCGGCAGCATGAAAAAAATGTTCCAACAATACACTCACATCACAAATCTTCGCAACCCTAAAAAACGCTTATATCATGCGCTTCCCTTTTAGGGCAACTTCCGAAGATAACTGTATTAGGGTTTTACCATTCTCCGAGAAAATAGGAACTCGAAAATTTTTTCCCACTATCGTGGAAGAGTGTACAGTACTCAACTTTATCAATTGCCACATGTCTTCACCTGTCATTGAATCTTCCAGACATAGCTCTTACGTGTCATAGGAATCCGTCATAACCGTTTCAGCCATGATCTCCTTACACACAATTCAAGATGCCGACACATTAAGTGGAGTGACACATCAACATGCAAACTAGACATGTACACTCACACTTAATTACATTATTTGCAAGAAATACATTTTACAAAACAAATAATAAGAATAGGAATTATCCAAGGTTGAGACACCTTATTCCTAACATTCTCCCACTTGTCGAACACCTTGTAAGAGCAATAGGAACATAACAGGAATTAACCGCTATAGGCCAAAAGGCCCATAGACTCCAAACACCATCTGAACTTCACAGTGCCCACTGGTTTCGTTAATGCATCTGCAACATTCTTCACAGTATCTACCTTCTCCAAATTTATCTTTCCATCTTCCACCATATCTCTCACAAAGTGAAACTGCACATCAATGTGCTTCGTTCTGGCATGGAAAGTTGGATTCTTCGCAAGGCAAATAGCACTCTGACTGTCACACCAAATAGTAATCTGTTCTGCATCAACACCAACATCAGAACACAATCTCCTAAGCCAAATGGCTTCCTTACAAGCATGAGTAGCAGCCATGTACTCAGCTTCTGTAGTGGACAAAGCAACCACAGGTTGTCGCTTACTCATCCAACTGATGGCACCACCAAACATAGTGAAAACATAAGCACTGGTGGATCTCCTGCTGTTAATATCACCTGCCCAATCTGAATCCACAAATCCACGAATACAAACTGAATGTGGAGATCCAGAAGAGTTACCATGGTAACATATGGAGTAATCTGATGTACCCCTCAAATATCTGAATACTCGCTTAACTGCATCCCAATGTACCCGTCCAGGGTTAGCCATAAACCGGCTTAGGACTCCCACTGCTTGGGCAATGTCTGGTCTAGTACAGACCATAGCATACATAAGACTGCCAACTGCACTAGCATAAGGTACTCTACTCATGTCCTCCACCTCACTAGGAGATTTTGGACAATCATCTACAGATAACTTTGTTCCCATTGAAACAGGAACACATAGTGGTCTACAATCTGCCATGCTGAACCTGTCCAACACAGACTTCACATACTTACTCTGACTCAACCAGAGTTTTCTGTTAGACCTGTCTCTACTGATTTCCATACCCAAGATGTACCTTGCTGCCCCAAGATCTTTCATCTCAAACTGTGCTGACAACTGAGATTTAAAATCAGAAATCATACCCTTACCCTTCCCAAACAGCAACATATCATCAACATATAATGCAACAATAAGAAGGCGATCATTTTCAACTCTGAAATAAACACAATGATCTGATTTCGATCTTACAAATCCAATTGACAACACAAAGGCATCAAACTTAAGGTACCACATCCTAGGAGATTGCTTCAAACCATATAGAGATTTCTTTAATCTGCAAACTAAGGATTCATTACCTTTAACAATGTAGTGCTCAGGCTGTGACATATAAATCTCTTCCTCCAAATCACCATGAAGGAAAGCTGTCTTCACATCCATCTGTTCTATCTCTAAATCATATGATGCAGCAAGAGATAACAGAAATCTAATGGATGTCAACTTTGCAACAGGAGAGAATATTTCACCATAATCTATTCCCTCTACCTGTGAATACCCCTTTGCAACCAATCTAGCTTTGTACCTTTCAACACTGCCATCTGCACAGAATTTCTTCTTGAACACCCATTTACAGCCAACAGATTTTCTCCCTTTAGGCAAAGGTACAAGGTCCCAAGTTTTGTTTTTCTCCAATGAAGCCATCTCATCATCCATAGCCTCAATCCAGGAACCTGCATCTTCCATGCCCAAAGCCTCTTTCACAGATCTAGGCTCATCAGTGTTAGTAATCAAAGCAAAAGCACAACTGGAATCTAACATAGAATAACCAAACCTTTCTGGTTGCTTTCTTTCTCTCATGGATCTCCTCAAGGGCTGAGGTTGAGGTTGTTCTTCCTCTTCTTCCGAACTATCAGAGCTGCTAGAGCTCTCCTCATCATTAGACCCAACATGGTCTCTCTGTTCAGTCTTCTCAGGGGTAGGAGGAAACTGAACAACATCTTTTTCCTTTTCTTTTTCATCTGGTTGTAGCACAATAGGAGAAGATGTTAGCTCTCTGAAAATAACATTTCTACTATACAGCACCTTACTAGTCATAGGATTCCAAAGCTTGTATCCTTTCACACCAACACTGTATCCGATGAAAATACATTTGACAGCTTTGTTTTCCAACTTAGATCTTTTCTCCTTTGGAACATGTGCATAAGCTTCACAACCAAAAACACGAAGATGTCTAATTGAAGGCTTCTTACCAGACCACACCTCCATGGGTGTCTTACCAACAAGAGCTGATGTAGGAGATCTGTTAACCAGATAGCAAGCAGTGGCAACAGCTTCGGCCCAAAATTTTTGTTCTAGGCCAGCTCCACTAAGCATACTCCTAGCCTTCTCCATCAGTGTCCTGTTCATTCTCTCTGCAACTCCATTTTGCTGCGGGGTGTAAGGAGTTGTCTTATGTCTCTCGATTCCTCGTTCTTTACAGAACTGTTCAAACTCTGTGGAACAAAACTCACCACCATTATCAGTTCTCACACACTTGATTCTTTTACCAGTCTGATTCTCCACGAGAGCCTTAAATTCCTTGAACCGACTGAAAACCTGTGTCTTACTTTTTAGGAAATATATCCAAGTCCTTCTACTGTAATCATCTATAAAAGATACAAAATATACAGAACTGGAGATAGAAGGAACTTTTACAGGACCAAAAACATCAGAATGAATAAGATCCAAAAGTCCAGAAGACTTGTGAGAACTAGAGTAGAACTGAACACGATTTTGCTTACCATAAACACAGTGTTCACAGAAATCGAATTCGAGATTACAATCATTTAGCCCCTCAACGAGATTTTTAGTTTTCAAGGTCCTAAGACCCTTCTCACCAATGTGGCCAAATCTCATATGCCACAACATTGTCTTTTCTGCAGGAAGCTTGCCTTCCAAAGTGTTTACACCCTTAGGCACACTTACTGCACTGCCATCGGAACCCATTGCCACAATCTTCTTTACTGCTCGTTCAGATGGTGGGGATGAAGTGATAGCCGCTCTCTTCTTTGAAACAGAAGAACTATTGCATTGAGCAATGCATGCATCAAGCTGAAACAAAGTACCTCTCCTAGTACCTTTAGCGAGCACCATAGATCCTCTTATCATCTTGCATCCATCTTTCGAAAAAACAACTTGCACACCTACATCATTCAACATACTTACAGATAATAGGTTTCGTGCCAAACCCGGAATGTGCATAACTCCATTGATTCCCTTTACTCGTCCATCAGGAAATCTGATAGTGACCCTTCCGCGTCCAACTATCTTTAGGTGAGAATCATCACCCAAGTACACCTTTCCACCATCAAACTCTTCATATTTTGAGAACCAGTTTCGATGAGAGGTCATGTGAAAAGAAGCACCCGAGTCTACTAACCACACATCATCAGATGCATGGGCTGCCAAAGCTGCAATAAAAGCATCTCCATCTTCTTGAGATTTTTCAGAAGCTGAATCTGAGCCTTTCTTCTTCTTCTTCGGTTCTTTGCAGTCCCTCCGGAAGTGCCCAGATTTATCACAGTTCCAACATTTCGCCTTGGACTTTCCAGGAGTCTTAGAACTCCCACGGGATTTGGATCTGCCCTTCTTTGACTTATTGTCATTCTGCTTTCCTTTGTCGTTGGATCTCCCGCGAACAGCAAGGGCTTCCTTAGACGAATCCGAAGTCTTTCTTCGCATCTCCTCAGACAGCAGTGAAGACACCACATCATCCATACGGAATGTGACTATAGTACTTCCGAGAGCCATCACAAGATGGTCCCACGAATCCGGCAAGGAACAAAGCAGGGTCATACATCGATCCTCCTCCTCAATCTTGGCACCAGATGATGCCAACTGTGCAATCAATAAATTGAATGCATTGAGATGATCAGTTACGGATCCACCTTCCTCCATTCTTAAAGAATACAACTTCTTTCTCAGGAACAACTTATTCACCAGAGATTTGGCCTGATACACAGACCCAAGCCGTTTCCACAAAGAATTTGCAGTAGTCTCATCAAGAACATTCAGAAGAACGGCATCTGCTAGACAGAGTCTGATGAGACCCTTAGCCTTCCGATCCTTGATATCCCAATCCGCTTGAGGTATCGCTACAGGTTTCACATCAAGTGAAGTAGCCTCCCATAGATCGCGGTCTTCAAGCATGTCTTCCATCTTGAGTTTCCACAACTCGAAATTAGTGCCATTAAATTTCTCCACCTCCATTCTACTGTATGAGGAACTTGCCATCTCAATCTGCAAATAAGATTCAGAATGCTCTGCACAAAAAAACTCCCACTCAACTTGAGATTAGCTCAAAAAACCCTACCCAACAACTAGGATCAAAAGTTGATCAGGCTCTGATACCACTTGTAAGGAAACTCAGGTGCGGAAACAGCTTCCTACACTAATCTCTTAAGGAAAGTATGGTGCAAATTCGTTTTAAACCCTTACAATTTCAGATTCGTTAATCTACTTAACAAAGATATTGCAGCAATATACCATACATACAGAAAATGAAGAATGACACAATGATTTACCCTGGGGAAAACCTTTCGGTAAAAAACCCCAGCACTCCAAAACCTGCACAATGTATTATCTTCAACACAACGGTTACAACACACTTGCAATGCAAGTTCTTTCAGGAGATTTCCAACTCTTGAAGACAAAATGCGGCAGCATGAAAAAACGTTCCAACAATACACTCACATCACAAATCTTCGCAACCCTAAAAAACGCTTATATCATGCGCTTCCCTTTTAGGGCAACTTCCGAAGATAACTGTATTAGGGTTTTACCATTCTCGAGAAAATAGAAAATTTTTTTCGGGGCGATGCCCCGAACCCCACTATCGTGGAAGAGTGTACAGTACTCAACTTTATCAATTGCCACATGTCTTCACCTGTCATTGAATCTTCCAGACATAGCTCTTACGTGTCATAGGAATCCGTCATAACCGTTTCAGCCATGATCTCCTTACACACAATTCAAGATGCCGACACATTAAGTGGAGTGACACATCAACATGCAAACTAGACATGTACACTCACACTTAATTACATTATTTGCAAGAAATACATTTTACAAAACAAATAATAAGAATAGGAATTATCCAAGGTTGAGACACCTTATTCCTAACACTATTTTGTAAGATCTGTTCAGAATCTAATAATAAGTTCTTTGTTGATATCAATTGCAACCACTGACATGGTTTCAACTGACTAGATTGTATGGTTGGAAAGGTACAGTTACTAGTAGTTTTGTAAATAGTGTCATACTTATACACTAGCTTTGTACGTTGGTTTTTTGGTCCAGATTCTATCTTAGAAAAAAATATCATTATAGGACTTTGTACATAGATTTGAGACTATAAGATGCATTTTACTTTGGAGTTTCATAATGACATGTGAAGGCATTTGGAAGATATGATTGATAGTATCCTGATTTGTAGACTACAGTGAGTGTTTATACTATACACTAATGTGGGAGACTCTACATTTTCACATTTTTTATTATCTTACAATGCAATGTTGAAGATAAGTAGCTTGATGTCATCCAAGGGAGAATTCAATATGATAACAAGTTTTTGTGTTACAGGTTTGATGGTTTGAGTATTTGTTTTGGTTTTTTGGTCTAACTCTAGGTGACCTAATTATATATTAATATTGAGAAGTTTTTGAATGATAGTGGGATCTACCTTAGGTCCACACCAACTATTTACATGTGAAGATGAATATATTTTGAGGACAATACTAATAGAGTTGATTAGGCTGACCTAATAAGTAAACATGGATATATATATATGTGTGTGTGTGTGTGTGTGTTCAAGTCATTTTTTGTAGAGAGACAAGAAGAGAAGCAAAGTTTGTTAAAGATACATGAAGACAGAGATGCGAATGTGTATGTGAAAAATTGTATGGATGTGTAGATAAGTGTATATATGTATTGTGCTTCACTAGAACTGAACCCCAACACAAGGAAGGTTCACTTCATCAATTCATACTTTTGGTAGTGATCCACATCATTTTGTATCTTAGTAGTGGGGTATGTGCAGGATCATTATGGAAAAAACAAGCCCTTAAGTGCCAATAAAATTCAGAAAATCAAAGTTAGACAACTTGACGCAAAAATTTGAATAAGTTATCTATATTATTTCAAATATATGTGAGAATAGAATTTGTAGAAAATTGAATGTAGTTTCTAAACTACTAGGTTTTTAAAAAAAATAAAAATCTATTTGGTGAAAATTTGAAATTTCAATGCAGTAGTACTTAAATTTCAAGGAAAAAATAAGAAATAGGTGTTTGTCTGACCACCCTAACCACAATCAAATGATAATTATTTTTTATAATATTTTAGATATAAGTAGGGGACTCATTTCCCTATGTGATGCATATTTGTTTGTAATTTTTTTCCAAGTAACTAATTAATTATGAAATTTTTATTACAAATTTTTAAAAATATAAAAACTCGTATATCTAACCACCTTAACTTGGTCAAATTTTTATGAAATTCAATTTATTTTTTTAATCCTATAGTATGTGAAGCATAGAATGTGACACATGTTTCAGATTCAAAAAATGTGATACCGTTTGAAAGCTATAGATGTTTTTCAATTAGCCTATCAATCAGGACTTTAGTCGTAATTCAAATAGAAAATGAATAATAATTATTTATTAAATTTAAATTAAAGTAAAATTTATATTGGTGGAAAGCTGAGAATCTCTTTTAAAAACCCTTTTTGTTTCATCAATTTTGGGTAAAAAAAAGTTGTCAGCCACATGGGCCATCATATCACTTAGATATCGGCACTTTTTGGCCCATCATGATCCTACACATACCTAGTGAGCCAGATATTTTTGTATTTACTTTAGGTTGTGAGTCTTTCAAGGATAGTGAGTCCTGACAGTGATCCCTTGTAATATTCTATATCTGAATATATTATATTGTGCGCTAACCCTCACTGTGGTTTTTCCTATTTTGGGTTTTCCATGTAAAAATAATTGTGTTCATGTGTGTTGATGTGTTGTCTTGATTCCATGATTTCTCTTGTTGATTATATCAGATTAATGATAATGTTTAGATGTATTTTATGTGAATTTTTTTATGGAATACTAATTCACCTCCCTGTCAGTATTCTGTATGGTCAATGATTTTCACACATATGACTTACACTCAACATATTGTGTTTCAAACCCTCAACATACATGACATCTTTATTAGGATTTTTACAATCTAAGCTCAATATTCCTTTTCCACAAAACTTTACTACAGTATTATCACTCAAACTAATTGGGCCTCCTTTAAATTTCTTGAGTTGAATGAACTTTCTCCTATCTCCAGTCATATATTTGGAGCAACCACTATCTATCACCCACATATTTTGCTTCTTTGCATGAAGAGAAGTTTGTGAAATCATTGATTGTGTGGGATTATGTTCTTTTTCTTTCCACACTTTCTTAGGTTTCTTTTCCACCTTCTCTTCCTTCTTCTTGAGATCTTTAGACTCTTTATTTACTCTAGGTGGTGTGTTTTTCTTTTTTACACTCTGTAGATTTGGTCTCACAAATTTAGTTATACAATTCTTGGCTACATGACCAAAATTATTGTAATTGTAACATATTACATTCATATCTACTAAAATAATAAATGGATTTTTTCTTTAAAAAAATTTACTCCTTTTAGGAGCTACTCTGCATTCTCTCTAGCCCTATGACCAAATTAATTACATGTATAACAATACCCATAAAAATATGAATAGTACCTGGTCATAGCATTTACTTGTGTATGATGAGGGGGTCTTCTTTGACCTAGCTTCTTTAAATCTCTCAGCCATATGAAACCATCAACATTAGTTCTTCTTATGGTCTTCCTCTTCTTTTGATGATTAGGAGTTGATTGGTTATTCTTCTTGTTTGCAGCAGGCTTCTTTTCTTCTTCAACCTTCATCAACTTAGTTGTTTTCTTTTCCTCTTCAGAGGTGTTATCCTTGCTGCATTCCTCATCATTTGTACTTGAGTTTTCTCCTACTCTAAATCTCTCATATAGTTTTGTAGAAGCATTGGTAAAAGTATTTTTTCCTTTCTCAAGATCTAAACTAGATTTTTCTTTGTTAGAGGGCTCTTGTGTGCTTAAGAATCCATCAAGAATCTCTGAGCCTCCCTTCAGCTTTAGGCCTTTTTCTATTTTTTCTCTAGCATTTTCCAATTCTTTTCTTAATGCAACTATTTTTTCCTCTAGTTGCATACATTTTTCAACTTCATATTGTAACTTAGAATTGACTACATCTTCAATTCTACTAGCTTCCTCTACTTGTAGCTTCATACTTACCACCAACTAGTTAGAATATTCAATATTTTTGGTTAGCTAGTTAGTCTCCTTTTGGGAAAATTTATTTTGATGTTTATTCTCCTTTTTTAGTTTCTCAATCTCCTCTCTTAGGTCATCAATCTCATCTAGGGAATAGATGAGTTCACCTTCTAGGTCAACTTCTCTTTCCTCTTCACCTATATTTTCAACCTTTTCAACTTTCTATTCTTCAGAATTTTTTTTCCACGAAGAAAAATTCATCTTGTTTCATGACAAAATAACAATCTAGCTCATCCTCTAAACTATCATTAAAATCAGATACATCACTATCCTCTTGAATGTACAAAATCTTCTTCTTCTTCTAAAAATTCCTTCTCTTAGAGAAGTAGGGTTTCTTCATTTTACCATCTACTTCTTTTTCAGAGTTATCCTTTTTATTGTAAGGGAATTTGGTAGAAAAATGGCCTACTTTACCATAGTCAAAACACTTGAAGAGTAACTTACCTCTATATTTTCCCAATCCTCTCCTTAATATTCTAATGAAGTTTGCTTCTTCCTCACTAGTCTTTTCATGATTGGATGTAGGCATTTCCTCTTTGTCTTTCTTGGATATTTCAACCTTTTCCTTGTTTAAAGCCTTGAATTTAGCTTCTCTTTAAGATGGTTTTGCATTTCCCATCCTCATCTCATAGGTAGTAAATATGCCATGTATTTCATCAAGTGTAAGTATATCAATTTATTTTACTTCCTCTACTGCTAATATTTTGGGGTCATACCTTAATCACATGGACCTTAGTAAATTTTTCACAATGATTGAGTCTTTCACTTCTCCAAACCCTCTAATAGAGTTCACAATCTCATCAACTCTGAGAAGATAATATTCAATCTTTTCTTCTTCAGTCATCTTCATTCCTTCAAACTTGGATATGAGAATTTGTAATTTTACAAGTTTTACCTTCTCATCTCCTTCATAAATTCCTTTCAACTTTTCCCAAAAATCATGTGTAGTTTTACAATCCATAACTTTGACAAACACTAAACTGGACAAACTATAGAGAATAGCATGCTTTTCCTTTTCATTATTCTCAAATTGTTTCTTTCCTACATCATCATTATGAGTAGTAGCTAGAGGTGTATATCCATTCTTAACAGACATCCAAACATCAAACCCTAATGATCACAAATGTGTCTCCATCATAATGCTCTAAAAAGAATAATATGATCCATCAGACTAGGGTACGTTGTTTGTAGAAGAACCTTCTTGTTCAAGATCTACCCAAGTTGATTAACCTTCTCCTAATCAACTTGAGGATCTGATACCAATTGTTGGAACACAACAATCTACTGAGAGGTAGGTATGAATTATTATATCAAATAAATTTTATCCCTTAATACTTTTAGGGAGATAAAATTCTTTTAGGTCTTTTAGTGCAGATTAAACTAAATATTCAAAGAGATAAGAATTCACACATAATAACTCATAACATAAGATATATGCAGAAAATCGAATATGGGAAAATCCATTGTGAGAATAGTTGCTAGGAGCTACTATCCTAATCTAGCCTCATGATCAAATGTTTTAAATAAAAATTTTAATGGCACCAACCCTAAGGAGACACCAATCCCCTGATTTTAGGAGAACCCACTCAAAGGAAGCACCAAGTCCCTACTCTAAGAACCTACCTAGATATCTGATGGTACCCACCAATCAGATTTACAAATAAGGAATTACAATTTGTTCCAAAGAAAATAGTTCAAGGTTGCAACCCTATTTGCAACTATTCAATTCTTTGTTTGTATAAATGCAACTCAATTTTCTACTTTGCAACTCTCTTTATTTTTAACTTGAATGTAAACCTTGATTAAGATCTTCTAACTTTTTTTTGGGTTCTACTCATTCACTCCAACTCTACACTTTCACTTTTTCTTTTAGTGCATTCTTTGTCCCCCTCAAAAATCTCATAGATACACTACTCAGTTCTATTGCACTCTTTTCTATTAGTGCATTCTTTGTCTACCTCAAGAGATTGTGCACACATTCATCTATTCTCTCTCCTTTTATTTTTATTGCATTCTCTATCCACCTCAAGAAGCTTAGAATACTCTCTACTACATACACTAACCACTATATCAACTTAGCCAAATTTTGATTTCCACTTTTGAATATCATTCACCAACTACAACAACTGCCTCAAGATTTGCACATACACATGCAGATCCTATGCTAGATTTTTCTTATTATATTCTCTAGCAAGATACCTACCCATCAAGCCATGCACACCATTATCTAGATTCAAATATTTTTTCTATCTTTAGTGTGCTATCAAATCTGGGGTTTTAGTTTCATTTAATGCATATCCTTTATATGTGATTTGAATTTTATTTTCCACCACATACACATTCGTGTCACCAATTTTCTATCCCATCACCAATAAAAACTAGTAGCTGAAGTATTTGGACCAATTAAATTCATTCATAGAGTCAATTAGAAGACAAAAACCACATTCATATTGTCATAATTGTTGAGAATCTTCAATTTTAAACCTAAGCCATTGATTTGTAATTTTTTTGCCATGATCCATCGATCCTTGTTCCTCGCTCAACTTTAAAACATGATGGTTGGATTAAAGTACTTTAAATAGTTACTGTCGATCTCCATCACATACTCTATGCTTAGCATTGGGTCCCACCAAGACAGATTTCACACACTCGTAATCCTGCAAGGTAGAGAAAAGGGCCCACAATCTTCTAGCGGGCTAACGAGCTACTGCCATTTGTCACCTATGTCATCGTAGAGCACAACATTGATGTGAATTATTATATCAAGCAATCATTCTTTAGCAAATCTCTTTGTGTGGCATCTTCCACTATCATCACCTACTTTTTTTGTTGTTCCAATTGTAGACTTGTCGCTTGCCTACAATCATGTAAGGCAAGACTAGGACCCACTACACACATCACGAGCTAGTGTGGAGGTTGTTGGATATAAAAAGCTTGACCATAGTCATTGATCAAGCTAGGGAAAATATTTAACAAATGACTTGGTAAATATTAAATTCCTTAACTATTTTCCAAGCCAGTAATTGCTAGAATAAGGGGTCAATCATAGAATGATGTCGATGGCTTAAGTGATAACTTAAGTGACCTGCAATGATCAATCACTACTCAACATAAAAATAGAATTTATGGTCAGTGTCATGAATTTAACATCTAGGGTTTATCTACCTAACCATAAATGAGAAAAAGGAAAAAAAATCATTCTTAATAACAATTCATCTCCTTTGATCATACAGACTACACGATTTGAATCACCTTGAAACACCATATTGAATCTATTATCAGATTCCTCTGCATATCTCCAAAAGAAGCCTCTACAACAACATGTCAATATTGCATGACAACTTTTCAATATTCAAAGTAACTTGCAACATTATAGAGACATACTCTTCCCTTCATCATATATCTCCTATTCTTCCAAAACCTGATCCATTGGATCTTGGATCTCCCCCTTTGTCATCAATAACACTTTTGACATCAGTGACAACCAAATTGCCAACAATTATCAATGGAAAAAAAATATGACGCCTAGATTGATACTGAAGCCTCATTATCCTTCTACAAAGAAAAAGTACTAAATAATAGGAGTAGTTAACATAAAAAACTGGCTATACAACTTGTGATGTCCAAGGAAATAAAATTTATTGTGATAGATATAGCCACCAACAACTTATAGAAGTAGAAGGAAAGAAGTTTAAATGTGATTTCTTTGCCATGGACCAAATACTTGTTGATGTCTTTCTTGGAGGGAGTTTCATTAATAGATACACTTTGTATTGATGTATAAAGAAAAATATCATGTTTACCTTTAATGGAGAAAAAAACAGCACTTGGAGATTGATGTAAGCTTCAAAAAAATATCCATCCATCAGTATAATTTAGACATTGGAAGCTCTCTCAAAACTTAAAGCAGCTATCATACAAACAATTTGTTTTGGAGATTATATTACAACTTGAAAGCTGAATGAAAAGAATGAAAATCCTATACTAGTACATGGTTATCCTGATATGGAAAAAACTATTGAAGAACTGAAAAAGGAAATTATATTGTACATTTCAATATGATTCTAATTACTATGCATTTATGGTTTGTAAGGAATCTGAAAGAAGAAGAAAAAATAAAAGAATGGTTATAAATTATAATCCTTTAGATAAAATTATAGTCCCTTTTCCTTACCCTATTCTAGATAAATCCAATTTATTGGAAAAGGTAGCTAATGCCAGAATATTTTCTCAATTTGATTTTAAATCAAAATTCTATTAGAAAAAAGTGAAGAAGGAAGACCAATACAAGATAACTTTTAGTTGCTCATTTACATATTTTGAATGGACATTCATGCCCTTTGGACTAATGAATGCATCCTCTTATTTCCAGGAAAGAATGGATAAGATATTTTAAGGTGGCAAAGACTTCATCAATGTTTATAATTATATTTTGATATTTATCAAGGGCTTTGATGAGTATAGAGCTTATTTAGAAACATTTAATAGATTAGATTTAAATTCTGGGATTGTTTTGTCCCTATCAAAAATTCAATGGTGTCAAGACTCTTGTAGGTTCTTAGGAATGGTTGTTAATAATGGTAAAATCGAGGTCCAACCTCATATCAAATACAAAATCCTTTAATTTCAGCCTCTATTAAATACCATGGAGCTATAAGGATTCTTTAAGGCATATTAAATTATGTAAATAATTTTTATCTAGGTGCAAGATTTGATCAAGAGCCTTTACGATAATTCCTTACTAAGCGAAAACCCCAATGGAGTAAAATTAATGATGATGCTATACCATTCAAAAAAAATACAAAATATCCCTATTCTACATGTTCATACAACTAATCAGTTTGTGTTATATATAGATGCTTTATGCCATGCTTGGGGAGGATCTTATATTTCAAAATGTCACTAGTGTATTCCCCTAGGATGTGATAAAATGGATTTCTTTTTATAAATAAATCTAAAGTGTGATTAAGAATTTAAAGAATTTTTCTTTAAAAATTATACATATGAAGAAATTTATCATTGGAATTGGTTGTACTTGATTGTGCACTTTTAAAGAAAAGGATCATTGTATAAAATATGGTAGATGGAAGTATCTTAGATGGTGATAATATTTAAACCTATTCAATTATGAAGTATAGCATATTCTATGAAAACATAATATTTTTGTAGATTATTTGAGAAGACAAAATATTGGAGAGTTTATGCAGAATCCAACTTCATCACAAGACAATCTAGGTTTTATAATGACAAGAGAGTTTTATGTTTGCATTCAAACTTTCAATCAAGAAGCTCAAATGACCATATTAATGAGATGATCCAGTAAGAAATTTCTAAACTATGCTAATTATTCAAAAGAAACAATCTCTCATATAGGGTGTATATTTGAATCAACAATCTCTAGAAAAAATGTTGGTGAATTCTCGATATTAAAAATAAATATTTATCACTAGTATTTATTATTATAAGACATCATCAAAAGACAATTCTTTACATTGTTAACCTCTTGTCAGGTACCAATCACTAATTATAATCTGGATCCCTTTAAATATGCTAGACTAGAAAGGGTTAATCCAAATTTTCATCTTGATCAAAAAATGTTATGTAGGTTATTAACAAAATCAAGCCCAAATCAGAATATTTTTTCTCTCTTGGGTTATATTATGATAATAATCTACAAGATTTGAATATTCACCATAAATTCCAACTACATTCTAGATGGAGACCTCTTAATTGAGAACAAGTTTGGGACTATGATGGTTTGACACCTCCACTACCATCACTAGCATCCAACTCACTCAAGAGTAATGTTTAGTACCATGTTTATAGTGACTAAAATGGAATATTTCTTTGTAAAAGGTTAGCCAATTTCAACCATTTGTCTGATATACCTCCTTTTTAGATAATCGGTTTACCCAATTATATAGGTCATATTCCCTTTTACCACTTAGTCTAGTCATTTATTTACTATAAATAAGCTCTTGTGGAAGCATTGTGGGAATTGGGTCTTAGAGTTTAGCATTTTGTCCAAGATTCTTTAAGTCTAGTGTTTTTCTATCTCTTGCATTTTATTGAGTATTCTCTATCTTTGCACGTAATCGTGATATGAGATATTAGAAATATAATCTGCTTAAGTAATGCAAAGCTTATTTTCGAAGTAATATCTAGAAGTCATATCCATTCGGACAATAGTCACTGCATTGTTTCCTATAAAAATAATTTCTATAGAATTAGGTATTTAAAAGTCTATTGAATATAAATATTGGTATCAAATCCATCAGTCTTCATCCATTTTGAGTAAAGTGTCTTGAGAATTTATCTGGAGTGTGAAGATATATCTCTATAAGGTTTCACTTTTGTGTTGAGATTGAGAGTTTATTCACCTCTATATCTTAATTATTGGACCTTGATATTTCCTATTTCCCCTCCTTAAAGGATTGAGTTGTTTCTCTCTTGTAAAACCCCTGTAAGGTTACTCTAGATCATCTAGAACTTCTCACTCTTCGAAGAAATGGTGGAATTCCATAGTTTTTCTATCCAAGATGGTGTTAAAAGAATCAATGAAGCCAATATGGAGGGACAATTCAAGCTACCTCCTATACAAAAAATAGAAGACTTAGAGATATAAGAAATATCTAATATTCATAATTAAAAATAAGTCATTTAAGGCAAAGTAAGTAACTATGAGCCTCCTTAATTAAAAGCAGAGATGGTATACAAGATAAATGCTTTAGGTGGAAGATTGTTGAAGAATTTCATTTCAAAATCTACTTTCAAGAATTTTTTCATTCCAAGAATGAAAATAGAAAAATTGACATTAGAATATGATCCTAAACAAACCTTCTATACCAAAATGTTGTCTATCTTCCCCCCTGAAGAAATATATTACATTAGGAAACACAAATATGTGAACTTTATGCATTTTGGAGCTATTCAAATCACTATACGATCATACAAATCCTTAATAATATTTGACCTATGTGTTACTTAGCTCTTTGTGATAGAAGACAAGTATATTATAACCATTCCTACCAAATATCTAGTCTCTCCAAATTGTCCAAAAAATTTGTCTGCTTCACTTATTTTCCTAATCTTATAGTACCAACTAGAGATAAAGGTTATTCAAAGGTGAAACATAGATATATTTAAATTGGTTGGGAATATTTACTTCCTTATATGGTCTAAATGTGATTGGTAAATTTAAATATGTTTTTGTAAACATACTAGTCTTGTATTCTATGGTGAATACAAATAATCTTGTTATTCTTGAAAATTTACCATATACTAGAGAAATACATGGTGAGGTACAATTATGAAAGGGACATAACAATATAATTGATATCCCTACAAGATGGAAACTATGAGTTATTATTCAAATCCTTTTGAAGAACAAATTTAAAGTGAAATATCCTATTTTAGTGCTTCATCTAGAAAAAAGAAAGCTTGAATGTTTTTAGAAATGGAAGACACCCCTTTAAATATAGGAACAAATCCATTAGACTAAGTAGCAAGAGATCTAGAAGACCACTTTCTTGATCCCACAAGATTAGGAAGGAATGAAAAGTAAAAGAAGATGATGTCAAATCACCCTTTCTACAACATGGTCAATACATTGCCAAGGAAATAATCTTTAGAATGGTACAAAGAATAGGAAGAGACATTCTACAAAAATGGTAGATGGCCTCCTATTCGAGGAAACTAAAAAAATGAATATGGGAAAATAAGTCTTTTCTAGTATGCTTTTCAACATTATTCCTCGAGTTTCTCCAAGAAACTAATTCTTCTATTAACATTTCCACAAGCCTTTGGTAGGATGATCTTGACTTCCTCGATTGTTTTGACACACAAAATCCATCTTTTTTCTTGTATGTTTCATTCGGAAGCATCATAATGATGTCAATGGTATCATTGCAAGAACTAGCTCTAAGACTAGAGGCCAAAAATCAACCCTTTTTGGGGGTAGTCAGGATTAACATAGATGATGGATAATCTATAGTTTTTCATGAATGAGTTAAAGGTCATGGAATGCTTGTATATTGGTATCCCTTGTTAAAAAATTTGTCTCATCCATCTGTGGGAGGATTTTTTTTGCACAAAGACTAGAACTCCACTTTGGAAAGCATAAGAATGGGAGTGCCTATGATCAGATGGCCCTTATGGACAAAATAACATCACAAAACTAGACATTGCAAAGTGTTATTGAACATAGGTATGGATATTGAGTCTTGGGTACAAAATAGAAATGTGTTGGTAACAAGAGAGGAGGTAGAGAGGTTTTCTCAAATCATGATGACTAGGAATAAATGAAGTGAATTGGGAAAAAAAGTGTTGAAGGTAAAGGAAGCTGCCAACAAAACGGTAATACCAAGATGTTTGTCCTTTATAAATTTGGATAATTTAATGCAATACATGATCACAAGAACCAACATCTAATGGTTTTTTAATTGAAGGGGAGCAAGCATAAAAATTCCTATGTTAGCACTAAAGGAGGGTATTATAAAATAGTGCTTAACTATTGGAAGAATGAAGAAGAAAACATCTATTGATATATTTTTTGTTGTCATTGATGTCACCATGATATATGTGTTGCAATTGCAAGGTTCAAAGTCATGTTGATCCAGTATTCTGAACTGGTAATGCAAATTCTTCCTCTAGTATTTTGGTTTGGATTTCCATGCATGGAGAGGATCTAATGCATATAGATTCTCGTGTTCATTGTCGACATCATTTTGTTGTTTACATTTTTGTTATTAGGTCTATCTTTGGCCAACCTAATAAGCGATCGAAGGTGCAACGGATTAAATCTTGTTTGTGCAATCCATGTCGACATGTAGTTGTGTACCTTGAATTGCTTTTGAGATTTTTTTTTGTTTACTTGGAGCTGACCTGATTGCTACTTATGGGAAAATCAGATATATATACAGGATGTCTTTGGAGATAGAAGGATGAAAAAATAGTGTATGTGAGTGTTGGTAGATTAAGTGTGAATACGAAATAAGTGAAAAATGATCTGCTAACATGTAAATTTCTTGAGCTTCAAAGGAATTGAACCTACACTATGAGGTGTACTTACATCAATTCATTCTTTGGTTGTAAGCCACTTTGTTACTATATATTTTGTAGGCAATGAGCCTCCTTTTTTTGAATAGTGAGTCCTGGCAGTGAGCCACCCTTTTGTAATATCTTATAACTGGTTATACTATATTGTGATTTAATCCTCATAGTAGTTTTTCCCATTCTGGGTTTTCCACGTAAACTTTTTGGTGTTCTTGTGTTATGTGCTTCATGTTCAGTTAATGCTTTTTCTTATCTTAATTATCACATGCATTGGATTAATTGGATGGTATTTGTTCAATAAGTTTAAGAAGATATTGATTCACTCCCCATCTTAGTATCTTGGATATTCAACAATTGGTATCAAAGCATGGTTCCTCTAGAGAATCCTAACAAATTGAGGAAGATCTTCAAGATTGAAAAAATGGATGATAATTGTTGCAAGTATGGATGTGTTTGGTGGGGTTTTCATTAATGTTGTCATTTATTTCAACACAGTACAGGTTGAGTAAAGTTGTGTATTTTCCAAGTGCTTTTGAGAAAATTGAGAAATAATGAAAACATTGTTGAAGTATGTTCTGAGTGAGCTCCGGTATTGTGGTCCATATTTCTTGTGTGTTGATCCTATGCCTATGTAGATCTATAGGTGTGTTAATGAGCTTCAATATACTGTATATTCTTAGTTTCAACTTTTCGCTCGATGGAGAGTAAAAGTTACGTTCATTGGTGTGTGAACTAGTTTGTTAGAGTTATCTGGTTATGGACTAGGAGAAATTTTCTGACTCCATAATCCTCTATCATTTGGTTTCAGATCTTTCGGATCTAGGAGATGACTATTTTTGATGGGTTTTGTGTTCTGAAAATTTTTCTTGTGGTTTAGCACTCTGAAAGACCTACTCTAGAGCTCCTATTTTTTTTTGGTTGTCTCGGTTGGATTGGTGAAGAGTTCTCTACAAATAAAGTTTGTTGAAGTTGTTGTGGATGTATCTGAGTTGTTCTCAGAGATGGTGAAAATACTGGTGAAGCATGTTGATCAATCCGCTTGTGATTATCTTGTTGATGATGCATGTACTTCAAAGGTAATCGGTATTTTCATTAGGTTTGGCCAACCTAGTGTTTGCATATTATATTAAGCTTTTGCATCAATTTGAGAAAGCGTGTGCATGATCCAAAATTTTGTTTGGGTCCTAAATTAAATATGTAATTGGTCCTCTCACATTCTTATCCACCATGAGAATGTTGAGTTCCCGACCTAGTTTGAATTTGTAATTTGAAATTGTATAGCCAACCTTGGTGAATTTTTCTAAGGTTGAAGATGGTATAAAAGTGAATCAAGTTGTAGCGAATTGATCATCCATCCATCATTCAATTCGATCAAGAGAAGAGTGTTCGAACAAATGCAAAGAGCAGAGTGTGGAAGAGTGAATTAAAGCAACAGTACTTTATTGTATCTGCAATCTTCCGATCAGGTTGTGAAGTGTGTAGAACTCCTAGGGGTGGATCTTTATCTATTTCTTTATATTTTTTGTAGGCAATGAGCCTCTCCTTTTGGACCATGAGTCCTAAGGCAGTGAGCCCTTAATTTGGGTAGTGAGCCTTTATATCTAGGAAGTGAGCCCTTAGGTAGTTAGCCTATGTATCAAGTTTTGTATTCTACTATATTGTGAGTTAATCCTCAGCGTGGTTTTTCCCTCATTAGGTTTTCCACGTAAATTTGTTGTCTCTCGTGTTGTGTTTCTTTTATTTCCATTTCATGTTCACACTTAATAATAGATTGAAGACAAAGTGGAATTGATTAAGTTTATAAGTAGAGTTATTTGGTACAAATGATTCACCCCCCCTCTCAGTTGTTTTGTGCATTTCAACAATTCGTATCAGAGCTCTAGTTCCTCGGTGAAAAGATTAACTGCTTGAGGTAGATCAAATGGCACACAAGTTGTAGCTTCCTATTTTTGATGGAGCCGATTACAGTGACTGGAAAGAATAGATGAGGAGTTATCTGATTTCACTTAAATTCAATACCTAGAAATATGTGGAGACAAAGTATGTGACACCAACAGCTGGTCCTTCCTCTGATAACGAGGTTACAACTTTTAAAGAGAATGAAAGAGAAAGTTATGCCCTCTTTAGTGCTTTATCTAAAAATCAAAGAACAAAATTTATCTCTCTGGATACAGCTAATGAAGTATGGATAAAATTGAAAGATATTTATGAAGGGAATGAGAGAGTAAAGTTGTCAAGGAAACTAAATACTAAGTGAAAATTTGAGAACTTGAGAATGGAAGAAGGAGAAGACATTGCAAGCTATTATTGGAGAGTTGAAACTATAGAAACTAAAATCAAGAATCAAGGTGGTACCATGAAGGATGAAGATATAATTGAAAAGATCTTGATGACCTTACCAGATAATTACAATGACAAAGTATCTACTCTTGAAGAACAATATGATCCGAAGAAATTTACTAAGGATCATCTATTTGGAGTCCTAACTACATTCAAGATGAGAAAATTTGCAAGAGATAAGGAGAAGACTGAAACAACCTTTAAAGAAATGAAGATAGGAGATGATGATGATGATATAGAAGATCTGGAAGAAAATTTCACAAGGAGACTAAAGAAAGGTACTGGTAAATACAAAGGTAAGTTTTCATTCAATTGTTTCAGTTTTTGAAATATTGGTCATTATGCATCAATATGTCCTAATAGAGCTACTCAAAAGAAGAATAAGGATGGAAATAACAATAATTTCAAAGATCAAAAGGATAAGAAGTTTAAGAAGTTGTATTATGTCAAGGAAGATGCAATAATTTTTGATGATGAATCCGAGTTTGAGGAAGATAAAGATGAATGTTTGTTTCTAGCCCTAGAAAATAAATGTACAAAGTAATATGGTTTGGAGAACAAGAAGAATGAAGTAGAAGGTACTCTGGTGACTTCTTTTCATACCAAACAGGATGAAGACTTTTGGGTAATTGACAACAGATGTTCAAATCATATGACTGGAGATAAGAGTAAGTTTACTAAACTTGAGAAGTATGATGAAGGTATAGTCATGTTTGGAGATGACTCTGGTGCTAAGATTGTTGGTAAAGGAACAATTAGTTTTGATGGAAAACATAATACTAACAATGTTTATTATGTAGAGGATTTAAGGCATAATCTCTTAAGTGTTGGACAAATGTGCAACAAAGGTTTTAAGCTTGTGTTTTAGGATAACACTTGTGAGATTAGAAAAGGATCTGGAATTGTGGTAGCAGCTAGAAGAACTCATGGAAACATATATCAACTTAAAGGTGGTGATGGTCAGTGTTTTGTTTCTTAGATCAATGAGAGTTGGCTTTGGCACCGGAGAATGGGACATGCGAATTTTGATAATTTGGTTAGAATCTATCCTAGAGAAGTTGTGAGAAATCTACCTAGAATCACAAAGCCTTCAAATTCAATATGTAGAAGTTATTAGATGGGAAAACAGACAAGAACCAGTTTTAAAGGAAAAGATCAATCTTCTATCAAAATGCTAGAATTAATCCATATAGAACTTTGTGGTCCTACAAGAATAGGAAGCCTGAATGGTGATAGGTACTTTATGATTTTAATTGATGATTACTCTAGGATGACATGGGTTACATTTCTTAGAGAAAAGGCTCAGGCTCTTGATAGATTCAAGGTGTTTAAGGCAAGAGTAGCATTCGAGTAAAGTTAATTAAGTTACCTTTATTCCCTTCTTAAGATTTCACTTTAGTTTGCATAATGTGACATTTAATAATTATATTAATTATGAAATGTCTACCTATTAGGGTTTCTTTTAGGTTTTGCACAATCTCCTTTCATAAGGATTGATCATTGTATTATTACCACTCTTTGATTAATATATTTCTCACCTTTCAGAGCACCCTTGCTTTTTTGTCTCCATCTCTTCTTTTTTGTGATAGGTTATTTGCATGCAGGTGATCTTCAGAGTCTATGAAGTTGGATTTCACAACTTCTACATGGTATCAGAGCTCTAGACCTGTGGCTGTCTATTTGTGATTTGAAGATATCAACTTACAATTTTTATTTTTTTCTGTGCAAGGGTTTCAAGCAATGGCATTTTTTTGGACAAATAAGAGAAATTTTCCATCATTTTTTGAGCGATTTCAACCTTGCTCTCTCAAATGGTGCATGCTGGTGCAAAACGAACATCACAATTGTGCTCAAAAGACCCAAAAACCCCTAGTTTCATATAAAATATGATAGGGTTTGCTGAAAATTGATTTTTTTTTGAGTTTTTGGGGTTTTCCAAAAACGTTGTTAGAAAAATCCATACGAATGCCTCAATTTTCATATCAGTTTACCTCGATTTTTGTGCCATATAATTTTGACATACGAAATTTTTTTGAGTTGCCTCAAATTTCATGCCAGTTTGCCTCGATTTTCATGCTCTATCGATTTCCGTACTACCTCAGTTTTTGTGCTATGAAGGTACAGCCGAATATTCTATTAATTTTTTAATCTTTAAATTAATAAAATATTTGGTTTAGTTCTTAAATGAGCACTTTTTAGTAAAATGGTCATATCTTGGGCATACGATGTCGAAATTGGGCAAACAAGATATTGTCAGAAAGCTGGTTCTAGGCACTATCCAATGGTATAGGTTTAATTTTCTAAGTTTTTTGTTTTGATGCATATTTTACTAGTCAAAGTCAGAACATGTTTTTGGCACTCCCGAAGGCATATCTATTGTGTCTGAACTCCATTTTGCGCAAACGAATAGGCGTTGGAAAGGTGTTACAGTTATATTTTCAGATCTACAGTCTATTTGATCAGATATTTTAGCAGGTAAATTTTATTCAGCTTTGTGTGTTTTTACACTTTGCTCAATTACTTGGCCATTCTGGCACCTACATGGGTTTTGTTTGCATTGGATGGGTTGGGTTAATATGATTTATCATTGCTGAGATCATTAGTCTCTATTTTTTATTTTTGAGTGAGTATAATGGGTTTTTCTACTCACCCTTCAGTTGTATTTCTCAATAAGGGTAATTATGAGTCATGGGAAAAGGGCATACTTACACATTGTAAGTGGCTAAATATTTTTCCTTGTTTATATGATCTCATACCTACACCAGACACATCAAGGGGTTTATCTACATGGGTTATTATTCAAGATCATATTGTAGGGGTTATTGGCTGTAGTGTTGATTTTGACACTTTGTGTTCTTTATCCGACATTCGTTGTCCTCACACACTTTGGCAACATCTTTGGGAGATTTTTGGAGACTCTAATATCTCTCCATTCCCAGAGGATCCTGCTGTAGATTGTCACATCCCTCTTGCAAATGTAGATTTTGTACCCTATTATAACTATACTCTAGAGGAGCTTGAGTATCTTATATGTCTTGCATGTGCTGATGGTTCAAAGACTTGTATTCACGTTCCCACTCTTCCGATTGAGACTTCATCAGAATTACACATTGTTCTTGATTTAGTGCAATAGAGAATCATACATCTTCCAGACATAGCTACTTTGGACTCTTATGTTGCAGACATATCTTTCTTGTTTGTTGAGTCCTATATGGCAGATTTGGAGGATTCTTATGAGGACATACATCTCCTCTACCTTGATAGTTAGGTTATCACTGTATGCCCACCATTATCAGTGCATTCAAAGGTTGTATTTCAGGATTCTCCACATCAGTTTGGATTTGACATCATTTGTTTCAGTTCAGACAAAGAGATTCTTCAACATCCTATCATGGCACACATCCTGAGATAGATTGGTTCATCACTCTTCATAGGGTTTCTTCATCATCATCCTTTGGATCCATTTCTTCCCAAGGGGAGGAATATCATTTGCTATTTCAAGATCTCTTTTTGGATTCTACATCAGGCATCTACCATTGTGACATGAGTTTCTTCATTGTGGGGGGGCTTCTCTCTTTCTATCTCTCCTATGGCGACCATTGTATACGTACTTATATGATAGAAGTTGTCTATGGGGGGTATCATGTAATCCACCTCCTATCCTTCTTTCATTAGTACATCATATTCCTTTCTTTGCATTCTATTTTGGGGAGGATTTTTGTTCCCACTGGGTTTTCTCCTTTACCCTATTTCATTTCGTTTGCATTGATTTTGTAAATGGGTACCTAACCAGGCCTAGTTGTTGGGACCCATGTTTCCTTTCATAAATTGTAGTTACCTTTGCTTTCTTGCACATGTTTGTATCTGCACTCATGCTCATCTTAAGGGGGGGTGTTAGAGTAAAGGTTTTAACTTAATTGTGTTAATTAAGTTACCTTTATTCCTTTCTTAAGATTTCACTTTAGTTTGCATAATGTGACATTTAATAATTATATTAATTATTAAATGTCTACCTATTAGGGTTTATTTTAGGTTTTGCACAATCTCCTTTCATAAGGATTGATCATTGTATTATTACCACTCTCTGATTAATACATTTCTCATCTTTCAGATCACCCTTGTTTTTTTGTCTCCATCTCTTCTTTCTGTGACAGGTTATTTGCATGCAAGTGATCTTCAGGGTCTATGAAGTTGGATTTCACAACTTCTACAAATACAAAGTGAGGAAAACCTGAGAATTAAATTCTTAAAATCTAATAGAGGTGGAGAGTTTAATTCTAGTGAGCTCAATGCATTATGTGAAGAGCATGGCATAAAAAGACATTATTATGCTCCTAGAACCCCACAACAAAATGGAGTTGTGGAGAGAAAGAATCAGACTATGCAAGAGGCTGCTAGAACCATGATGAAAGAATCAAATGTTTATGATGTGTATTGGAGAGAAGCTATTCATACTATTGTTTGCATTCTTAACAGAGTTCAAATCAGAGGTAACAACACTAAGACTCCTTATGAGTTGTGGACTAGTAAGACTCCAACTATGAAATACTTTAAGGTATTTGGTAGTAGATGTTGCATTAGAAGAGATGAAGAAAATATTGGAAAGTTTGATGCTAGATGTGATGAAAGAATCTTTCTTGGATATTCTAACAATAGCAAGGCTTACAAATTTTTTAATAAGAGACTAAGGAAAATCATTGAAAGTACTAATGTGAAGGTTGATGAAGCTATGTATAGAATAATGGAAATAAATGAAGTTGAACCTGATGGTCCTATCTATGAGAATGTACAGGAAGAAGAAAAAGAAGAGAAAGAAAAAAGTGAAGAAGAAGAAGAAAATCCATAACCTACGCCGAAGACTCGTAAATATGTCTAGATAAATCAT
This sequence comes from Sequoiadendron giganteum, assembly GCA_007115665.2. Taxonomy (NCBI): domain Eukaryota; kingdom Viridiplantae; phylum Streptophyta; class Pinopsida; order Cupressales; family Cupressaceae; genus Sequoiadendron; species Sequoiadendron giganteum. The sequence goes on along the minus strand of CM021110.1, from coordinate 137,911,054 downwards.
CTGGAGGAATAGATAATTGGAGACAAAAGTGGAGTGAAGACAAGAAGCAAAGTGGTTGAGGTAAACTTATGTTTACTTTCTAAGATTGAACCTAAGAATGTGAGTGAAACATGTAATTACGAAAGCTGGGTGAGAGCAATGAAAGATGAATTAAAATAGATAGAGAAGAATGAGACATGGGAATAAGTCCCTAGACCTGCAAACAAGAATGTAATTGGCTCGAAATGGGTATTCAAAAAACAATTGAATGAAGATGGTGAAGTAGTAAGGAATAAAGAAAGACTTGTATGTAAAGGATATTCATAGGTTGAAGGCATAGATTTTGAAGAAACTTTTACACCTATAGAAAGAATGGAGGCCATTAGGATGTTCTTGGTATTTTCAGCTCATAAAGACTTCAAGGTATATCGGATGGATGTCAAGTCTACATTTCTGAATGGCGAACTGGAAGAAGAAGTATATATAGAGCAACCAGAATGTTTTTCACTGTAAGACAAATTGAGCATGGTTTGTAAGTTAAAGAAAGAATTGTATGGATTGACGCAAGCTCCCAGAGCTTGGTATGCTAGATTGGATAGATATTTGACAAAGTAGGGATTCAACAAAGGGTCCATAGACAACAAACTTTACTTCAAGGTTGAGAAAGGCAAAATGCTGATAATTTTGGTATATGTTGATGACATCATTTTTTGGTGGAAATGAAGGTATGTGTAAGAATTTTGCTGAAGAGATGCAAAAAGAATTTGAAATGCCTATGATTTGTGAACTGAATTTCTTCCTTAGACTTCAAGTTAATCAAATTGACAAAGGGATATTCATTTCACAATCTAAGTATGTTAAGGAATTCTTGAAGAAGTTTGGAATGGATAACTGCAAACTGGTTTGTACCCCTATGGTAACTGGATGTAAGCTGAGTAAGGAAGATGAATCTGCTAAAGTTGATCAAAGCATGTACAGATCCGTGATCATTGGACTATTGTATCTTACTACTAGTAGACCTAACATTATGCATGCAGTATGTTTAGTTGCAATATTTCAAGAAGAACCGAAGGAAGCACATGTTACAACTGTGAAAAGGATATTCATATATCTTAAAGGAACTCAGATTATGGACTATGGTATCTGAAGGACAATGATTTCACATTCAATGCCTATAGTGATGTTGATTGGGCTGCATGTGTAGATGAACAGAAGAGTACAAGTGGTGGATCATTATTTCTTGGAAGAAGAGTAGTTTCATGGTTGAGCAAGAAACAAGATTCAGTTTATTTATACACTAAAAAAACAAAGTATATTGTAGCAACATCTTGTTGTGCACAGGTAATTTGGATGAGTAAAACCTTGATGGACATAGGTGTGGTGAGTAATGAACCTATCTCTATATTGTGTAACAATACAAGTGCTATAAAAATTTCAAAGAGTCTAGTGATGCATTCTAGAACAAACCACATATCTTTCAAGTATCACTTTTTGAGGGAGAAGGTATTGAGGAATGAAGTTAGACTTGAATATGTATCTACCAAGGAACAAGTTGTAGATATATTCACTAAGGCCCTTCCAAAGGATAATTTTGAGTATCTCAGAGGGAAGCTAGGGGTTACTTCCCCTCCTTCTTTGAATTAAGTGCACATGGAGGTGCATTAGTCTAGTGGATTCACAGATCTTTTATTCTGGACTGATGTTTGAGGTCTACTCCTCAGGGGAAGTAGATAAGTGCATTGTTGCAGTATGTGATGTGGGTGCACTCATAAGGGGGAGTGAACATAATTTTATATGGAAATAGTTTCCTTTTCCATTGATGTTGAAGGGGGAGAAATATCATGTGAAAATTTTATGCTTGGTAGGTTTTCGCTTCTGAAAAGCATGTATGTTGTCTTTGGTGGTTTTCACATCACGTGTTTCCATCAATGACAAAGGGGGAGATTGTTGCAAGTATGGATATGTTTGGTGGTGTTTTCATTAATGTTTTCATTGATTTCAACATAGTACAGGTTGAGTAAAGTTGTGTATTTTCCAAGTGCTTCAGAGAAAATTGAGAAATAATGAAAATAGTGTTGAAGTATGTTCTGAGTGAGCTTTGGTATTGTGGTCCAAATTTCTTCTGTATTGATCATATGCCTATGTGGATCTATACGTGTTTTCACAAGCTTCAATGGATTGTATATTATGAGTTTTAGCTTCTAGCTCGATGGAGAGTAAACTTTATGTTCTTCGGTGTGTGAACTGGTTTGTTAGAGTTATCTGGTTATGGACTGGGAGAAATGTTTTGGCTTTGCAGTCCTCTATCATTTGGTTTCAGATCTTGCAGATCTGGGAGATGACTCTTTCTGTTGGGTTCTATGTTCTGACAAATTTTCTTGTGGTTTGGTACTCCATAAGACCTACTCCAGAGCTCTTGTGTTTTGCTGGCTATCCCAGTTGGACTGGTAAAGAGTTCTCTACAAATAAAGTTTGTTGAACTTGTTGTAGATGTATCTGAGTTATTCTTAGAGATGGTGAAAATACTGGTGAATCATTTTGAGCAATCCGTGTGTGATTATCTTGTTGATGATGTGTGTACTTCAAAGATCATCGGTGTTTTCATTAGGTTTGGTTGACCTAGTGTTTGCACGTTACATTAAGCTTTTGCATCGATTTGAGAAAGCATGTGCATGATCCAAAATGTTGTTTGTGTCCTAGATTAAATACGTAATTGGTCCTCTCATATTATTATCCACAACGAGAATGTTGAGTAGCCGAACTAGTTTGAATTTGTAATTTGAAATTGTGTAGTGAACCTTGGTGAATGTTTCCAAGGTTGAAGATAGTATAAAAGTGAATCAAGTTGTAGTGAATTGATCATCCATCCATCATTCGATTTGAGCAAGAGAAGAGTGTGGAAGAGTGAATTGAAGTAACAGTACTTTATTGTATCTACAATCTTCTAATCAAGTTGTGAAGTGTGTGGAACTCCTAGTGGTAGATCTTTATCTATTACTTTATATTTTTTGTAGAAAGTGATCCTCTCTTTCTAGATAGTGAGTCCTAAGGTAGTGAGCCTTTGTATTTGGGATATGAGCCTGTGTATCTAGTTTTGTATTCTACTATATTGAGAGTTAATCCTCATTGTGGTTTTTCCCTCATTGGGTTTTCCATGTAAATTTGGTGTCTCTAGTGTTGTGTTTATGTAATTTTCATTTCATGTTCACACTTAATAATAGATTGAAGACAAAGTGGAATTGATTAAGTTTATAAGTATATTTATTTGGTACAACTGATTCACCCCCCTCTTAGTTGTCTTGTGCATTTCAACAATAATGGAGAACTTTGGACTGCCCTTGATGAACTTGACAAAGCTGGAAATGAAAATAGAGATACAAAAGAAAATCTTGATGAAGCATATGACTGAATCCGAAAGTTGAAAGAGCAATTAAAGAAATTCAAAGAGAGACATAGAGAAGTTAGTGAGCAATTAAAAAAAGAAAATGAAGATGTTACTGGACTAAAGGTGCAAGTGGAAGAAAATAAGAGAATTGAAGAGGGTTTGAATGTAGAAGTGAAGAGAAAGTTTGATTAATGTTCCAGGCTTGAACAAGAAGTGGTGAACCTTAGAACAAAACTAGAAAAATAATTTTTTTGTGAAGATAGTTTCAAGACAAACTCTACCAGGCTTGATGAACTAATTGCAGGACATAAAACATCTAAATAAAAAGGTGGATTGGGGTTAGAAGCAAGTGAAATATCAAAAGCTATAAACAATAAAAATACTCAAAACAAGGGAAAATAAATAAGGAATCCAAAAGGAAGACCACCTATCAAACAACCAAATGCTCAAAGGTATCCATCTTTCAATGGAACTTGTTTTTCATGCAACAAGTTTGGTCATAAGGCAATTGAATGCAGAAGTAGGATAAATTAGTTATCTAGTTCCTTCTTCGGACAATGTTATGCTTGTAATAAGATTGGGCATAGAGCTAGTGAATGCAAAACTCAGATAATGAACTAGTTTAATGGAGGAAGAATGAATCAATCCTTTGTTGGTTACTGCTATACTTGCAACAAGTTTGGGTATAAAGTGAATCCATGCAGATGAAGGATTAATGGAAGTCAAATAAATCAAAAAAATGTTGTCTATTATAATTGCAATAAACCATGACATATTTCAAAGGTATGCATAAGTAAAAAGGGAAAACAATCTGCTTCGGTAAAAAAGAATGAACCTATGAAGAAGGTTGACAAAGAGGAGGTTAAGAAAGAAATGATAAAGATATGGAAAAATAAAGAAGAGCTAGAATATTTTGATGTGTTTGTGCTCTCATCAGGTGCAGAAAATTCCTTTAGGAACTAGACCTAGCAAGGCTTGAGGGTGATCTTTAGTAGAAAATATTTTGAACCCCCTGATTTTGTTAGAGTAATTGGGTATTTACTTTATTAATTAAACAATATTTGTTTAATTACGTAAAGTTCCTTTTTACCTCTTTTCACTTAAGCTAACATTAGGTGCATAATAATTAATTACTTTATTAATTATTATTGTGCAAGCCTAGGGTTTTCCTTTTTAGGGTTTTCATCTATATATGGTTGAAAACTATCTTTTGTATCATAATTCATTTTACATTTTATAGCCCAGATTCTTGGCTCATATTCTTGGGCATTTCTAACTTTTTGTGCTTCTCTTCTCTGCTTGTAACAGATTCCCTTTGCTTGCAAAGCTCTTTTGGAAAGCTTCTATAGTTGTTGTATCTTCAGCTCTCAGCACTTGTTAATGGAAACCCAAGTTGCAGTGCTTGTTCTTGTTTGATTTTTGCATTGGAAACAAATTTAGGAACCTACAAAGTTTTTTAGGACTTTAATTTGGCCCAGTTAAAATTATTTCCCACCATCTTGGTGGCCACCCACTCCCTGACCACCACCACTAAGCCTCAACACACATGCTCCACCCACGCCCACTTGGTTTGCAGCCACGCTCAGCCATCGGCTTGGTGCGTCAGCCCTGCACTCCACAGCTCCCTCATCCGTGGTGCACTCCTGTGAGCTCAGCAGCTCACTTATGCCAGCTCAGTGACTCACCACCAACACCAAACCCGCCGACACTAGATCTCGCCCCGCCGACTTCTCTGACACCGGACTGAGTCCGCCGACTCCGCAAAACCCACCCAGCTTGGCCGCCTCCAAGCCTTTCGACATGAGCTTGCCGACCCGAGTCGGCTCCTCCAGCCCCCGTGGGCTTTAAACCCCCGCCGCCCAGTCAAATGGGTGACCATGGGCTCCACCCAACCGCCAGCACCCTGGTCGTCCATGTGACCAGGGGCCAAAGACTTTAGCCCTTGAGGGCTGCAAATAATTTTTTTTGCAAATTGGAGCAGCTTGCGCTAAATTGGGCGTAGAATGGGCAGTTTTTCTCAGTTTTTTGCAAACGAGATATCGTCGAAAAGCTGGTTCCGGCTCCGTTCCAGTGGTACTGGTAGTTTTTCCTGGTTTTGCAGTTTTGCTATATTTTTTGCTAGTCAAAGTTAGAACTTGGTTTTTTCACTCCAAGGGGCGTATCTTTTGCATCCGAACTTTGTTTTGCACAAACAAATAGGCATTGGAAAGGTGTTATAGTTCTCTTTCTAGATTTATAGTTTATTTTACTAGTTCGTTTACCAGGTATTTTTTATTCAGCTTTGTGTGTTTTTACACTTTGCTCAATTACTTGGTCATTCTGGCTCCTACATGAGTTTTGTTTGCGTGGGATGGGTTATATTAATTTGATCTAAATGCTATAAGGTCAGATTTCTCAGTTTGTTTTTCATTTGAAGAGTTATCATAGGTTTCTCTACTCACCCTTCAGTTGTTCTTCTGGAACGGGGTAATTATGAGTCATGGGCAAAGGGTATACTTACACATTGTAGGTGGCTTAATATTTTGCCTTATTTGTATGATCTCATACTTGAACCAGCAACTTTAGAGGGCAGATTAGCATGGGATATTATTAGAAATCACATTGCAGGAGTTATATTGTCTAGTGTTGATCATGACACTGTGTTGGTTATATTGGATATTGATTGTCCTCACCCACTTTGGACACGTCTTTGGGAGATCTATGGAGACCCTATTCTATCTCCATTCCCAGAGGATCCTGCTTCAAATTGTCTCATACCCATTGCTTGGAGAGAGAATACACCATTTGATCATGATACTTTAGAGGAGCTTGAGTATTACACACCCTTACTTATTCCGATGGATTAGAGGTTTGTCTCATAGTTCCTACTCTTCAGACTGAGACTTCATCAGCATCTCTTGTTGTTTTTGATTCAGTACACCAGGAAATCATACATCTTCCAGACATAGCTACTTTGGACTCTTTTGTTGCAGACATATCTTTCTTGTTTGTTGAGTCCTATATTGCAGATTTGGAGGATTATTTTGAGGACATTCATCTCCTCTACCTTGAAAGTCAAGTTATCACTGTTCACCCACCATTATCTGTGCATTCAGAGGTTGCATTTCAGTATTCTCCACATTAGTTTGGATTTGACATTATTTGTTTCCATTTAGACAGTGAGACTCTTCAGCATCCTATCATGGCACACATCTTGAGATAGATTGGTTCTTCCTTCTTCACAAGGTTTCTTCGGTACAGGTCCATGGATCCATTTCTTCCCAAGGGGAGGAATATCATTTGTCGCTTCAGGATCTCATTTTGGATTCTACATCAAGCATCTACCATTGTGACACGAGTTTCTTCATTGTGGGGGGGCCTTCTTCTCTCTTTCTATATCTCCTATGGAGATTATTGTACATGTACTTATATGATAAAAGCTATCTATGGGGGGTATTATGTTATTCACCTCCTATCCTTCTTTCATTAGTGCATTGCATTTCTTCCTTGCATTCTATTTTGGGGAGGAGTTTTGTTCCCACTGGGTTTTCTCCTTTACCCCATTTCATTTAGTTTGCATTGATTTTTGCCTTAGGTACTACGATCTGGCTTTGTATTTAATGAGGTCCATTGATTTTGCTTTCAGTAGCTTCTTCTAGGTTTTAACTTCTCCCTATGTCTATCTTAAGGGGGGGTGTTAGAGTAATTGGGTATTTACTTTATTAATTAAATAATATTTGTTTAATTACGTAAAGTTCCCTTTTACCTCTTTTCACTTAAGCTAACATTAGGGGCATAATAATTAATTACTTTATTAATTATTATTGTGCAAGCCTAGGGTTTTCTTTTTTAGGGTTTTCATCTATATGTAGTTGAAAACTATCTTTTTTATTATTAATTCATTTTACATTTTGTGTGAATTCATGGCTCCACATTCTTGAGCATTTCCTTTGTTACTTCTCTTTGTTTCTCCTTGTAATAGGTTATTTGCTTGCAAAGATCTTTTGGGCCTCTGTGGTGTTGTATCTTCTCAACTCCAACAGATTTTGGGCATGTTAGTCTTTGGCACGAGGATATGGTGTAAGAGATCAATAGGCAGAGGTTGTGAAAAATAAACCAGAAGATAAAGTACATGTATGCTTGCTTGTGGAGCATATCAGGGTTTCTTTAGTACAATTGAAGGGTTTTTGCCAGCTTTTCAAATTTCATCGCATTTAATGTGAATTAGGGCATCACATTGATCTATAAAGTGAAATCGTAAAGGCATTTCAATCACTTTTACATTTGAAGGAGGCGAAGAATGATTTAGAGAAATTTGGAGCGAATTGAAGTGTGACTTGAGCAAACCCTAGCTTAAGTTCTTTGCGAAAGAAAAATGTATTTTTTGATTCTTTATCATTGTGAGCTTGTGAAAATTCTCTTTTTGAATCTATCAAGAGCTTGTTATATACAAAATGGAAACTCTTGTAGTCGTAAATACAACAGAAAGACCTAGACCCTCCTACATGAAATACTCAATAAAGGTTTTTGAAGATGACCATATGGGCACCTTCTCTTTGATTCCTCATGGCATTATGCCTAAAGAGGATACCGAAATGTACATTAGGGTTAAGATCGAGGAATTTAATCATAAAAAATTGATTTAAATATGGCTAAATGAACTCACTAGAGATAATCCCATGGTGAAAGCTCAGTACTTGAATCTTGTGACAAAGAAATTGGATTGATAGAACAACTTCCCTAATTTTTGCTCCACTGTGGATGATTAGTATGTTAAACCAATCCTTAGCAGAATGAATGATCAATTCTTGTGGACCAATGAGTTGCACTTGATAACTAAGAAAGTGATCAAAGCTATCACCAAACTCTATGACACTGAACCACTACTAGTGTTGAAAGAAGTAAAAAATGAAGTGGTGATGGATCTCACTAGTGAAACATATGATAAGAGGGCTCTCACAATAAATCCTATAACTAATCCAGCCATGGAGTATGCATCAATAATGATCAGACATAAAATCTACTTCACCAATAGAGATAACTCCATGTCCACCCCAATGATCTATACTGGTTTTGACATGGCTGCAAATGGTGCAGATTATGATCTATGTGAGCTTCTCGGACATCAGCTATTTGAGAACCTGAGAATGTCGAAAGAGAAGAAATATCCTTTCAACTTTGGTTCACAGATCATTTTCCTGTTATTCTATTTCCTTAGAAGGTTTCTAGGAAAAGCTGAAACAGTGTTTTGGGACCCATCTCAACTAGTTTCTCATCAAAATTTTGATCATATGCATAAGTTGGGTGATGTCAAGAATGTATAGAATGCCTTGTCAACATTCCTTTTTTTATTCAAGAAAAATATGAATGAGAGAGACATAATTTTGAGGGAAATTATTGAAAAGTATAAGAATGACATCTATTTCATGTTTCTTCTGCTGAGTGCATGGTTGAATCGGTTGAACCCTAGACTATTTGGATTCAACCCTTGGGATATGAAAACACAAAAGAGGAAGATCAAGGCTATGTGCAACTATTATTGAAAATTCCAAAGGATGCCAATGAAACTTGGATTGGTACATATGCAAAAAAATCCATCAAAGCTCATTTGGAGCACAAAAAATCTACAAGGAAGAAAAATGTAACTAAAATTCTTAGAAAATCTAGTTACACAGATGAAAAAATAGCACAAGGAAGATCCCATGGAGAACAAAAGTCTGCAGAATCATCTGGCATAAGGAGATCTGATAGGATCCCTCCTTCCATACCATATTTTGGCCCAGCTTCAATAAATATTAAGCCCAACACCTTTGACAAAGGCAAAGGCCCGGCCCCTTCTAGAACCACTACCAGATCAGGCAAGAGAAAAGGTGTTCTTCCTATAGTGCCTACTAAGCTTGAGGAAGAAAAGAAAAGGCTACAAGGGAGAAGAATCTCAAAATTACTGAGGACTAGGAAGAAGAGGAGGAAGACCTAGATTCTAAGTTGATAAGGAAAAGAAGGGTAAGCATTTCCTTCTGTGAAGGTGCATCTCAAGAAACTAGTGCTAGATTGAAGAAATTTCACTATGTATCGTCCTCAGAGGATGTTGATGAACAAGAAATTAGTGATCATGAAACTGATGCAAAGAAGGCCAAAGTCGCAAAAGAGGTTTCATTGGATCAGGTAGAACAAAATTTCTCTCCAGTAAGACTTGGTACCCCTCTCAGATTAGATGCCTTGGTGAATAATTTAGTGTGCATCAAGAAAATATGGTTAAACCTACAAAAAAAAATTATAATCAAGTAGGTGAAGAATATAAGGAAACAATAACAATGGCTATCATTAAATATGTTATTATATTGGAAGTTAAGTGGGATAATGTTAAGAGTGATGTACCTAAAAAATTATGGGAAGTTTTGATGAAGAGAAGAGAAGAGGCGGTTGAGCTGGAAGAGAAAGTAAGTGCTAAGGCATATAAGGAAATTACACCCTCTCTATCTCTCGGCGATCTAGAAACCTTGAAGAATATTTGTACGAACATGTTCTGAATGAAGAAGAGTGTTAATACTCTAATGACCAGATTCAAGAACGAAATCAAAAGGATAAGGAAGGAAATAATAAATACTATCAGAATTACAACAAAAAATTATGGTATGCTTGGTGCATCTAGTATGACACCTGAATCAAGAAAAGAAAATTCTATAGAAGATAACGAAGATCCTCTTTCTAGTACTACTGATGAAAACGTATCTCTAGAAATGAATGACTTTGATTTCCCTTTGAAAATAGGTAGTACATATGCTCTACCAAAAATTAATGTTGCTAATGATGCCACCCTTCTAGTACACTCTAAAGAGAAAAGAGATAAAGGATAAGAAGAGAGGAGAGAAGATGAAAAAGAAGAAGAAAAAGAAGAGGAAAAGATAGAAGAAAAGAAGATGGAAGAAAAGAGAGAAGAGGAAGAGAAAGATGAGGAAGTTGAGAGAAATAAGGAATCAAGTGAACTTGCTAGAAAGAATGAAGAAGGATCTCAATAGGTTGTGTAATCACAAAAGTCCACTAGTGAATCCTCCTTTGTTGATGATATCTTAAAGGGCCTGCTATCTAACTAGATCAGATTCTAGCCGGTAATTCCTTCAGAATTCATGCAACTTCCTATGAATCAAGGCTATGCAGATCTGGACAAGATTTCTCTTATGCATAAAATGGTGTTAGGTGATGTATTTCATGTATCTAGTAGAAGAGAAATCCTAGAAATGTATCAGAAAGGAACTGAGCTTATCGAAGATTCCATTAAGGCTTTGTAGGATGTCACACCTGATACGTCAATGGACACATCTCTTACTCTGGTTGAAAATGTGAAAATTCTATTGGACTCCTTCAAGGAGTATGCCTCCGGACTTGGTGAGAAAACAAAATAGGAAATTGAAGAGAAACTAACTGAGGAAAGGCTATTGATCCTCCATGACAAGTGTTCTTTGGAACATACCAATGTAGAAAAGAGCCTTGAATCTATTAAGGCCTATGAATCTGAAGCAAATTCTGTGTTTTCCTATTGCATAAGATGGCCTAATGGGCCACATAAATTATAAAAGATCTTATGGAATCCATTGAGTCCCAGTTGACAATTATTTCTAGTACTTACAATGTATCCATGGATAGAGATAGATCAACTTGGAATTCCACCTCTACGCATAGAGAAAAAAAATTCATGTTACAAAAGCAGAAGGAAGGGATAATCAAAACATTTGGTTTGCTTGGTGACAATGTAAGGATGGAGTACACTCTGGTAGCCAATGATTTGGCTAATGCTGATAAATTGGATAAGATCAATCTGACCCCGGATACTCCAAATGAGGCTAAAGAAATTTTTACTGCATTAGAGTCCTTGAACAAAACATTGATATCTGCTAAACAAAACTAGGAGAATGGTAAAGAATCCTAGCAAGGCATTCTTTAGGAACTTCAATGTGCTCCCTCCTACAGGTAAATATTTTTTGGTTTTCACATTATTTGGGTTAAACTCCTCAGGAGGGGTTCAGTAGTTTGATTCTCTTTGATGTACATTCTAGACCATGTGTACATATTTATGTTCATACATTTTGGGTCACCCTTTGTCCTTGATGTCAAAGGGGGAGAGAGGAAGGAGAAATTGAGTATACTATGTACATAGGAAGTTTGTAAATTCTTTTGGCACATGTTGCCATCAATGAAAAAGGGGGAGATTGTTGGAAGAATGAAGAAGAAAAAATCTCTTGATATAATTTTTGTTGTCATTGATGTCACCATGATATATGTGTTGCAACTGCAAGGTTGAAAGTCATGTTGATCCAGTATTTTGAACCGGTAATACAAATTCATCCTTTGGTATTTTGGTCTAGATTTCCCTTCTAGTGATAGTTCTTACTCCAAATCTTGGGAAATGATTTTTGGTCGATGAAAGCATGCATGGAGAGGATCTCATGTGTATAGATGCTCATTTTCATCATCAACATAATTTTTTTTTTTACATTTTTGTTATTAGGTCTATCTTTGGCTGACCTAATAAGCGATCAAAGATGCAATGGATTAAATCTTGTTTGTGCAATCCATGTCGACATGTAGTTGCATACCACACATTTGAATTGATTTTGAGAATATTTTTGTGTTTACTTGGAGCTAACATGATTGCTACTTATGGGAAAATCAAATATATATACAAGATGTCTTTGGAGATAGAAGGATGAAAAAATAATGTATGCAACTGTTGGTGGATTAAGTGCGAATGCGAAATAAGCGAATAGTGATATGATAGAATGCAAATTTCTTGAGCTTCAAAGGAACTAAACCTGCACTCTGAGGTGTACTTACATCAGTTCATTATTTGGTTGTAAGCCATTTTGTTACTATACATGTTATAGGCAATGAGCCTCCTTTTTTTAGATAGTGAGTCCTGATAGTAACCCACCCTTTTGTAATATCTTATAACCGATTATACTATATTGTGAGTTAATCCTCACCATGGTTTTTCCCATTCTATATTTTCCACGTAAAAATATTGGTGTTCTTGTGTTATGTGCTTCATGTTCAGTTAATGCTTCTGCTCATCTTAATTATCATATGCATTGGATTAATTGGATGGTATTTGTTCAATAAGTTTAAGAAGATACTAATTCACCCCCCTCTGATAGTATCTTAGATATTCAACATTACCACATGTTAGTAAATAATAAATAGATTAGTTGTTAGTTAGTTTCTAGGTGGTTATAGGGAGTTAGTTGGTTGGAAAGCTTTATAAATCTATTGCAATGCAATCATTATATTAATTTTTTTCAATGAAGAATTGTTAGATTTGTGGATTTTTCTTAATTTCCAACAACTTGTAATATATGCCATGTGTAATAGAACTTTGAGCAATTATTGGTTAAGATGTAACTTTTCATGAATGGAAGTATAATCAATTAATGAAAATGAGTTGAATATTATATTTAAAAATATTCCTTGAATTTTATGTGCATTTCTAAAGAGTAAATTTGATGTATTTATCTATGTTAAGAAAAAATTGGTGATTATTTAGAGCATTTATATATGCTTAGGGGAATGAACCTACATTCAATACATAAATAACTACCAAAAATATTATTTACCTTTGATTCTCAAATTCCCAAATATAATTTATATTTTTTATGTTTCCCTAAAGATGCCCCAACATTAGAATAAATTAAGTTATTGGTTTTTTTTTTGTGTCTATAGATGCAATTAAAACATCTGCATCTACAATGCATGTTAGGATGAATGTGATATTATGATGAGTCAAAAACTACCCTAAGTGTCATTTGAAAATATTAAAAATAGACTTAAGTATCTTTATATAAAAATTGTATGAGCTATCAACATAATCTAAAAATAAGATAACAATAAAAGCTATAGAAAATTTACTATATTTAACAAGAGACTATTATATTTTTTAACATTTTTAAATTAATTTGGTAAAAAATATACACGTCAAAGAAAAATGAAAAAGAGGTTTTATTCGAGCCGAAACCTAACTTGGTAAAAGGTTATTAAAATTAAGAATTTTTGAAAATAACTTGTAGCTAATGATGCCTAAAATAAGATGTATCTTTTGGATTTGAAATATGATAAATGGTTTAAGAGTTAAAAATATTTTTCAATATGTACATCTATCAAGAATTTAGATATATTTTTTTGTAGCAAATTAACAATAACTACCAATTAAAATCATAATGAGGCATATGTTACTTTTTAGAATCTTAATAATTTTTGCTACAAACATGTTTTATTAAATATTAAATTTGGTTACGTTTATTTGTTTTTTAAATTTCAAGCATGAAATCATAAAAAAAAAAATCAATAACACCAAACATGTGGTTTTGTAAAGTTTTTGTGAAGCTTTTGGACTCCTAGTTGCCTAGATTCAAGGAACTATCCCAAGGAAGTTTTGGATGGAACCAATATTTGAGCTATAAATATTAGCAGTATTTTCATCTAAATCTAAATTTCAATGTAAATGTTATCATTTTTCTATCTAGTATCTATTTTTCCATTTCCACAATATGGCTTGTGATAATCTCACACTCACTTGTAATTAAATAAGACATATAGTTGAAAAATTGTTGTTAATAAACACAATTACAATCTACCATAATATATTCTTAAATACAATAATACCCAACTTAAAAACACCACTTCCAAAATTATTGGATGGGCTATAAAATAATATCATAGGATCCTCACATGATCAACTCACATAATTGTGCATACTCCACATCATACTCCTTATTTCTCATTCTCTTCTCAATCCTCACTCCCTTATTGTTGCACTTACCTATTGCCTCTATAATTGTTACTATTTTCCCTATATTAGAGGTTAAAATTTTCAATTTTTCAAATTCATATAACTTGCGGGTCTTTTGTCATGTCCCCTTTTCTAAAAATAACATTCATTATTTCTGGCAAACTCGATTTCCTAAGTAGTAAGTCGGGACTTGCAGATGAATCGGGAAATTCAAGTTTTCAAATTGAATTAATTAAATTATTATTGAGTGAAAAATTAATTAATATTCATAAATTATATTTTTGGGACCATGTTGTGTGTGGGTTTCTAGTGGAGCATCTTAATGGTCAAATTGGTGATTGTCCTCTTGGTAGCGAGAGTTACAACTTTCCAAATTCATGTCTATCCCCCTTGGTCATGGGATTTAGATGCCCAAATTGGTGTTGGTGGGGGTTTTGATATATTGTTTCTTGTTTTCCAAGTCGGGGTTCGTTTTATGCATTATTTTCTCTCATGGGTTGTGACGATTCTTTAGAGGTTGGTAATCTGATGAAGGATGAATCTCCAAAGCTAGTAAATCAACATGATTGAGGCTCAAATAAAATGGTTTTGAGGGTCTTTAGCAATTTCATCTAGATATTTCCATTGTATTGAATGCTTTTTTTTATGTTCGGGTATGTGTAGGATCATCATGGAAAAAATAGGCCCTTAAGTGGTGATGAAAATTCAAAAAATCAGAGTTAGACAACTTGACGTAAAAATTTGAATAAGTTATCTATATTATTTAAAAAATATGTAAGAATAGAATTTGTATCAAATTGAATATAGTTTCTAAACTACTAGGTTTATTTATAAAAAAAAATCTATTTGGTGAAAATTTGAATTTTCAATGTAGTAGTACTTATATTTTAGGAAAAAAATAAGAAGTAGGTGTCTGTCTGACCACCCAAACCACAATAAAATGATAATATTTTGTTTATAAGATTTTAGATATAAGTAGATGACTCATGTCCCGATGTGATGCATATTTTTTTGTAATTTTTTTCTAAGTAAATAATTAATTATGAATTTTTTATTACAACTTTAAAAAAATATAAAAACTCGTATGTCTAACCACCTTAACTTGGTCAAAACTTCATGGAATTCTTTTTTTTTAATCCTATAATATGAAAAGCATAGAATATGATGCATGTTTTGGATTAAAAAAATGTGATATCATTTGAAAGTTATAGATTTTTTTCAATTAGTCTATCAATCAGGACTTTAGTCGTAATTCAAATAGAAAATGAATAATAATAATTTATTAAATTCAAAGTAAAGAATAATTTATATTGGTGGAAAGCTAAGAATCTCCTTTAAAAACCTTTTTCGTTTCATCAATTTTGTGTAAAAAAAAATCATCAGCCACATGAGCCATCATATCACTTACATATTGCCACTTTTTGGCCCATCATGATCATGCACATGCCCGTTCTTTATTCCAATTTGATTGTAGGATTTTGGTGTATTTTAGAGTGCGTAGGGAAGATTTATGAGTTTTAGATTGTATTTCAATTGTGAGAAACATATCTTTATTTTATTACAACATTCATGTGTGTACTTTGATCTATTTTGAATTTGATAGAAATAATAATTCCAGATATTGAGATAAGTTCATTTTGTGGAAATCACGAGATTTTATAGATTTGAGTTAAGTAATTTGTGAGATATCATAATCTGATCAAATTTGAATTTTATTTTGATTTGGGGTATTATAGTAGTGTTAGAGCCATGATCTTTCCAACCTGAGGGTTTGATCATATTTTTGCAAAAAGGAAATATGAGTAAAGAGATGGTTGATGTTGATTGGAGATTCTTTCAAGATCTACAAGAGAGTAATAAAAAAATTACAGATAGTCTTGTAGAGACAAGAGAGTAATAATATCTTGATGTTATTACAACATTCATGTATGTACTTTTCTTTTTGGAACTTTGTATGAAGTTTGAGGTGAGTTTGTGTGGAGTTTTCTCTAGTTTCGGTGAAAGATTTGGCTTCCAAATCATAGAGTTGTGATGCATTTTTCAACAGTTGTTAATGGTGGTTATCTATTGTATATGACAAAAAATATGATGTAATTCCATGTGGGGATCAATAATAAATCATTCTATTTTATTTTCTCCTTGTCCGATTTCCAATTCAATTCATTTTGGTGATGTTTTCAGATTACCCAATTTGCTCTATTTTGAATTTGATAGAAATAATAATTCCAATATTGAGATATATTCATTTTGTTGAAATCATGAGATTTTACAGATTTGAGTTAATTAATTTGTGGGATATCATAAGCTTCAATCATATTTGAAGTTTATTTTGATTTGGGACATTACATCTTTTCTCATACCATGAATCTCTTGTTACCCCCTCTTCTCTTTCTTTCTTTAATATATTGAATTAATATAACATTTCCAAAAGTGACACCTATAGAATTTAAAATAAAAGATGAAATGGAAAGTAAGGTTCATTTTAAGTAGCCTAAGAATTTAAAGTTGATTTAAATTTGTGGAGAGCAATAAGCAAAATCCTTGACATTTGACAACATAAGAATAGTTGTTCAATTCATCATATAAGAATGCAATTCCTCTATGTTCCTCCCAATCCCTCATTATTTCCATCAATGAACCCACAAGAGCTACATCCACATGATCAACTTAGTTTCACAATTTCCAAATTATAGATTAAAACAACAAAAGGATTTATTGTTATAAATTTTAGTGAATTTTGTGAAGCATCAATTAGACACATTATATCTATTTAAGGTTTATATGGACATCCCTACTCACATTGTATTTATTTTCACCATACACATTTACGACTGAAATCTAATAGAGTATTACTCATATAAGGAATCCAATGCATGCATTTTAAAATAATTGATTAATTTTATAGATCGTTCGTGCAATGAGATCTACTACCTTTAGATATTTTGCTTCATGCCCTACATTATAATCTTTGTCTCCTTGTAAAAATTTAACATGATCCAAAAACACCCTCTCCCCAAACCTAGAAACACAATATTCATATAAAACAAAACAAATATATATTTTAATATTTTATAATAGAATTTGGACAATGTCAAAAACAATAAATAAATAAATAAACATGAATCATCCGGAATAATGAACGACATTTTTATTTTATCCTAAGCACGTCAACTTACGATATTGTTGTAAATCTTCTCTTGTTCTCGACTAAGAGATTAGAGTCATCAGATTGGTCGTCTCGTCTAGCATTAAAGCCATCCTAAGAAACAAAAGTAGCCAACTCAGGGACTCCGAATATTCACTAAAATTCAAAAACATAATCAAAGAAGGCAATGAAACTTTGAGCCAATTCTAGCATAATTTAGGAGTGTCCGCATCCTAATATTTCATGGATTGTAGCCCACATTATCATTTCTTTATGAGAACATGGCAGAGAGGAAAAAACAAGGAGGTGTTCAAAAGTTGTTCTTGTTGAGTTTATATGTTGTATTATCTGTTCTATCGAAATGGAGACCTTTCAGTCGAGAACAGGCTTGGGACTATGATGATATGACACCTCCACTACAATCACTAGCATCCAACTCATTCGAGAGTAATGATGAGTACCATGTTTATAGTGACTAAAATGAAATCTTTCTTTGTAAAAGGATAACCAATGTCGGCCATTTATCTGATATACCTCCTATTTAGATAATCGTTTTACCCTGTAATATAGGTCATATTCCCTTTTAACACTTAGTCTAGTCATTTAGCTGCTATAAATAAGAAGCAATGTGGGCATCGGTTCTTAGAGTTTAGCATTATTTCCTAGAGTCTTTAAGTCTAGTGTTAATCTATCTCTTGCATTTTATTGAGTATTCTTTATTTCTACATGTAATTGCTATCTGAGATATAAAACTTATTTTGTGAAGTAATATCTAGAAGTCATATCCATTCGGTCAATAGTCGCTTCACTGTTTCTTATAAAAACAATTTCTATAGGAGCAAGGATCTAAAAGTCTCTTGACTATAAAGATTGGTATCAAATCCATCAGTCTTCATCTATTTTGACTAAAATGTCTTGAGAAGTTATCTAGAATATGAAGAATTATCTCTATAGGGTTTCGCTTTTGTGTTGAGATTGAGAGTTTATTCACATCTATATCTTAATTATTGTCTTGATATTGCCTATTTCCTCTCTTTAAAGGATCGAGTTGTTTCTCTCTTGTAAAACCCCTATAAGCTTATTCTAGATCGTCCAAAACTTCTCACTCTTCCAAGAAATGGTGGAATTCCTTGTTTTTTCTATCCAAGATGGTGTCAAACTTGAATCAATGAAGCTAGTGTGGAGGGACAGTTTGAGCTACCTCCTATACAACCAATAGAAGGAGACTTAGAGATATAAGGAATCTCTGATATTCATAATTCAAAAGAAGTCATTGAAGGCCAAGTAAGTAACTATGAGCCTCCTCAATTAAAAGCAGATACAACATATAAGAGAAATGCTTTAGGTCCAAGATTGTTGAATAATTTCATTTCAAAATCTACTTTCAAGCATTTTGTCATTCCAAGAATAAAAATAGTCAAATTGACATTAGAATATGATCCTAAACAAACCTTCTAGACCTTTTGTCTATCTCCCCCCTGAAGAAATAGATTACATTAGGAAACACAAATATGTGAACTTTGTGCATTTTGGAGCTATTCAAGTAACTATAGGATCATGCATCCTTGATAATAATTTACCTATTTATCACTTAGCTCTTTGTGATAGAAGAAAAGTATATTATAATCATGCCTAGCAAATATCAAATCTTTCTAGATTGACCAAAAATTTTGTTTGCTTCTCTTATTTTCCTAATCTTATAGTAGCATCCAAAGATAAAGGTTGTTTAGAGGTAAAACATGGATCTTTGAATTGTTGGGGGATATTTACTTTCTTATATGGTCAAATTTAAATATGCTTCTATACACATACAAGGCTTGTATTCTATGATGAATACAAATAACCTTTCTATTCTTTAAAATTTTCCATATGCTAGATAAATGCATGGTGAGGTACAATTACGAAAGGGACATATCAATACAACTGATATCCCTACAAGATAGAAACTAGATTGGATGCAACATGTCACACCCAGTCCATTAGAAGCTACTAGACCAGTCCATAATGTCATTCTGAACTATATGTATTATACCAAGATATACTTCCACTAGGAGTTACTATTCAAATCCTTTTGAAGAACAATTTCAAAGTGCAAGATCCTATTTTAGTGCTTCATCTAGAAAAAAGAAAGAATAACTATTTTTACAAATGGAAGACACCCATTTAAATATAGGACCAAATCCATTAGACTAAGTAGCAAGAGATCTAGAAGATCACTTTCTTGATCCCTCAAGACACAGAAGGAAAGAAAAGGGAAAGAAAATTATGTCAAATCACCCTTTCTACAACATGGTATACATTGCCAAGGAAAGAAACTTTAGAATGGTATAAATAACAGGAAGAGATGGTCAATACATTGCCAAGGAAAGAAACTTTGGAATGGTATAAAGAACAGGAAGAGACATTCCACAAAAATGGTAGATGATCTCCGATTCAAGGCAACAGCAAAAATGAACATGGGAAAATAAGTCTTTTCTAGTATGCCTTTCAACGTTCTTTCTCGAGTTTCTCCAAGAAATTGAATCTTCTATTTGTATTTCCACAAGCCTTTGATGTCAAAGGAATCAGAGATTTCTTACTATCAAAATACAACAAGCTCTGATAACATGTCAGGATTTTAAATCCAAAATAAAACACGGAGTTGCTGCTCTGATTTTCAGCTAAACTGGAAATATCCAAATGTGGAATAATAAACTAAAACTCAATGGAGACAAATAGAAAATTGGGCATGCAATATTTTCCTTCTTTCATTAACTGAGCTAGAAATGAAAATGCATAAAAAACATGAAACTTCAAACAAACTAAACAACTACCTATTACAATTGTCTAGAAGCTATCAATTGCTCAACCAGTTCATAAACAATCAGGAACTATTTAGAGCTCACTGCCAAAACTTGAATGGAACTATCTGCTCTTCCTGGCAAACACTGAGTGATCAGGAGTGGTTTATGCTCACTGCAAAACACTCTGCAAAATGTTCTAAGAACATTCCTTGTTGTTGCTGC
The DNA here is from genome assembly GCA_007115665.2 of Sequoiadendron giganteum. NCBI lineage: Eukaryota > Viridiplantae > Streptophyta > Pinopsida > Cupressales > Cupressaceae > Sequoiadendron > Sequoiadendron giganteum. Next base: position 137,890,781 of record CM021110.1, on the reverse strand, counting down.
AACTTTTCTTTTGCTGCAAATCACTTGCTTCTGCAAAAACTTACTTCTCCAAATGACAGAATAATGTTTCCTTCATTCCTTTTGTCTTTCTCAAAACATTCCCTCTAAAATTCGAAATTACCTACCACTATTAATGCCAAATACAAAATCAGCTACCTCATTCAATTCTGAGCAGTTAGGAGCTGCAGCGATGAAGATCCCAAAACTGGCAAACAGAAAACAACTTCTGATAGGTAGGTGAAGCAATGACAGGAGGCTCAGGGGAAAACGGTAAATTCCAACACTCCCCCTTTGTCTTGAGCCAATAAAACAACAAGATCAAACCTGATCTAAAACAACAACGCCCAATCTGTTCCTTAGGCGCTCAAAATTATTTTTGCTTAATGGCTTAGTCAATATGTCTACTAGCTACTGCTTAGACCTGCAAAACTCCATTTTAATTTCACCATCTTCCACCAATTCACAAATGAAATGATACCTAATTTCAATGTTCTTGCTTCATCCATGAAACACGTGATTTTTCGTGAAGGCTATCGATGAAACATTGTCACAAAAGATCACTATTCCATCCTCTTGTTCTTCTCTCAAATCTGCCAAGATTCTTCTTAGCCAAAATCCTGACATGCTGCTGCATTTGCTGCTATATACTCAGGTCCAACTATTGATAGGGAAACAACAAGTTGATTTTTGGAAGCCCATGATATAGCACCCAAACCCAAATGAAACACATAGCATGATGTGCTCTTCTTATCATCCAAACTTCTTGCCCAATCACTGTCAGTGTAACCAGCCAACCCATACTCTTTTAGTGTTGTGTACAACATTCCATATCCTTTGGTACCATTCACATACCTCAAGATTCTCTTACCTGCTTGCCAATGGGTGTCTCTTGGAGTCTCCATAAATTTGGAAATCAGACTCACTCTGTGCATTATATCTAGCCTAGTTGCTATCAAATACATCAAGCTTCCAACCAAACTTTTATACATGGTCGGATCCACATTGCTGCTGCAATCTTCCTTGCTCAAATTTAGACCTATGGTTGTTGGTTTTGGGGGAGGCTTGCTTTCAAGCATCCTAAACCTCTTCAAGATCTCATTTGCATATTTTTCTTGAGATAAAAATACAATCATGCATTTGTTTTACTTCTATGCCTAGAAACTAACTCAAGAGACCTAAACCAGTCATTTCAAATTCTCTTTTCATGGCCTCTTTAAATTCAGCAATGAGGAAATCATCATCCCCAGTAAAAACAAGATCATCTACATACAAAACAATAATCAAAATATTACCATTTGCTACCTTGATGTAAAGAGTGGGCTCACCATCATTTTTGCTAAAGCCATTTCTCATCAAATATGAGTCAATCCTACTGTACCATGCCCGTGGAGCTTGCTTTAGCCCATAAAGAGCATTCTTCATCCTATACACCTTGTGTTCTTCACCTGGAACTTCATATCCAAAAGGCTGCTCCACATAAACCTCTTCTTTCAACACTCCATTTAAGAAGGAAAAATTCACGTCCATTTGAAATACCTTCCATTTGTGTTGGGTTGCAATTGCTATGATTGCTCGCATAGTTTCCATCCTTGCAACAGGGGTATATGTCTCATCATAATCTCTCCCAAATTGCTATTTGTACCCCTTGACCACTAATCGTGCCTTGTGTCGATCTATTTTTCCTTCGGCATTGCTCTTGGTCTTGTAGACCCATTTCACTCTAATAACTTGCTTGTTGGGAGGCAAATCAGTTAGCTCCCATGTGTTATTCCTTTCTATTGCATCTATCTCTTCATCCATGGCCTCACACCATTTATCCTCTTTCACACCTTCTTCAAAATAAATCAGATCACTATGAGAAAACAATGCAAAATTCATGTTTTCATCAAATTCTTCATCATACCTTTCATCTTGGTAGATCTCCCTTAGACTCTTGGTCTTCTTTGGCATTAGGGAGGTGAGAGTGGGGTCTGAACTCTCATTATTGTTGATGTTCTACTGAACAGGCTGGGATCAGAGCGATCATGGCAATCAAGAGCTATTTCTACAACCCATTCTCTAGTTGTCTGTGGCTGCTTGCCTTTCTGTCTGTTTGGATCAGGAACTATTATTACCGATCGGGAGCGATTTCTAAAAATTTTAGTAGCTTGTACCGAGTTGTCAGGAGCAACTACTAACAACACTAAATCATCATTTTGTACTTCCTATTCCTTTTCTTCAACATCAAGAATGTTCAGGAGCGATCAAGAGCAATTTTTCCATCCCATGATTGATCTTCTAAGAACTCCACATCTTTGCTGATAAAATTTTTCTTGTTGACTGGGTTATACAGCCTGTAGGCTTCTGATTCTGAACAGTAACCCATGAAAATACACTTCTCTCCCTAGTCATCCATTTTTTTCCTCTTTTCCTTATGAACGTGTGCATAAGCCACACAACCAAACACTCTTAAGTGCTCAACCATCCATCTACGCTTTGTCCATGCCTCTTGAGGTATCTTGTCACAGATTGCCTTTGTTGGATTTCTATTAATCAAATAAACAACTGTTGCTATAGCCTCTCCCCAATATTTAGTTGGGAGTCCCTTTGCTTTCATCATGCTTTTTTCCATCTCCACGATGGTCTTATTCTTCCTTTCAGCCACTCCATTTTGCTGCAGAGTATAACTGGATGTACGATCCTTCTTGATGCCATTTTTCTTGCAAAAATTCACAAATTGATTGGAGGTATACTCTCCTCCTCTATCTGACCTTAGGACTTTGATGAAATGTCCACTGTCCTTTTCAGCCTGGGCCTTAAACAATAAAAACTTATCAAATGCATTAGACTTATGCTGTAAGAAATAAACCCATGTTCTACGGTTGAAATCATCAATGAAGGTCATAAAAAATATGTTGTTACCAATGGATGTGATTTGCATAAGGCCTACCAAATCTATGTGCACCAACTCCAATGGTGCTCTTTCCCTTATAGAGTTGTCCGATTGAAAGGGCTGCCTATGTTGCTTGCCCAAAATGCAAGCCTCACATCTAACATTAGGCTCTACTATACTTGGAAAACCATCAGTCATTTTGCTCTTGGACAAAAGACTTAAACCAACATAGCCTAAATGTCCATACTTGAGATGCCATAGCTTGGAGGGGTCTTCAATGGTGCTCTTGAGGGATGCATGTTGTACTATTGTACATTTTCCATCCATGAGAGGTGCAGCAATGGACTGAGATGAGAAGCACATTTCAATCTTCAATGGAAACATACAGTTCTTTGTCATTGCAACTGCTGAAAACACCTTTGTCCTGTCATTCTTGTCATAGATGACGCATTGTCCCTTCTCCATCAACACTTTGTATCCATTTTGGATTAGTTGTCCTACACTCATGAGGTTATGCTTTAACCCTAGTGCAAAAAACACATTTTGAACCTCCTTCTTCTCACCTTGCTTGGTACAGATCATGATAGAACCTTTTCCTTTGACTGGAACTATTCCATTGTTCCCCATTTTAATTTCAAACTTCACATTTTTATCAATGAAAGAAAATAAACTTTCATTACCACTCATGTGGTTGCTGCAACCATTGTCCAAATACTAGACTTTGGGGCTACCTTCTTCACCAACATTGCACATGATGAAGGCTGTGGACCTATTTCCTTCAGCCACATTTGAATCAGCCACATTAGCATTTTTTTTTTCTTGATTATCGTTCTTTTTCCAACACTCACTCGCATAATGTCCAAACTTTTGACTATAATAGCACTCCACATTGCTCTTGTCACTTCTCCCATTTGAACTGCTGTTCTTCATGCCTCTTCGGGAGTTGTTTTGAGAGATGCTCACTCCTTCTTGGATGCTTGCTTGTCCCAATCTTTCTCCTCCAACATTTCCTTGACTAGATATGCCTCTACCTCTTCGGGAGCCATTTCTACTTCTCCCCTTGCCTCTTGCATTCGATTGAACTTTGAAAGCTTGCTCTTGGGAACAAGTAGCAGACCTTTTTAAGCACTGCTCATGGGTATGGAGAGAACCCATTAATTCATCCACTATCAAAGTAAAAAGGTCCTTCACCACTTCAATAGAAATGATGAGTGGATCATACCTCGTGGGTAGACATCTAAGAATTTTTTCAACAATCTTCTACTCCTCTATCACATCTCCATTTTCTCTCAGTTGGTTTAACAAACCCGAGAACCTTGTTTGAAAGTTTGCAACAGACTCACTTTCCTTCATTTCAATAGCTTTGAAATCTCTTCAAAGTAACTAGAGATTCACACCTCTGACTTTATCATTCCCTTTGTAATTGGTCTGAAGTATTTCCCAAGCTTCTTTTGCATACTCAGCTATTGCTATTTTGGGAAAAATGGCCTTTGTCAAGGCTGTTTTGATCAAACTCAAAGCTTTTGCATCCTTCTTTCTCTGCTCCTTCAACTGGGTCTTCTGGTTATTTGTGAGAGCTACAAATGCAGTTGGGTCAGTGATATCCATGAACCCATTTATGAGAAAATCCCACAAATCATTTGCAACCATAATGTTCTTCATCTTCATGGCCCAAACATCATAGTTTTTTCCATTAAAGGATGGTGGCTGCTGCCAACTCTTTGCTTCATCTCCAACCATGTCTCCTACAACAAAAACTCAACACCTAGAAAAAAAAAATGCCCAAACTCACAAGGAAATGGGGCCTATGGCTCTGATACCATGTCAAAGGAATCAGAGATTTATTACCGTCAAAATACAGCAAGCTCTAATACCATGTCAGGATTTTAAATCCAAAACAAAAGACAGAGTTGCTACTCTAATTTCCAGCCAAACAGGAAATACCCAGATGTGGAATAATAAACTAAAACTCAATGGAGACAAACAGAAAATTGGGCATGCAATATTTTCCTTCTTTCATTAACTAAGCTGGAAATGACAATACATAAAAAAGATGAAACTTCAAACAAACTAAAAAACTACCTATTACAATTCTTTGGGAGCTATCAACTGCTCAACCAGTTCATAAACAATCAAGAGCTATTTAGAGCTCACTATCAAAAATTGATTGGAACTATCTGTTGTTCCTGGAAAACACTGAGTGATCAGGAGAGGTTTCTACTCACTGCAAAACACTCTACAAAATGTTCTAAGAAAATTCCTTGTTGTTGTTGCAACTTTTATTTTGCTGCAAATCACTTGCTTTTGCAAAAAATTACTTCTCCAACTGACAGAAAATATTGCCTTCATTCCTTTTGTCTTTCTCAAAGCATTCCCTCTAAAATTTGAAATTACCTATCAGCATTAATGCCAAATACAAAATCAGCTACCTCATTCAATTCTGAGCAGTCAGGAGCTGTAGGGATGAAGATCCCAAAACTGGCAAAGAGAAAACAACACCTGACAGGAGGCTCAGGGGAAAACAATAAATTCTAACATTTTGGAGGATGATGACTGCCTCAAGTGATTTGACACACAAAATCCATCTTCTTTTTTGTATGTTTCATTTGGAATCATAACAATGATATCAACGATGTAGCTAAAAGAACTAGCTCTAGGACTAGAGGCCAACAATCAACCCTTTTTGAGGGTAATATGGATTAGCATATATGATGGACAATCTTTAATTTTCATGAATAAGTTAATGGTCATGGAATGCTTGTGGATTGGTCTCCTCTATTCAAAGTTTTGTGTCATCCATCTATGGGAGGATTTTTCCACACAATGACTCGAATTCCACTTTGGAAAGCATAAGCATGGGAGTGCCTATAATCAGATGGCCCATGTGGATAGAATAGTATCACAACACCAGAATTTGCAAAGGGATACTGAACATAGGCATGGATATTGAGTCTTGGGTAAAAAATGAGGATGTGTTGGTAACAAGAGAGGAGGTGAAGAAGGTTGTTCAAATCATGGTGAATGGGGATGAAGAAAGTGAATTGGGAAAGAGAGTGTTGAATGCTAAAGGAAGTTGCCAACAAAGAAGTAATACTAGGAGGTTTGTCCTTCAGATAATTTTACAAAAGACATGATCACAAGAAGCAACATGTAATGGTTTTTTAATTGAAGGGGGTAACCATAAATTTTTTTATGTTAGCACTAAAGGGGGTATTATAAAATAATTCCTAATAGAGGTTAGTAAATAATAAATAGATTAGTTGTTAGTTTCTAGGTTGTTATAGGGAGTTAGTTGGTTGGAAGGATTTATAAAGCCATTGCAATGTAATTGTTATATTAAATTTGTTGAATGAAGAATTGTTAGATTTGAGGTTTTTGTCTCAATTTTCAACAACTTGTAATATATGCCATGTGTAATGGAACTTTGAGCAATTCTTGGTTAAGATGTAACTTTTCATGAATGGAAGTATAATCAATTAATGAAAATGAGTTGAATATTGTATTTAAAAATATTCTTTGAATTTTATGTGCATTTTTAAAGAGTAAATTTGATGTATTTATTTATGTTAAAAAATAATTGGTGTTTATTTAAAGAATTTATAGATGATTAGAGGGAATAAAATAATTTTTGATACATAACTAACTACCAAAAATATTATTTACCTTTGATTCTCAACTTTCCAAATATAATGCATATTTTTTATGTTTCCCTAAAGATGTGCCTACATTAGAATAAATTACTATTGGTTTCGTTTATGTCTATACACACAATAGAAACACCTTGCATCTATAGTGCATGTTAAGATAAATGTGAAATTATGATGAGTCAAAAATACCCCTATGTGTCATTGAAAATACTAAAAATAGACTTAAGTATCTTCATATAAAAATTGTATGAGCTATGAACATAATCTAGAAAAATAAGATAACAATAAAAGCTATATAAAATTTACTATATTTAACAAGAGACTATTATATTTTTTAACATTTTTTGTTGGTGAGAGAAACTACACAAGTCATCTGGTGTTGTTATTGATGGCAACCCTAGTCAGTAATCCCATCCACATCTCATTAATTTCTTATACTAAAATTCAAATTAAAGATATGTATTATTTGTCAAAGCTAAAATAGGGTACCCAATAGAGTTGTGTAAATAGACTCATATGCAATTTTTTGTTATTATTTTGTGTTGTGGATCTCAAGGAAGGTATTTTGATGTATGAACTATCTTATCCTTGAATCATCAGGGTTTGTATTGATTGGTGTGCAAGTTAGAAGATTTGGTTTATTGTTTTTCAATCCAATAGTGCAAAAAGGCTAACTAAATGTGTGTAACATGTTCTAGATCTTCGAGACATAATTTTTTAAGGTGTTTCATGTTTGAGACATGTTTTTTTGGGTCCCTACTATGTTTTGGATGAAATTGGTTGATTCACATTGATAATTGTCTATGGATTGAGCTGACAGTTTGTACACGTTTCTTATTTTGTTAAAGCCGACATGCAATTGTTCTAATCTCTAGTGGAAGATATATATAATCGATTGTTCATATCAGTTTGATATATTTTGTGATGTGATGTGAGAGTTAGAAGGAATATTTATGCAAGAGCATCCTTGGTTCCTTGCAATCCTGCATCAACCAAAAATATTTTCATTCAGTTTTGTTCTTGTTCAATTCTTGTTCTTGTTCAAGTTGGTAGATTCAATATTTCATCATGTTTGCTCACCAGACCTTGCGGATCTATGTTTTCATTATGGATATGTTCATTTTCCTAATTCCAAGATTTCAGCTTGATTGGATCTTTTTTCAACAAGTTATCGCTTTCAGATTAAGTGACAATTTTTGAACTGGCCCCAGAATAATTTCAAACCTAACAGCTAGTTTGATCACTCATGGATCTTTCCCGTAGATTGTGGATCCTTGTGAGGTGTTTCAAATTTTTCTGTGGAGTTCCCCTAACCTTAAGTTTTGGTCCACACTTCATCATATGCACCTATCGAGGAGAAATTCAAATTTGAGGGTGACTTGTTCATGCACATGTTACGTTTCCTTCATTAGAGATTGTAAAGATCTCTAGCTGACGTGAATGCTTCTAGATCTCCAAATATGATATAAAGCTTGTAATGGATCATTAGGATAGCAATCAATCAGGATCAAGATGATGAAGATGAATATAGAATTCAATATGTAATATTTTTGGTCGCATGTAGGAATACTATATCTTGAGCATGTTGTATCAAGCTTGTGAGCCCAATCTGTAAGTCCAGATGTGGCCAACTATATGTAATTGAATTTTTTGATAATAAGAATGTTCAAATCTGCATTTGCCTCCATATTTTGTGTTGCTTCTATTGTGTAACTCTTGCTACATGGTCTTGATTATTCTCTTTGAGGACCCTCCTACCGTGACAAGACCAAGTTTGTATCAGAGCATGATTCATTTTGTGGAAGATCGTCAGAGTTTACAAAGTCCTGTTGACGATTTGTTGTGGGGTGGTGGATTGTGGATTCAACTTGTAGCTACATAGGACTTGTGTAAAGATGGTGGGAAGAAGAAATGGTAGAAAATATGGATCATGTGGAAATGCAGACCCAGCTATAATGGAGATGTTCAAAGGAAAGGCTGCTAGATTTGAAGCAATCAAAATGGCCCAGAGGAGAGGTCGACCAATTGATTATGTGAGTGATGAAGAAGTAGAAGAACATGAAGAAAGGGAAAGAGAAGATCAACCTGGCCTTGATTAGGGAGAAGAGAGGTTCATAAGATCCCTAACCAGAGTGAATACTAAACCACATTTTAATCCATCAGATTACAGAGGTAAGTTGGATTTAGATGAATTGCTTGATTGGATAACAGAGATGGAGAAGTACTTTGATTTTGAAGGTACCACAAAAGACAAGAAGTTGAAATTTTCTTGTACAAAGTTGAAAGGACATGCATCCCTTTGGTGGGAACATTTACAGACAGATAGGCAAACAAAAGGAAGAGAGAACATAAGATTAGGGGATCAGATGGTGAATAAGTTGAAGACAAAGTTTATGCCTACAGACTATCAAATTAATTTTTTTCGAAAGTTGCGAAATTTGAAGCAAAAGGAGTCAAGTGTGACGGAGTATATTGAGGAGTTATACAAGTTGAATATCAGATCTGGGCATTTAGAAGATGAGACCGAACAAGTAGCTAGATATATGAATGGTTTGAGGTCATCTATACAAGATGAGATCAATTTGATTAAGTTGTTGAGTGTTGAGGAGGCATATCAATGTGCCCTAAAAGAAGAAGAGAAGTTGAACAAAAGACATGAGAAAAGATAGAGAGGAAGAGGTGGAATATTTTAGAGATGAATTTTTACTGGAGGAGGAAGAGGATCTTTTTAGATCAGATTAAAGATAAGGAAGTCAGTAATAATGATAATTCATACCATATAAATGATGGAAATTCTTACCAAAGAGGAGTATATGGTGGTTACCGGAATGAGGGTTATAGAAAAGGTGATAGAGGATAGGAGAAAAGAGTATTCATAGGAACTTATTATAAGTGTGGTGGAGAAGGACATAGAACATTTGAATGTAATTAGGGAGAAGCAAGCAGAAGGACAGAGAGAAATAGAAGAGCATCCTTTATTGAGGAGGATCATGCTCGATCATCTAATAAACTAGAAGACAAAGAAATGTTGGTGAACAAAATAGTATTGTGTCAAAGTGAGATCGAGCAGGAACTGTTGTAGAGAAAGAATTTGTTCTGAACCAGATGCAAGGTAGCTAGTAAATGTTGCAAAGTGATTATTGATAGTGCAAGGTCAAAGAACCTAGTTTTTTAAGAAATGGTGACCAAATTGCAAATGGAAAGGTTGAAACACCCAACGCCCTATTCGATAGCATGTATTCAAGATGAGCATAAAATACTAGTAAGTGAACAATGTCTGGTAAAATTGAAGATAGGAAATTACCATGATGAAGTTTTGTGCGATATCATGCCTATGGATGTATGCCATTTTTTGTTGGGAAGGCCTTGGTAGTATAATAGACATGCTATTCATGATGGAAAGAAGAACATATATACTACTATTGAAAATGGGATGAAGCAGACTTTTTTTCCATTGGAGGATGTTCCTAAAATTGAGGTTTGCACAAATGCTAGAATTTTTTTGGTTGATGGAAGGAGATTTCTGGATGGACTGAGACATGAGAACATGTGTTATGTCTTGGTTCCTAAGAAGGTTGAAGACTTGAAGCATGTAGAAGAACAACCATAGGAGATAATGGAATTTTTGGTAGAATATGGAGCTATCATTTTAGATAATGTACCTAATGGATTGCCACATGTAAGGAGTATTAGTCATTGCATGGATCTAATTCCTAGAGCTAGTTTTCCTAATAAAGCGACACATCAAATGACACCATAAAGAATTGAACAGACAAGTGCAAGAGTTTTTGAGAAAAAGGTCTGATCAAAGAAATCTTAAGTCCTTGTGTAGTACCTATAGTTCTAGCACCTCAGAAGGATGGAGAATGGAGGATGTGTACAAACTCTAGAGCCATAAAAAAAATCATAGTGAAGTATAGATTTCCTTTGCCCTAGATGGATGACATTATGGATTGTTTGAGTGGTGCTAAATACTTTACAAAGATAGTTTTGAAGAGTGGATATCATCAGATCAAAATCAAAGAATGGGATGAATAGAAGATAACATTCAAGACAAGTGAAGGATTGTATGAGTGGTTGGTGATGACATTTGAACTAACAAATGCACCTATTACTTTCATGAGGTTGATGAATGAGGTATTGAAGAAATTCTTGGGTAAGTTTTTGATTGTCTATTTGGATGACATCTTGATTTTCAGTAAGACTAGAGAAAAACATTTGTTGCATATAAGAAAAGTTTTGTAGAGGTTGAGAGAAGAGCAGTTGTTGATACACAGTAAGAAGTGTAGTTTCATGAAGGAAGAATTGGTATATCTGGAATTTGTGATATTAGTGGATGGATTGAAGATGGATCTTGAGAAGGTAAGAGAAATTTTTGAGTGTCCTACATTGGAAAGCATTGGAGAGGTAAGATCATTTCATGGATTTTCTAGTTTCTACTGAAAGTTCATTAGGAATTTTAGTTCTATTTGCAATCCTATGACAAAAACAATGAGAGGAGATAGGAAGGATTTTAGGTGGACATCTGGAGTAGACAAGAGCTCCGAGTTGTTGAAAAAAAAGGTGATTGAGTAGCTTGTGTTGGTTTTACCTGACTTTAATAAGGTATATTAGGTAGATTGTGATGCAAGTGGAAATGAAATTGGAGCAATATTAAGTCAAGAAAGGAGATCAATAGCTTATTTCGGTGAGAAGTTGAATGATGCAAGGAAAAAGTATTCAGTGTATGATAAATATTTCTATGCCATAGTTCAAGCTTTGAAGAAGTGGAGACATTACTTGTTATCTAAGGAGTTTGTGTTGTATACAAATCATTAGGCCTTATAGTATTTGAACAGTCAAGGTAAGTTGAATCAGAAACACATGAGATGGGTGGAATTCTTGCAGAGTTATACTTTTGTTTTGAAACATAGGAGTGGAAAGTCAAATAGAGTTGTTGATGCTTTCAGTAGGAGAAGGAATCTACTAATAGAGATGAGAGTGGAGGTATTAGGCTTTGAGGAATTGAAGAACTTGTATGAGGAAGACCTGGATTTTGCAGAACCTTGGAGAGCTTGTAAAGAGCCAGTCTTGGAGGATAGGAGTCACTGGTTGGATTATTTCATTCAGGAGGATATGTTATTAAGAGGAAATCAGTTGTGTATACCCCAGAGTTTAATGAGGGATAACTTGGTGAAAGAGAAACATAGTGGAGGATTAGCAGGACACTTTGGAGTTGATATGATAGTAGCATTGGTAAGTGAGAGTTAATTTTGGCCTCAGATTCATAAGGATTGTAGGAAATTTGTGCAAAGTTTCAGAGTTTGTGAAGTCACAAAAGGGAGTAATCAAAATGTTGGATTGTATAAACCTTTCACCATTCCAAAAAGACCTTGGGAGGATATCAACATGGATTTCATACTTTGTTTGTCGAAGACACAAGGAGGTAATGATTCTATATTTTTGGTGGAGGACAAATTTTCTAAAATGGTACATTTCATACATTGTAGGAAGACAACATGTGCAATACATGTAGTAGACTTGTTTTTCAAGGAAGTGGTCAGATTGCATGGATTACCTAGGAGTATTGTTTGAGATAGAGATACAATGTTTGTTGGTTACTTTTGGAGGACACTTTGGAAGAAGTTGAAGATAGATTTGAAGTTTTCTTCTACTTTTCACCCATAGACTAATGGATAGATAGAGGTATTAAAAAAGAGTTTGGGAAACTTACTGAGATGTTTGGTTGGAGAGAAGACCAAAAGTTGGGATTTAGTCCTTGCTTAAGAAGAGTTTTCCTACAATAATTCAGTGAATAGGAGTATTGGAAAAACACCTTTTGAGATTGTTACTGGAGTTCATCATAGAGGTATATCATAATTACGAGACATGAATAAGGAGGATAAAAGGAGTGCTAAAGCAGAGGAATTTTTAGAACATATGAAGAAAGTGCATGCTCAAGTAAAGTAGTAGTTGGAAGATATGAATTGAAAGTATAAGGAACGAGTAGATGAAAAGAGGAGACATAAGGAGTTTGAAGTTGGAGATGAATTGATGGTGTGTTTGAGGAAGGGAATATTTCTAGTTGGCACATACAGTAAGCTCAAGATGAGGAAGTTTGGATCTTGTAAGATTTTGAAGAAATTTGATTTAGGAAATGCATATGAAGTAGAGTTACCAGATGGCATGGGTATATCATCTACATTCAACATTGCATATCTACATCAGTACCATGAAGAAGAATTCAGTGAATACAATAACACAAAATTGGAAGAACAACTTCCTAAACAAAAATCAGATGAGATAGAAGAGATTTTGGATGTTAGAGATGGGAGAAAAACTCGTGGAAGGCAGTAAAAATAATATCTTGTGAAGTGGAAAGGTAGACCAGTGGAGGATTCTTCTTTGATTTATCAGGCTAAGGTAGACCATAATGGTTTTAATTTAACCCTAGAAAAGTGAGGGACTCTATTTTCATTAACCCCAGATGTCTGATGCAGGAGCATCCTTGGTTCCTTGCAATCCAACATCAACCAAAAATATTTTCATTCAATTTTGTTTTTGTTCAATTATTTTTCTTGTCCAAGTTGGAAGATTCGGTATTTCATCATGTTTCCTCACCAGACCTTGCATATCTATGTTTTCATCATGGAAATGTTCATTTTCCTAATTCCAAGATTTTAGCTCGATTGGATCTTTTTCTAGCAAGTTATCACTTTCAAATTAAGTGACAATTTTGGAACTGGCCCCAAAATAATTTGAAACTAATGGCTAGTTTGATAGCTCATGGATCTTTCTTGTAGCTTGCGGATCCTTGCAAGGTGTTTCAATTTTTTTTGTGGAGTGCCCCCAACCTTAATTTTAGGTCCACACTTCATCATATGCACCTGTCAAGGAGAAATTCAAATTTTAGGCCAACCTATTCATGCACACGTTATGTTTCCTTCATCAGAGATTGTAAATATCTTTGGCCGAAGCGGATGCTTCTAGATCTATGGATATGATATAAAGCTTGTAATTGATAATTAGGATAGCAATCAATTAGGATCAAGATGATGAAGATGAATATAGAATTTGATATGTAAGATTTTCGCTCACATATAGGAATATTGTATTTTGAGCATGTTGTATCAAGCCTATCAACCCAATTTGTAAGTCTGAATGTGGCCGATTGTATGTAATTAAATTTTATTATAATGAGAATGTTTGAATCTACATTTGCCTCCATATTCTGTGTTTCATTTGTTGTGTAACTCTTGTTGCATGGTCTAGATTGTTCTCTTTGAGGACCCTCCTATCATGACTGCACCAAATATAGATCGATTGTGTGTGGTTTCATTTGAGCAGAACAATGATTGGTGATGTGAATTAAAGAAGACATAGTTTCAAGAGTAGAATTAAATAGAATGTGAATAATGTGAACAATGTGCTTAACTAAAACTATAATCAGGCATTACAAGATGTTATTTCATAGTTCATCTACTCCAGTTGACTTCTAGATGTGACTGTAAGATAGTGAGTCTTCTTTTGTGAATAAAGCCTTTGTATCTGAGCAGTGAGCTTTAGGCAGTGTGCTTGAATGCATGTGCATTCCTTTTGTAGACACTTATATAGCATACTCAAATTATGGATTGGCCTCCATCGTGGTTTTTTCCCTAATAGGGTTTCCACGTAAAAATCCTTGTGTTATGGTGTTGTGGCTAGTTATCTTATGTTCTTGCATATTTCTTTTGGTTCAATGCTATAAGTGGTTTAAAGATCAAGTTAATAAAGTTAGATTTTCTAGAACACTGATTCACCCCCCCTCTTAGTGTTCCTTGATTCCAACAATTGTTATCAAAGCCTAGTTCCTCGAAAGAAGTTTAATAGCTTGGGGAAGATCTGGGAAGGTGATTCAATGGATTCTGGTAGTCTTCATCAACAAATTTTGGTGGCGCTTGATGATCTTGATCAGTCCAAATCTGAAGTCAGGGAATTGCAAGCAAGCCTCATGAATGATGAGAAACTCATTCAATCATTGAAAGATCAAATGAATAAGTCCAAGGAAAAGAGAAAGAAACTCTATGATTAGATCAAGTAGAAAGAGAGAAAAATCATGGAAGATGAACACCTAAGTCAAGCCTTGAAGGAAAAGATAGAAAAATGTGAAAAGCTCACTAGAGATAATATTGTCCTGAAGCATGAGATAAAATCTATTGTGATGAGGCTTACCAAGGAGATTGAATATATAAAGAAGAATGAAGAGAATCTTACTCAGTCCTTGAAAGAGATCTGCTGAATGCAACAAATTCAATCAACAAGAGCTCGAGTTGCAACAATCCAAAAATAATGAAGAGCTTGAAAGACATATTATTATTCTCAGGGATGAACTTTCTACTACAAATTAATACAAGGAGAAGTTCAAGATTAGCTCAGCTAAGCTTGATTAATTGATTCAAAGTCAAAATATTGGAAGTGACAAGCAAGGTCTTGGATATGAGAAAGGAGAAAGCTCTGGATCTAGTCAAAGGAAATTTAGGCTAGGAAATCAAACGAACAAAGCTAGAAGGTATCCAGTAAGACAACCCAATGCTCAAAATTTTAATGAATATTGTTTTGTTTGCAATAAATTTGGTCATATGGTTGCTCAATGTAGAAGTAGAATCAATCCAAGTGGTCCATCATTTTCTGATCAGTGTTTCAATTGCAATAAGTTTGGTCATACGTCAATTGAATGTAGAAATATGACAAACTAATTTTCAATAGAAATATCAGATGTTATGCCTACAATAGATTTGGCCATATTGCTAACCAGTGTAGATCAAGAGAAAATAAATGGAATAACTAGTCTAGACAAGGAAATGTCATGTGCTATAGTTGTAACAAATCCAGTCACATTGCAATATTTTGTAGAAGTAGGAAGGGTCCAATAAACAAAGGGAAAAGATGCAAAAGGATGATAAGGGAAAAGGAAAAGTTACTGTGGATGAGATCAACAATCAAATGAAGAAGACATGGGTGAAGAAGAGTGTTTACGATGCACGAAATGAATCAACACTAGAATCTAGTACTGAAAATTCCTCCGGGAATTAGTCTAAGGCCTCTAGCCTAGGGGGAGCTCTCAAGAAAATATTTTACCCCTCCTGCTGGTAGTTGGTACTAGGATGTGGTAAATTGCAGTGATTGCATTAATGATCTACAGATCTTTTGGAACACTTATGGAGCAAATTTATACAAAATTGAAGGTTCATAGGAGAATTTTCTTTCACAATCCATGAAAACAAGGTATACGGAAGGCCTAGGGTGAAAGCATTTAATGCGATAAAAAGTTAGGTGTGAAAATGACAAAAGGTTACTTGTATTCCTCATTTGTCACCTTACACTTTGAGAAGAAGAAGTTTGGAGAGCTCTGCAAGTGAATTTTGGCATGATACATGTCTGAAGGCAATTCAACGAACAAAACCTAATTCGGTGAAAAGGTATTTATCTACGAAACTTGTGAATTTGAAAGTTTTGGAAATGGTTGCTTTGTTAGTCATTTATATTATGGATAGGCCTCACCCAAAATTCAAATGGAACCCATTCAAATCCATCAAGAAAAAACCATTAGGTTCAGTTTCTTCAATTCCATATAGTGTTTTGCACATTGAAGATACTAGGCCATACATTCATATGAATATTGAGGAGTTAGGAAGCTTCCAATTGTTAAATCTGTACACAAATCACATCGTGGGAGAATATTTCTATGTAAAACCTAAATTTAAGACTTTGGAGGAGAAGAAATTCACACAAATTGTGAAGTTTCCCATGTTCAACGAAAATGAATGGGTTCGGTACATACTAAGTCAAGTGCATGTCTAGTTCATATGGTTAAATCAGCCCTTCAAGATTGCAAGAGAAGCTATAAGCATTGTTACTGGTCTGAATTCAACTGGTGGGTTGCCCACATTGAAAGTTGTAAAGAACCAAATAGTCGCTAAGGCAACCAGTTCCAATTTCAACAAAAGAACCATGACAGTTAATGACATCATTGAATTGGATGTAAAATTTGCTTCTATGGTCATTGGATATAAGATATATCATTCCAACTAGGATAACTCTATATTTGGTACTACAATCTATGCAGCTTATCAAATGGTCAAGGAAAATGCAAAATATGACTTATGCGAGTTACTCCAAAGCCAACTAATTGAAAACCTTGGTAAAATAAAAAAGGACAAGAAGAACATTTTCAAGTATGGAAATTTTCTTTTGTGTCTATTCTTCTACTTTATGAATGAAGTTCTAGGAGCTGGTAAAGTGTAATGGGAAAGTGACAGACTTGTAGCTATTCAAATTAGGGATATGTTATATAGAATTGGAGATATCAAATCAAGAAAAACAACTATCTGGGGCTACTTCAAAAAAATTCAAAGTGTAATGCAAGCTAGGGAAAGGATTCCTAAGTCTATTGTGGAAAAGTATAAGGGCACTATTTTCTACATGGTTGACATTGATCAGTTTTTGATGGAAGTAGCAAAACCTAGAACAGTTTGGATAATTCCTATGGGACACGAGGTTGAAGAACACATTTTGGAGTTGTATGTCAAACACTTGTTGAGTAAAGCTCGGATTCGACAAAAGAAAGGTTTGGTACCTTTGTAGAGAAGGATATACATGTGCATGACCAAGTGAGGAAGCCTATGAGAGTTTGAAAGGTGAGAAGGGAAGTTGAAGCTTTTGCAGAAAGCATTGGCATATTAGTTGACGCAGTAAGGGAAGCTAGGAAGAAAAGAGAAGAAGCTGAAAAAGGAGATCTTGCTAGAACTGAGTCAGCTGGTCTGGCAACATCCTCTATTATATCTATATCTACAAGTATCTTGGCACCCTCATATGGTCCTACAAAGAAATCAAGTCCTGTAAAAGTTCAAATCAAGACATCTGAAAGAGAAGGAAAGAGGAAGAAGAATAAAAGCACAAGAGTCTATGTTGTTGTTGAAGATGATGAAGAAACTGAATCAAATGAAGAAGTAAGAGAAATCAAGCATAAGGACACTAAGGCATCAAAATTCTCTAAGGACAAGCCCTTAGATGAAGAAAAAGCCAAGAAAAAGGTGAAAATTGATAAATCAGGTATGACTATAGAGTAAGTGGAAAAAGCTTTAATTAAGGATGGTAATCTCAAATGATTTTCTGAATGGTATGACACTTTTGATAGTGTTGGTTAGAGAACTCTTGAAGAAGCCATAATAAAATATTTGAATATTTTCAATAAATCTCATAGAAATAATGTTAGGGTTACCTAAAGGATTATATGAAGTCTTAGAAATGAGGAGAGTAAATGAAAGAGTTGAAGAGGAACAAATGAGAGAACTCATACTTTCCAATCTATGTTTGGTAATGTTAATAGAAGAAATGAAGAAAATCCTCAATGATGCTAAAAATGATTTTAAGGGAAAATCAAGGGTGAATAAGCTTATGATCGGGCAGACTGAGGAAGTGGCAAAAGACACTAAGAAAATTCTTAAGGTAGTTCTATTGAAGAGTAGATATAACGTTGTGTCTGAAGGATCTCATGATGAAGATGTTCCAATTGGTTTGGAAGATCAAGATGTTCAAGATAATGTTAAAGAAGTGAAAGAAGACATAATTGAGGACACTCAAAATCCTTTGGATATGGAAAATACTGAAATTCCCATGGAGACTAAACCTCCTAAAGATATGTCAGCTGAAGAAGTAGAGATTCCCAAAGTCAAGAAAGAATTTAAGATTGAAGAAAAGAAGGTTGTGGCAAAGGAGATTTCTATGGAAGCAAGAGACACTGCTAAGGTAGTGAAGAAGTTTTTAGAAGAACAACATGAATATTTTGACCCTAAATTGGTTGAAGGTTCTATCAACTTGGCCACTCTATCTCTTATTTAGAAACTGAAGGTGACATCATTTTCTCATACCAAAGCAAGGGAAGAGATATTGAAATCTCACATTGAGGATAGTGAGTTGTTGAGTCTTGCATTTGGTATCTTGGAGAATTTCATGCCCACACATGTCAAGGATTCATCTAATTCCCCCTTAGGTCAGCTGAAGAAACTTGTCAACTCTATAAGTACTCACTTTGAGTCTCTTGAAAAGTTAGTTGAGGATAAGGTCCAAAAAGAATTTGATGCAAACAGGTTCAGTATATTGAAGTGTATGATTGATAATGATAAATCATTATTAGCTACCTATGAAAAGAACATTCAAGGTGCATTATCTAAGGGTGGAAATATTTACAAGTCATGTTTATCTTTTTCAAAATTCAATGAGGTCATTGAGAATAAAATTAAGGAATATGAGAAATAGTTAGTAGAAATTTCTCAAACATTTGATCCTCTAACTGTTTCCGTGAGTAAGCAAGAAGGTCAAGTCATTTCCCTATTTGAAAAAATTAAAAGTTTGAAGCATGAATGAGATAGAATTATTGAAATGGTATGTGAGCTTAGAGGACTAATTGGTCCTAAAATGGAGACAGTGCTTAGTGAATTGAAGGAAGCATAGGATGTTATGGTTGTCTGTGATCTAGAAAATATTGAGTCAATAGAGATGCAATCCTACCTGTTATGTGGTCATGTGAATATTTTGGAAAGTCTCAAAAAGGGCTGGGACACTAGTTTAAGCCTGTTGAAGAATAATTTTGCAGACATATTCAAGTTCATGTAAGTTAGTAAAGCACATTTGTACATATACAGTTTTGTATGATGTTTGGCATGTGAATTCTCTAATTTTCCATTCATGTCAAAGGGGGAGTTTGGGATAGTGAAAAATGTAATATTCATCTCAAGGGGAGTTGTGGATGAAAATATTTTTGAAGTTTTGAGGATTGCGGTGTATTCACGTTGGTATTGGTTCTAACACTTAGTCATTTTTCACTAAGTGTTTCCATCAATGCCAAAGGGGGAGATTGTTGGCAAGAGACACTGCACAAGTCATCTGGTGTTTTCATTGATAGAAACCGTAGTCAGTAATCCCATCCGCATCTTAGTAATTGCTTATACCAGAAGTTAGATTAAAGATATGTATTATTTGTCAAAGCTAAAAGAAGGTATCCAAAAGAGTTGTGTAAATCAACTCACATGTAATTTTTTGTTATCATTTTGTGTTATGGGTCTCAGGGAAGGTATTTTGATGTATGAACTATCTTATCCTTGAATCATCAGGTTTCACATTGATTGGTGCACAAGTTAGAAGATCCAGTGTATTTTTTTTTAGTCCAATAGTGTAGAAAGTCCGACTAAATGTGTGTAGCATGTTGTGGATCGTCAAGACATAATTTTTTAAGGTGTTTCATGTTTGAGACATGTTGTTTTTGGTCCCTACTATGTTTTGGCCCACATTGGTTGATTCACATTGATAATTGTCTATGGATTGAGTTGACAGTTTGTGCACGTTTCTTATTTTTTTAAAGCTGACATGCAGTTGTTCTAATCTCTAGTGGCAGATATATAATCAATTGTTCATATCATTTTGATATATGTTGCGATGTGATGTGAGAGTTAGAATAAATATAGATCGATTGTGCACAGTTTCATTTGAGAATAACAAAGATTGGTGATGTGAATTAAAGCAGACAGAGTTTCAAGAGGAGAATCAGACAGGATGTGAAGAATGCAAACAATGTGCTTAACCGAAACTATAATCAGGCATTAGTAGATGCTATTTCATAGTTCATCTACTCCAGCTGACTTTTGGATGTGATTTTAAGATAGTGAGTCTTATTTTGGGTAGAAAGCTTTTGTATTTGAGCAGTGAGCTCTAGGTAGTATGCCTGAATGCATGTGCATTTCTTTTTGTAAACACTTATATTGAGTATACTCAAATTATGGATTGGCCTCCACCGTGGTTTTTCCCCTAATAGGGTTTCCACATAAAAATCATTGTGTTATGGTGTTTTGGTTGCTTGTTTTATGTTCTTGTATCTTTCTTTTGGTTCAATGCTATAAGTGATTTAAAGATCAAGTTAATAAAGTTAGATTTTGCAAAACAGTGACTCACCCCCTCTCTCAATGTTCCTTGATTCCAACATTTTCAAATTAATTTGGTGAAAAATATACATGTCAAAGAAAGATGAAAAATAGGTGTTATTCCAACCAACATAAGTGCGAGAAAAAATATAATGTTTCTTCAAACTTTGAATATAAATAAAGGACACATAATTTTTTTTTATATATTTTAATTAAATAATAATAAATAAATATTTATACAATATATATTGTAATTTATTAAATTATCAAAATATAATTTTTTGGGAAACCTAACTTGGAATTTTTTTATTAAAATCAAGAATTTTTAAAAGAACTTGTAGCTAATGATTCTTAAAATGAGATGCATCTTTTGGATTTAAAATATAATAAATGGTCTTAAAGTTAAAAATATTTTTCATTAGGTATATCTATCAAGAATTTAGATATATTTTTTGTAGAAAATTAACAATAACTACCGATTAAAATCATAATGAGGCATATGTTAATTTTTTAGAATCTTAATAATTTTTGCTACAAACATGTTTTATTTTATTAAATTTGGTTACATTTTTTTTTTCAATTTTAGGCATGAAATCATAAAAAAAGAAAGATAATACCAAACATGTAGTTTTGTAAGGTTTTTGTGAATTTTTTGGATTCCTAGTTGCCTAGATTCAAGGTTATCCCAAGGAATTTTTGGATGGAGCAAATATTTGAGCTAGAAATATTAGTATTATTCTCATCTAAATCTAAATGTCAATGTAAATGTTATCAATTTTCTATCTAGTATCTTTTTACCTATTTCCACTATATGGCTTGTGATGATCTCACACTCATTTTTAATTAAATAAGGAATATAGTTGAGAAATTGTTGGTAAGAAACACAATTACAATCTACCATAATATATTCTTATATACAATAATACATAACTTAGAAACACCACTTCCAGAATTATTGGATGGGCTATAACATTACATCATAGGATCCTCACATGATCAACTCACACATCATACTCCTTATTTTTCATTTCGCTCTCAATATTCACTCCCTTGTTGTTGCACTTACCTATTGCCTCGATATTTGTTACTATTTTCCCATATATCAGAGGTTAAAATTTTCAAATTTTCAAATTCACATAACTTGGAGATCTTTTTTCATGTCTCCTTTTCTAAAAATAACATTCACTATTTCTAGCAAACCTTGTTTCCCAAGTAGCAAAACAGGACCTACGTATGAATCAAGAAAGTTAGGTTTTCAAGGTGAATTAATTAGATTATTATTGAGTGAAAAATTAATGAATATTCATAAATTATATTTTTGGGACCATGTTGTGTGTGGGATTTTAGTGGAGCATGTTAACGTTCAAATTGGTGATTCTCCTCTTGGGAGCTAGAGTTAAAAAATTTATGGTGACCCATTCTTGTCAGCGTGAGTTACAACTTCCAAATTCCTATTTACCTCTTTTGGGCATGTGATTTGGATTCCCAAATTGGTGTTGGTGGTGGTTTTGATATATTATTGATTATTTTCCAAGTTGGTTTCATTCTATGTATTGTTTTCTCTCACATGTGACAATTATTTAGAGGTTGGTAAGTCAATGAAGGATGAATCTCCAAGGTTGGTAAGCCAAGAGGATTGAGGCTCAAAGATAGTGGTCCTGAGAGTCTCCAAGTGTAATTTCATCCAAAGATTGCCATTGTGTTGAATGCTTTCGATTTATGTTCTTTATTCTAATTTGATTGTAGGAGTTTGGTGTAGTTTAGAGTGTGTAGTGTAGATTTCTAAGTTTTAGATTTTATTGCTTTTGTGAGCAGCATGTGTTGATTTCTTACATAATTCATGTATGTACTTTTCTTCTTGGAAAATTTTATGAAGTTTTGGGTGAGTTCATGTGGAGTTTTCTCTAACTTTTGTGTAAGTGTTGGCTTCTAGATTAGAGAGTTGTGAAGTATTTTGAAATAGACGTTCATGGTTGTTATCTATTGTATATGACATAGAATATGGTGTAATTACATGTGGGGATGAATAATAAATCATTCTATTTCAGTTGCTCCTTACTTGATTTCCAATTTGAAGCATTTTGGTGTTATTTTTAGATTACTCGATTGTCTCTATTTTGAATTTGATAGAAATAATAATTTGAGATATTGAGATAAATTCATTTTGTGAAAATCATGATATTTTATATATTTTAGTTAAGTAATTTGTGATATATCATGATCTGATCAAATTTGAAACTATTTATTTTGAATTGGGACATAATAGTGGTATCGAAGCCATGATCATATTTTTGCAAAAGGGAAAGATGCTCATAAAGAGATGGTTGATGTTGATTGGACATTCTTTCTAGAGCTACAAGGGAGTAATAAAAAAATTACAAATAGTCTTCCATATACAAGAGAGGAATTGAGGTTGCTAGCAAAAAAAATTCAAAATCTAGTGTCACCTAAAGAGATTTGGATTTCTTTAGAGTATTGGAAGATTTGGCTAGAGATATAATAGCCATTAGAGAAACTTATGATAATCAAGACAAAGGATTTCGAAACTTAGTCCCATATAGTTATTATGCCACTCTAATATAAAGAACATTGGCTGCAAACGGCTACAAACATTACTCAGATCCTAGTAGAAAGGAACTCATGAGTGAAAATAATAAATCTTCAATTCCAACTTTTGACATATCAAACAAGATCTCAGCTAGAGCATGGTTACAAAGGATTCTAGACTATTTCACATTCAGTCCCATGAAGGAGAATGTTTTTATTTAGTATGCAATCTTGCATCTTGAAGGGGCTGCTCATGTTTAATGTCACTAAGGTATGAACACCCAAGTGCACATTTAGATAAATAATTTTCATGAATTTTGTCAAAGGTTGATTGATAGATACAAACAAAAAGTTGAAGAGGAGTAGTTGGTTGTAGAAGAGTTAATAATAGGAAAGTCTAATGTAGTGGATAATTTGAACCATTATAAATGCGTGAAAAGGTTTCAAGATAAATCTTTGGACATGCATGCAATGATGGAAGATAAGTATGTGCGTGATGGATGAGATAAAATGAAATCCCTGGATCATAAATTGGATTCATCTAGTGAATATTCTAGGACTAATGTCTACCTCGATGTCTCTAGTAGAGTAGATACTGATGATGGATTCTCTAATGTACTTTCAAAAGATGGAAATGAAAGAGGAAAAGGTGATGATATCTCCAAATTGGCTTTTTTCGATCACTCATATCATTTCATTGATGATATTTTAGGTGGCTTTGGGTTTGTCTTCCACACCAAGCCTATGAAGTAGGATGCTAATGAAGATTTTAGTCCAAGGAATGTGGATAGTGACTCATTCAAAGAAGCAACCACTCATGAAGAGCATAGTAAATATGTATACCTTGATTGAAGAAATAAGCCCTCTTTCATTTGGAATCCATGAGTGTCAGCATCTAAGTATGATGATATATTGGGATGAATTTACCCTTCATTCCAATGTTGTTTCAAATTCAACTTAGGAGTCATGCAGGGAAGATGGTATTAAAGAAGATAAGGTTGAAAGGTATGTTGATCATATTGAATGAAAATATTATTTATTATTGCTTGGTATAATTCTATTTTGAGCAAAGATATAGCAGCCTTGATTTTGAGAAAAAAATATAGAAGCCTTGATTATGAGCTAAGACATATTAATGTTGTTGATTTGGATACTCAACCCAATCCTACACATTTTCATCATGTTGGAAAAGAAGAGGTTTATGAGGTTTGGGATATCCATGGTGTTGTTGGTGATAGGTATGAAGAATATTTTAATTTTGGAATGCATTGAAACTTGCAAAAATGATGCAAGAGTGTCCTTGGTTCTTTGCAATCCTACATCAACCAAAAATATTTTCTTTCAGTTTTGTTCTTGTTCTTGTCCAGTGCAAGTTGGAAGATTCGGTATTTCATCATATTTGCTCACCAAATCTTGTGGATCTATATTTTCATCATGGACATGTTCATTTTCCTTATTCCAATATTTCAGCAAGATTGGATCTTTTTCTGAAAATTTATCGCTTTTGGATTAAGTGAAAATTTCTAGAACAGAGCACCAAAGCAATTTTGAGCATAGTGACTAATTCAATCTCTTGTGGATCCTTCTCGTAATTTGCGAATCCTCATGTTGTGTTTCAAATTATTCCATGGAGTGCCCCTGTCCTTAATTTAGGTCCACACTTCATCTTATGCACCTGCCAAGGAGAAATTCAAATTGAAGGTTGACCTATTTAATGCACCTTATGTTTTCTTCATCGAAGATTGTAATGATTTTTGGCCGTCGCAGATCATTCTAGATCTTGGATGTGATATAAAACATTGTAATAGATAATTAGAATCAGAATTATAAGGAATATGGGATTTGATCTATAATATTTCAGCTCACATTAAGGAGCATGTAGGAATATTGTATTTTGAGCATGTTGTAGTAGGCCTGTGAGCCTGATTTGTAAACCTGGATGTTACTGACTGTATGTAATTGAAATTTATAATAATAAGAATTTTTGAATCGGCATTTTCCTCCATATTCTAAGTGGCTTCTATTGTGTAACTCTTGTTGAATATTCCAAAATATTCTCTTAGAGGACCCTCCTATTGTGACTATACCAGATTGGTATAAGAGTGAAATTCATTCTGTGAGAGATCATCATAGTTTGTGAAGTCCTGCTAAAGATTTGTTGTGGGGTGACAAACTGAGGATCCGACCTGCAGCTACAAAGGACTTGTGTAAACATGGTAGGAAGAAGAGATGGTATAGGAAATGGAGTGCGTAGAAATGCAAACCCCGCTATAATGGATATGTTGAGAGGAATTGCTTCTAGATTAGAAGCAGTCGAAATGGCCCAAAGGAGGGGTCAGCCAATTGATGATGTGAGTGATGAAGAGGTAGAAGAATAGGAAGAAGAGGAAAGAGAAGAGCAACCTGGCCTTGATTAGGGAGAAGAGAGGTTCATAAGATCACTAACCAAAGTAAATACTAAACCACATTTCAATCCATTGCATTATAGTGGTAAGTTGGATTCAGATGAATTGCTCAATTGGATAATGGAGATGGAGAAGTATTTTGATTTTGAAGGTACCGCTGAAGACAAGAAGGTGAAATTTTCTTGTGCAAAGTTGAAAGGACATGCATCTCTTTGGTAGGAACATTTGTAGATAGATAGGAAAAGAAGAGGAAAGGAGAAGATAAAATCATGGGACTGGATGGTGAATAAGTTAAAGACAAAGTTTATGCCTACAGACTATCATATCAATTTGTTCTAAAAGTTGCAAAATTTGAAGTAGGAGTCAAGTGTGATAGAATATACTAAGGAGTTCTACAAGTTGAATATCAAATCTATACATTCATAGGATGAGACCGAGCAAGTAGCCAAATATGTGAATGGATTGAGGTCATCTATATAGGATGAGATCAGTTTGATTAAGTTTTTGAGTGTGGAGGAGGCATATCAACACACCCTAAAACTAGAAGAGAAGCTGAATAAAAGACATGCACATAGACAAAGAGGAAGAGGTGAAGATTGTAGAGAGGAATAATTTTTACTGGAGGATGAAGACGTATTTTGTAGATTGGAATAAAGTTAAGGAAGTTAGTAAGAATGATAATTCATACCGTAGAGATGTGGAAACACTTACTGAAGAGGAAGATATGGTGGTTACTGGAATGCCGGTTATAGAAAAGGTGATAGAGGATAGGAGAAAAGAGCATTCATGGGAACTTGTTTTAAATGTGGTGGAGAAGGACATAGTGCATTTGAATGTAATTAGGAAGAGACAAGCAGAAACATAGAGAACAGTAGAAGAACAATCTTTGCTAAGGAAGATCATGTTAGATCATCTAATAAATTGGAAGAGGGAGAAGTGTTGGTGAATAGAAGAGTATTGTGTCAAAGTGAGATGGAGCAAGAACCGTTGCAGACAAAGAATTTGTTCCAAACCAGATGCAAGGTAGCTGGTAAATGTTGCAAAGTAATTATTGATAGTGGAAGCTCTAAGAACCTAGTTTATGAAGAAATGGTGACCAAATTGAATCTAGAAAGATTGAAACACCTGAAGCCTTATCAGATAGAATGGATTCAAGATGAGCATAAGATACTAGTAATTGAACAATATTTGGTGAAATTCAAGATAGGAAATTATCATGATGAAGTTTTGTGTGATATCGTCCCTATGGATGTATGCCATGTTTTGTTGGGAAGGCCTTGATAGTATGATAGACAGGCTATTCATGATGGAAAGAAGAACACATATACCATTGTTACTAATAGGATGAAGCAAACTTTATTTCCCTTGGAGGATGTTCCTAAAGTTGAGGTTTTCACAAGTGCTAGAATTTTTTTGGTTGATGGAAGGAGATTTCTGGATGGACTAAGACATGAGAACATGTGATATGCCTTAGTTCCTAAGAAGGTTGAAGACTTGAAGCATGTAGAAGAACAATGGGAGGAGATAAAAGAGTTGTTGGAAAAATATGAAGCTATCATTTTAGATAATGTACTTGATGGATTACCACCTATGAGGAGTATTAGTCATTGCATGGATATGATTCCTAGAGCTAGTTTACCTAATAAAGCAGCATACTGGATGGCATTGACAAAAAATGAAGAATTGAATAGACAAGTGCAAGAGTTGTTGAGGAAGGGTTTGATCAGTGAAAGCTTAAGTCCTTATGTAGTACCTATTATGCTAGCACTAAGAAGGATGGAGAATGGAGGATGTGTACAACTCTAGAGCCATAAACAAAATCATACTTTATACTTTGGCCTAGATGGATGAAATTATGGACTGTTTAAGTGGAGCTAAATACTTTACAAAGATAGATTTGAGGAGTGGATATCATCATATTAAAATCAGAGAAGGCAATGAGTGGAAGACAACATTCAAGACAAATGAAGGATTGTATGAGTGGTTGGTGATGCCTTTTGGACTAACAAATGCACCAAGTACTTTCATGAGCTTGATGAATGAGGTATTGAAGAGATTATTGAGTAATTTTGTGATTGTCTATTTGGATGGCATCTTGATTTTTAGTAAGACTAGAGAAGAAAATTTGTTGCATATAAGACAAGTTTTGCAGAGGTTGAGAGAAGAGGAGTTGTTGATAAACATTAAGAAGTGTAGTTTCATGAAGAAAGAATTAGTATATCTATGATTTGTGCTATTTGCTGATGGATTGGAGATGGATCTTGAGAAGTTAAGAGCAATTGTTGAATGATCTACACCAAAAAGCATTAGAGATGTAAGATCATTTCATGGATTGGCTAGTTTCTACCAAAATTTTATTATGAATTTTAGTTCTATTTGCAATCCTATGATAGAGACAATGAGAGGAGATAAGAAAATTTTAGGTGGACATCTAGATTATATTGGAGTTTTGAGTTGTTAAAATAGAAGGTGACTAAGCAGCCTATGTTGGCTTTACCAAACTTTAATAGGGTATTTTAGGTAGACTATGATGCAAGTGGAAATGCAATTGGAGTTGTATTAAGTCAAGAAGGAAGACCAATAGCTTATTTCAGTGAGAAATTGAATGATGCTAGGAGAAGGTGTTTAGTGTATGACCAAGAGTTTTATGCCAAAGTTCAAGCCTTGAAGAAGAGGAGACATTACTTGTTACCTAAGTAGTTTGTTTTGTATATAGATCATCGAGCATTGTAGTATTTGAACAGTCAAGGTAAGTTGAATCAAAGACACATGAGATGGGTGGAATTCTTCCAGAGTTATACTTTTGTTTTGAAATATAGGAGTGTAAATTTGAATAGAGTCGTTGATGCTTTGAGTAGGAGAAGGAATTTACTAGAAAAAATGAGAGTGGAGGTATTAGAATTTGATGAATTGAATGACTTGTATGAGGAAGACTCGGATTTTGTAGAACCTTGGAGAGCTTGTAAAAAACCTTTCTTGGAGGATAGGAATTAGTGGTTGGATTATTTCATTTAGGAGGATATGTTGTTAAGAGGGAATCAGTTGTGTATTCCCTAGATCTCAATGAGAGATAGCTTGGTGAAAGAAAAACATAATGGAGGATTGGTAGGACACTTTGGAATTGATAAGACAGTAGCATTGCTAAGTGAAAATTACTTTTGGCCATAGATTCGTAAGGATGTTAGGAAATTTGTGCAGACTTGTAGAGTTTGTCAAGATACAAAAGGGAGTAGTTAGAATGTTGGATCATATAAACCTTTGACAGTTCCAAAGAGACCTTGGGAGGATATCAACATGGATTTCATACTTGGTTTGTCAAAGACACAAAGACATATTGATTCTATATCTGTGGTGGTGGATAGATTTTCTAAAATGGAACATTTCATACTTTGTAAGAAGACAACAAACATAGTACATGTAGCATACTTGTTTTTCAAGGAAGTAGTCAGATTGCATGGATTACCTAGGAGTATTGTTTTAGAAAGAGATACAAAGTTTGTTGCTTACTTTTGGAGGACACTTTGGAAGAAGTTAAAAAAAAATTTAAAGTTCATTTCTACTTTTCACCCATAGACTGATGGATAGACAGAGGTAGTAAATAGGAGTTTGGACAATTTGCTGAGATGTTTAGTTGAAGAGAAGACTGGAAGTTGGGATTTATTCCTTGCACAAGCAGAGTTTGCTTACAATAATTCAGTGAACAGGAGTACCAAAAAGATACCTTTTGAGATTGTTACTGGAGTTTATCCTAGAGGTATATCAAAATTGTGAGACATCGACAAGGAAGATAAAAGGAGTGCAAAAGAAGAGGAATTTTTAGAATATATGAAGAAGGTGCATACTTAAGTAAAACAACAATTGGAAGATATAAATTGGAAGTATAAGGAGTGAGCAGATGAAAAGAGGAGACATAAGGAGTTCGATGTTGGAGATGAAGTGATGGTGTATTTGAGGAAGGAGAGATTTCCAGTTGGCACATACAATAAGATCAAAATGAGGAAGTTTGGACCCTATAATATTTTGAATAAATTTGATTTAGGAAATGCATATGAAGTAGAGTTACCGGATGGCATGGGTATATCACCTATATTGAACATTGTAGATCTACATTAGTACCATGAATCATAATTTAGTGAAGATAGTAAAGAAAAATTGGAGAAAAAGTTTCCTAAACAACAATAAAATGAGGTAGAAGAGGTTTTGGATATAAAATATGGGAGGACAACGTGTGGCAGACAATACAAACAATATCTTGTAAAGTGGAAGGGCAGACCAGTGGATGGTTCTTTGTGGAATTCTTAGGCTGAGGTTGATCATATTGGTTTTCCTTTAGCTTCAGCAAAGTGAGGGACTCACTTTTCAAATAACCTCAGATGTCTGATGCAGGAGAATCGTTGGTTCTTTGCAATCTTGCATCAACCAAAAATATTTTCTTTCATTTTTGTTCTTGTTCTTTTCTAGTTCAAGTTGGCAGATTCGATAGTTCATCATATTTGCTCACCAGATATTGTGGATCTATTTTTTCATTGTGGGAATGTTCATTTTCCTTATTCCAATATTTCAACATGATTAGATCTTTTTCTGGAAAGTTATCACTTTCAGATTAAGTGATAGTTTCTAGAACAAAGCACCAAAGCAATATTGAGCCTAACAACTAATTCAATCTCTCGTGGATCCTTCTCATAACTTGTGGATCCTCGCATTATGTTTTGAATTTTTCCGTGGAGTGCCCTTGACCTTAGTTTAGGTCCACACTTCATATTATGCACATGTTGAGGAAAAATTCAAATTGAAGGCCAACCTATTTCATGCACATTATGTTTCCTTCATCAGAGATTGTAATGATCTTTGGCTGATGTGAATGATTCTAGATCTTGGATGTGATATAAATAATTGTAATAGATAATTAGAATTAGAATTAGAAAGAATATGGGATTTGATCTATAAGATTTTGGCTCGCATTAAGGAGCATGTAGGAATACTTTATTTTGGGTATGTTTTAGTAGGCCTGTGAGCCCAATCTATAAACCCGGATGTTGCCAGTTGAATGTAATTGAAATTAATTGTAATAAGAATGTTTGAATCTGCATTTTACTGCATATTTTGAGTAGGTTATGTTGTTTAACTCTTGTTGCATGGTCCAGACTATTCTCTTAGAGGACCCTCCTACCATGACTACACCAAAACACTTGACATACATGACGAAAGTTTTAGGAAACAACTCCTAGTGTCTACTAGAAATAAAGTGCAAGTTTTATCTAGATTGGATAGTACACACATGCATCTAGAAAGTATAATTCAAAATGCACCAAGGAATCAAAATTAGCTTAATGTTGCTTATGCTAATTTGCAAACATTGAAGAACACAATGGAGGAAATGAAAATAGCTTACATGCACATGTTACATGATAGAGATATGGCTAACAAGTTTGCAAATGAGGCTCTATCCATGACTATGCAATTAAGGGGAGAATTTGGAAAGCTCACTAGTAAGCTTAAATCTACAAAGCTTACTTTGGAAAGTGTCCAAGAGGAACTTCTAGAGGAAAGTGGTCAACTCTATGAGGCTCTATAGTTTAGGGAGCTAGATTGCATCTGGGAGAAATTTGATCTAGCACATTTAGATAGTAGGATTTTGGACTAGAAAGAGGATGTGTCTAATATTTGGTGTGTTGTTGATCCTCTATTTGTGATAAATGCTAATTAGACTCATGATAATATTTTGTTTGAGTTGGAAAATGAAGAGCTAGCTAATTGTAGTGATGAGATTAGACTTGATTACAAGATGTAAGACCCAGGTGCAGTTTCTTACCATGAGATGTTGTCTCAAGATTGGAGTAGTGTTTGAACCTCCAATGTTAGTATTGCTTCCCACTTTCAGATCATCTTGTACATGACTCCAAATCCTGATCCATAGATGAGTTGGATGGTCTTTTCAGCACACCAACTAAATAGTTCTTGGTTGAGGTTGGATGGAAGAGATAATTTTACCATAGGAGATGTTCCTCTTGTTACTTCCATACTCATATCCCCTATGTTTTCAGTTGGATTTCAGATTGGTCATTCCCAGCCTTATATCTTTTTGTTTGTTATAGAGACACCCTTTCATGAGCAAATTATTATTGAACATTGATAGAATTTTGTAAAGTTGGTTGTAAGTATTTTCCTAGACACAATACATTCTTTCATTGCTTCCACTTTGGTGAGAAATGGTCATTGGAGTTACTTCATAGAGATGACATGCATGATTACATAAGATAGTTTAATGATTGCATTGGGTTGGTTGCTTTGGTGTGCTCGAGACCTTCCATTTGACACTTGGAGGTTAAGTATTGATGCTATGATTTAGGATGGTGACTATAGAATTATTTATTGGTTGGTGGATTTTAGAGATGATGGAACTTTCAAATTTTACAAATTTGAAGTGCCTATCTTTGTTCAATGTGTCAATAGAGGTTAGGTTGGCATATTGTTCAATCTACCACAAAGCCCATATTCATTGATTAAAATTTTTCCACTTAGAGGTCATCTTGAAATTGACTTGGTAGAATGTTTTTTGGTACATAAGGTAATACACCTGCTTAGTGTTGTTTGATTTTTCTGCACAACAACAACTAAGACAGAATAAAAGTTATCCTATCTCTCTTGAAAGGTTGATCCCTATGATAAAAGAGATAACCCCAAGGTCTCACGGGCGTCAGGTCATGACAATGCAATAGAACAAACTCAATGATAAAATGTGAAAATGATGGTAATCACAAGGGGTCTTACGTACAAATGTTGGAATCTCTAAACTCATCAGATTTCAAGATATGGTGATGCTTTAACTTTTAGTTCTAACCATATAATAAAAGAAACAACAAAATATGAGGGTTTCAAAAGTCCTAATGCTAACACTAATTCTAAGATTAACCACACAAATGATGAAATACCTAGAATGGACCAATCCCTTAAACTAATTTCTATTCGACCTAGGCTATACCTACAATATTGCAGAAAAAAATGCAATATTCTAAGGTGTTAAAGATTTTTAGGCTGTAGGCATTCATTCAATGAGACTGAATGAATATATACAATTGAACTAAGCACATGAGTATGAGGTATAGGTTGACCTTGCACAACATTCCCACAATCAAGAAGCTGCCCAAGATATGAACCAGTGATTGCTACAACACTCTAGGCATTAAATCACAAGAATTACTAACTAAATCTAAGATACATCCAAACATTTCCAAGCAATTTGAAAGATAGAACAAGAACCATGCAATATTATTCAATGCAAGAGAGGGAACTAGTCACAACACAATGTATACACTTTGTATTAAATCATCACCTTTGCAACAATTCCAGTTTCTTACAGCACTTGCTTGAAATGTAAAAACTAACTTCTAATCTTCTAGCATGCTAATATACTACTAACTCTAATGATTACAAGTGCTCTGACTTAGATTGCTAATCTGAATCCTAACCTAGCCAATTTCAATTGAACAAATAAGGCAGAGTTCCATACTTATAGAACAATAGGCTCACATGAAGTAGAGCTAGGGTTTCAAAGAAGCTCAGCCACCAATGAAATTGACCTCGACAACGAGCAATAACCCGTCGTCCAACATTGAATGCAGCAAGGACCCCATCAGATCGATTTGGGATCACAAAAAGTCAGGGGAACGGATCCTTGAGCCACACCCACCAAAAGGACTTCAACCGCATGAATAGAAATGCATGCCAAAACTAGGTTGAATCCACCAACCACATATGCCCACCATTAATGAACACCAAATGCATCAACCTTTCCTACAGGAATGGGTTTCGTGATAGCAGCCACAAAGTACACTTGATTACACCCACAAATAAAGCCAAATCTTCAAAGTACACCCATTCCTCCTAGCTCGATCCAACCTGCAATCAAATGGGCCACCATTAATGCTCAATATATCACCAAAATCCAAGTAGGTCCATAGAGCTCCTAAGGTAAGAGAATCAAGCATAAACCCAGGTGGAAGCGGAACTAAAGACAGGTGGAGGTGGAGCCATGAGTAGAATGGGGATAGAGACACAAGACAAGTGGAGGCAGAGGCGGAGACGAAAAGGGAAAGGAAGGGAAACAAGTGGAAACAAAACCAACCTTGATGGAAGCAAAGGTGGAATGGGAACCAAAACGGGAATAGGTGGAGGTGAAAACAAAACCAACCTTGACAAAAGTGGAGCCAGAATGGGAATGGGAACCGAAACAACAAAGACATGGGAAGCAGAGCTGAAATGGGAACCGAACCATGAACTTGGCCAAAGTTCAAAGTTTTTCCCCATCCTGGTTCCACCTCCGACAAAATGACAAAAAGCAAGTCGAGGAAAACCCAAGGGAGGAAACCAACCCCAATACCAAAGACAAACAAAACAACGTGAAAAACAAGAACGAGGGAGGCGAAGTTGGGATGGGAATGGAAACGGAACCGAGAACTTTACCAAAGTTAAAAGTTCAGATCCATCCCAGTTTTAGCTTTGACAAACGAAGGAAAAATGAAGCAGAGAAAATCCTAAGGGAGGAAAACCAACCCGAAGGATGAAAATGGACAAAACGATGAAGAACGCAAGAGAGTAGGATGTGAAGCCAGAATGGGAACATAAACAGAACCAAGAACTTAGCCAAAGTTAGAAGTTAAGTTCCATCCCGGTTCCGCCTCCAATAGAACAAAAGAAACAAGGAAAACAAGGAAAAACTAAGGGGGAAAACCAACCCTTAGGACCCAAACAAAAATAGCAAGGGGAAAAATAGAAGGCAAAAGAAGACCACCCCAGAGAGGACATCCACAAGAATCCAGAACCACTAGGAACTCAACACAAAGGCACCCACAACCAAGGCAAGCAGCAAAGACTGAAACCCCAAAATTTTCAAAGATAAGCACAAAAGAGGGGGCAAGCCATAGAAATGGGCCAAAAGGCAGGCCAAAAGAGGGTCCCTACTTTTAATGGGGCATGTGTGCAAAACTGCACAACACTTAGTTTTGTGCTCCTTGGATGAGTTTTGATGGGCTATTTAATGCTCTTCTCTAACTATGACTGGGATAAATTTTGTGTTTCAAAAAGTTACAAATTTCACAATTCTGAAGGAATATGCACTAATTCTTTTGAACAAATTTATCATACTTCTTTTCTTTATAAAAAGAAGAGTTTGTAAGATAAAAGTGAATTGCCTAAAAATTGTGCAAATTCTAAATTGCATAAAACACATATTCTTTCCAAAGAGTCAAGAGTGCA
Organism: Sequoiadendron giganteum; assembly: GCA_007115665.2. Lineage (NCBI taxonomy): Eukaryota > Viridiplantae > Streptophyta > Pinopsida > Cupressales > Cupressaceae > Sequoiadendron > Sequoiadendron giganteum. The sequence goes on along the minus strand of CM021110.1, from coordinate 137,856,121 downwards.
TGCACATCAATAAGGGCACCAAATTGGTGTGAAGGGGGAATGAAAAAATAACGAACATACAAGAGTAATGGCATTGAGTATTTTATAGAGTGTTCAAGAAAGACAATGTAGGCAGGGGAGATAAGGCTAGAGCTATTGACATGCTCTATTTATCTTAGGTAGGATAGTTGGGTTGGGGGAGGTATAAGTCATCAATCAAGTTATATCACCATACATTCATAGTAGTAGGTGCCACCATATATTTATATCACCATACATTCATAGTAGTAGGTGCCACCATACATTTATATCACCATACATTCATAGTAGTTCCTAGATCTCTATTGATGAAGTATAGATGATAATTCACCTAAGAATGATCAAAGCAAGTATAGATCTATGATTGGTGGACTACTGTATTTGACTGCTACTAGACCAGATATTATGCATGCAGTTTATCTTGTGGCTAGATTTCAAGAAGATCCAAAGGAAACACATGTTACTATAATTAAAAGGATATTTAGATATTTGAATGGGACTTTTGATTATGGATTATGGTATCCTAAAGATACTAACTTTACACTTAGTGCTTATACAAATGTAGATTGGGCCGAAAGTATAGATGACAAAAAGAGTACTAGTGGTGGTGCATTCTTTCTTGGATGTAGATTTTTGGAGTGGTTGAGTAAAAAGAAAGATTCATGGTATATATTGAGGCATCTATGTATATACAAGGTGTAAATACCCTACCCCCTACAGGATTTGAACTTGTGAGCTCTCTCTTAAGAGTACAAGTTCTCCACCATTAAGCCAACTCAGGTATAGATTGAGCCATGTGAAGATTAAAGTGAGGGCATCTCCTTGAGGGAATATGAGGATAAAAACTAGGTCTTGGCATGCAAACAACACACAAAACCTTAAAGGCCAAAAGAGAGGTAAGATCCCAACATTGAAAAACTAGGTACCTCCTTTGTAAACTAGCCCGGTGGAAGTGTTCACCACAACCAAAATATATTATGAAAAATCTTATTTAAAACAAATGTTTAAATAATTAATTATGACCCCTTGCAAAATATCGGCTCTAGGGGTTCCCATTTGGGCGGTAGGCAAAAATAAATTTTCCCCTATTCCCTAATGTTTCAAAAGTTAATGTTTAAAATATTTTAAATATTTTAAATTTTATTGCAATGCAAATGCACGTTCAAAAGGGAGGTAATTAGGGAAATTTTAATATTTAATACTTTTTAAAGTTTAAAACTTTATAAGATTGCCTTCCCCGCTAGCTCAATGCACGACAATGCTACCATTACAAATGTTGGTGGGGAAGTGGAGAAAGGAAGCTAGAGCTTGTGTTTGTAGTCAAAGTATTCAGAAATACTTTATTAAACATTTCACATGCACTATTAAACCTTTACAATAGTTTTATTTGCTTTGTAATACCTTGCCTACCAGCCCATAGCAGCTCTTGTTGCCATCAATAGAAGCTAGCAAGCAAGCAGGGAGAGAAGAGGGAGATGTGGGGAAAGTAAAGGAGGGCATTTTAAAATATTTTAGTTGTACCAATGTTGTTTTAATATTGTTTTTTCATTGTTTCCCACAATATTTTAAAGGAGAGCAATTTTGGCAACATTTTATGCAATTTTTTGTTGCTAGTAACATTAAAACCACCCAAAAATGATTCCTCATGCCATGGAAATTATTTTGTATTTGTTTTGAGGGGTTTTGCTACCCACCAATACCAAAAATGATCTAAAATGAACATATCTTGGAGCTGAAAATGAAATGTGGTGACGTTTTTGGGTTTTATGCTGAATTTTAATGTCATTTTTGGGATGTAAATGGTGTTTTTCTCCTTCCAAAAGGTGCTTGGACCATTTATCACACATGGGTAGTGGTTTTGGCCATGAATTACCTATTATTTTAGCACAGGTAAGCTAAAATGACCTATGCAAAGTGCATAAATTGCCTAGCAGCCAAAGAAATGTATGAATTTACATTCTCAAATATAATGTGAATGGCTTTCACTACTAGATGCCCAGGCTAAAATAAAGATCATTCTTAAGTTGAAGATAAAATGAAATTGGTAATTATAGGTGAAAGTGAGTCAGTTCTAGGTAGAATGCAAAGGAAAGTGGATTTCAGACCAAATGTTTGAAAAATATCAAACTATTTGCAATAGAAAATGAGGCCTCCAAATGTTAAAATGTATGATAATTAAATTATATATATAAAAGAAAGTAGTGAAGTTAATAATATATGGGTAAACATTTTACGTACAAAAAAAAATGGAAACTGGGTAAGTGGGTTTTGACCCTGAGGTTAATATTTTTCAATTGCAAAGTGAAAAGAGGGTAGAAAACATATTTTTACAAGAAGGTAAAATGTTGCATATGAATTGCAAATGAACGTAGATTGAGGAGGGAAAATGAAGAGTGAAAAGAATCTTCCAAATGCTAGTTGGTTGCAAATCAAGAGAGCTCAGATGTACCATGTGTCAATAGTGGATTGATTTTAGGGCTTCTCTATTATCTTCTCTTTTCTCTTAAATGAGTTGTTCTCATTTGTAGGGGTTCCAGTTTTCTCCAAGTTGATATTATTGTAATTTTGTATAGGGTTGTCTCTAGATCAGGATTTCTTCAAAATTTCAGAGTTGAATGTTGTAGTGTATTTTTTAATAGATGTATTAAAGGTAAAAGTATCCATTCTCCCCTTAATTTTGGATTAATTAATAATAAAATGAGCATAATGATGCCTTAATTTCATGTTGTAATGTGTTTTACACATTCACATTGAGTTTAAGGCCCTTTGAGATTAAATGGACTTAATTGTACCTTATTTAGGGTGTTGTAAAGTGTATCTTTACACTTTCACACTAATCTAGGGCTTTATTAATTAATTGAGGTTAATTTTCCTTAATTGTCCCCTTTAATTTAAATCCAAGTCTAATTAAATACAAATTTGGAGGGATAAAACTCGACATTCATAAATTCCATTACACAACACTTAATTTTAGAAGGTGTGTGGCCTAGGTAGGTGACCTAAGACCCATTTTCCACATGGTGAATGGGTCCTCACCTAATCCTATGACCCTATTTTTGTTGGCATATTGTTGTCAATGATGTCAAAAGAGGAAATCATGCAAGGGAGACTGTTGGCATGATGAAAGGGGATCAAAAGTGAGATGGACCTGATCAAGTAAAGGAGGATGTTGGCATAGATGTCAAAGAAGAGATCAAAAGTAAGAGGAAGTGATCCTGTGAAGGAAGACTATTGGCATGATGATAGATCAATTGTGCATTCAGTGGCATGCCTGAATGATATGAAGCTCAGAGGACTTTTGTGATAGAAATGAACCTAGTCTGGAAGTGTGTAGCTAGTGGATGATGCAAAAGTGTATATCTTGCAAATGGTATAAATTTGATCAATTTGTTGCAAATGATGTCATGAAGTTGTAGAGAGTTTTGTAGATAATAGAAGAGGAAAAAGCTATAGATTTGATATGGGTTTTTTGAGAGCATTCCTGAGATGTGCTCTATACATCCAGAAAGTGAAGGATATGCCCAAAAATGATTTTTTTCTCCTATCGGATGTTAGTAGGGTTTATCAATTAAACCCTAGGATGTTTATAGTCATCACGACCAACATGTTTTTCTAATCTTTCATTGACTATTTGTTGGTAGTTACCAGTAGCTTAAGTAACAACTTATGTCATTGAAGTCATGAGGTTGACTAACCCCTCCACCTAGCACTCAAGGCTACACATCCATCGGTTCAGGGAGACCTCAACGTGTTGGTGTGAGTAACTTTGAAGTCCTCTTGATGTGTCCAAATTCCTTTAATAAGGTGATACTGAAAGGGACATGATGATGCGTTGAAGTGACAATGGGCTCTCAATGAGACAGACTCAAGAGTCCCCTCGACATGCCAATGATGGTTTTTTCAATGGTGGAGATCAAGCCTTGGCAATTCAATGACTATTTATATGAATCTTTACATCATGGCTAGGTATTTGTGTCTGCCTTTAGTTTGTGCAATGAGAGATGGATTATAGTCAACGGCTACAAGAAAGAAGATTGGATGGGGCATGGAGTCAGTAGTGGGCCCTAGAGATGACATCAATAGTGTACACGTGACATTACAAATAACTGAAAGTAATGAAATGTGCTCTAGGTTGAAGAATTATTTGCTTGCATTGGGGTGATAGTTAGAGTTCGGGGAGACATGATTGGTCCCTTCGACATCCCAATGGGACCCCATCTGAGTAAGAGGTGAATGTTAGAAGGAGATGATTTACTAACACTTCGATGAAATAGTGAAGCTACATTGAGGTGATGTGGAGCTTCAAAGAGACAATGATTTAAGTCTCTTCAACACAGTTGTTGTTATATGGAGCCTAATTAGATTCAGAGGTTAAATTTTATCCAATTTTATCAATATTGTTTCCCCCCAAATAATTAAATGGGGGTTTGGTGGTAGCACCCCCAAGATAGGGTCAAGGGGCAGTGCCATAAGTCTTGATAAAAATGGCTAAGGGTTAGGTTTTTCATTGACATTGTACTGTATCATTTGTAGTGGTATTGATAAAACATAAGTCTTGATAAAATGGCTAAGGGTTAGGGTTTTCATTAACACTGTATTGTAGCATTTACAACAGTATTGAATTGCAAGGATTTCTAGTTGTAATCAGTTTAATGTGCTGGATAATAATATTGGACTCTTTGTTGGTGGATGTAGCCTGAGTTTGGGTGAACCACATTAAAAATTTTCTCTTGCTGCTATTATTTTTGTGTATTTTTCATTCCTCTATTTAATCCTTATCTGCATTTAATTGATATGCTTTGCATGCAATTCCTAACAATAGTGATAAACGGAAGAAGGTGTGACATGGTCGATAGGTGGGGCAATATGGTTAAACAACATGTTATACTACATGCAAGCAAGGGTGACACATGGTTAGTGGAGAATGAAATATCTAAGGTTCATCGAATAGACTGATGGACATCAATGTGACTTTTTAAGGTGTCCGTCACCATTTTGATAAGAGCCAAATTAGAGAGACAAGTAAGCTTTGAAGAGTGTTGGTGTTGTGTCCCCTCAACATGATGAAGTCATGGTGATGAAAGATGAATAGTATCATGGTGGGACTTGAAAGGCTAACGATGGAGTGTGATGAAAAATAAGGAGTTGACATGTGGCAAGGATGTGGATGATAAGTGGCATTGACTCTTCATCAAGGAGACATATGAAGATTGGTAGAATAGGACAGTCAATCTTTGATATTCTGATAGAGCTTCATAGAAGACACTTCACCTTATTGGAAAAAGTTGATATGGTGTCCCCTTGACCCAATGGAGCCATGGAAAAGATCTAAGCGGGACTTAATGGGAAGGATATGGTGATGGAAGATGACGTATGCTGATAGGTGGCAAAGAGCGATTGTTCAATATACTAATTTTTATTGTTGTTGTGAATTACATGGTGATGACATGGATGAAAGATGGTGATGTGGACCTATGTTCTTCACAAGAGGTATTAGAGAGGAAGGTGGACATTGGTGTGACCAAAATGTTAGTCCCTTCAACAAAATAGAATGTAGCGATATGCTTTGGGCTTTAGGATTGAACCCTAAAATCTACAACACACGATTAAAGGTGACTAATCTAACATTGATGTTTTAAAGTTATATAAATGAATGGTGAATGATGGATCTTGGCATGAAAGAGAAGATCAACTTCTAGTATTCAAACATGAGGATGTCAAATGGGTAGGTCTATGTGAATAGGGTTTTTCGTGGTGAATGATACTATGAACGAGTTTATTTTGTTCAACTACTACACTAACTATTCGACTAGTGGTTTGATCCACAAGATGGTGACATAGATTTCTATATCAAATGAGAGATCAAATCAGATTGATCAAAGAGGAAAATTCATTTATTGCATATCAAATTTAGGGTTTTTTTGGATGACAGTCAATAGATCAGATTTGAATTTTATGGAGGCATATGGCTTGAAAAGAATATGTATCTTACTGAAGAAGATAATAGAAAAATTCTAGTAGAAGATTCAATATGATCAAAATGGTGGTGAGGATCTCGATACTATGATGACAGGTTGGTGAAGAAAAAAACCAATCAAATTTTTTTCAGTTTGTTGCATCTATAGAGTATGTGAGAAGAGAAAGAGCTATGAGTGCAAATAGTGAACAGACATACATGTGTAACCTAGACATAACATAGATTATCATATAGGTTTTTTGTAGTGTAGTAAAATGTATCCCTTGAAATTTTAACACTCATTTGGGTCCTCCTTGTGGATTTTGGCTTAATGTTGCCTTGATTTAGTGTTGTAATGTTTATAACACATTCACCAGGTCTTGGGCCCTTGTGAAGTAATGGAATTTAATGGTGCCTTGCTAAAGTGTTGTGAAGTATTGTAACTCACTTTCACACTTTAACACTTTCCTAGGGTTTTATCAAATAACTAAGCATAATAAACATAATTTTAATTAAAATCAACCTTAATCATGCCTTATTTGGAGTGTTGTAAAATGTTGTAACACACTTTCACATTTCTCTATGCTTGTCATTAATAATTGGGCTTCCTTATGCTTTAATTGGCCCTATTTTGCATCCAAAGCCTTATTTATTGCATCTTTTTGAGGATAATCCCGACACCAATCATGAACCAATCATAATGCAGATGTTTCTAGTTTTTGTGGCCTAGATTTAGGGATTTGGGACTCATTTTCCACCTTGGGCGAGTGAGTCCCACCTGGATAGTTTGGTCCCAAAATAGGTTTTACACCATTCTAAGCACTTTTAGAAATATTCCCAAAAATTAGGCATGGGTGGACTCATTCACCACCTTGGGAAAATGAGTCCCATGTGGCCCAAATTCAAATTTAGTTCAAATTTCTAGTAGGATTTCATTCTCCTAGATTTGATGTTGGCTTGTAGTGTTGTAATTTCTGGAATTCTTGCATAATTGAGTATAAATATAAGGTTCTTTAACTCATATTTTCACCTAGCAAGATTACAGGTCATCTAGCATTCAAGAGAATTCACAAGAGCATTCAAAGGCATTCAAGGGAAGATTATCAAGCATTCTTCAAGTGTCAATCATCATGTCAAGGATTTCATTCTTCATGTTTGTTATTGTGCTAACAATTGTGATGTAGAGTTGATGATTCAAGAAAACATTTCAAGAAAGATCAACATAATTCAAGAAAGAGTCAAGAAACACATTCATTGTAGCCAGTTCAAGCACATTTGTACCACCTTATTGCTAGGGTTTGGTGAGTTGCAAAATTTCTATTTGTTCATTCATCATTCTCTATTCATAATTTCTTTCATTTCAAGGTTTAATTACCAACAAGGGGTTTGACCAAGGAAAAGCCCTATTCACTAACTCAAAAACATTTCTCCCTTTTCTTTTGTGTGATTTACAGAACTAGGTTGCACATTTTTCAAGGAAAAAAGCTAGAGAAAAGTTGTCAAAGTTGTCATCAAGTCTTGGAGAAGCTTGGAGAAGACCTACAATTGGAAATTTACAATTTCAGATTTGGAAACTAGTCAAAAAGAGCAAAGCAGACTGAGAATTATGAAATTAGGTCCCAAATTTTTGAAAAAGAAAAATTGGACTAATTCACCACAAGTGGAAAATGAGTCTCACTATATAGGCCTAACAAAGATTTTCATAGATCCATATACCCTTTTGGCTGAAACTTGTATTTGCACATTTTTCCAAAAGCAAGACTGATTCACCCAACTTGGCAAATAAGTCCTAGTCAACATTGACAATAGATTTTTTAGAATTATAGATCTCCATTCTACCTTCTTCAGTCTCCCAGGTGCACACTTCTTGTATCATAACTTTCTATTGCATTTTGTTCATATTTCTAAGTCATTCAAGGTTTGGCATTTCACATTGTATTGCATTGTATTTTCCAAGTCCTTACTTGGTGGTGAACCCCTCATTAGATCACATTCAACCCTTAGGATAGTCCCTTCACAATATTTAAATATGCTTTGCATTGAAATCTCTAGGGTTTGTTCTTGAGTGAAGAGTGTGGAGATTATTTCTCTTCTTTTAGGTCCTAAACCCTAAAGGTGAAAGAGAGCCACCAGCAATTTTCACTTATTCATTTTGGTGAACATCCATATAGAGCATCATAATTTTTATTGAGAATGCATTTACATCCTATATTGAGCTTGCATTAACATTGCACTAGGTTTTGCATTTGTTAATTCACATTATAGGATTTCAAATTTTGCATTAGTGAAAAGCTCATTTAGCTTGCATTTTTGCATTTAATGTCATTAAAAATTAATCAAATTCCATATTTACATCTTAGTCATATATCAAAAAACATAAAAATAATAAAATTCAATTCAAAACTTCTAAAAATTTTCAAACAAATCATCATTGGGACTCTTTTGCCACCTTGGGTGAATCAGTCCCTTTGCATATCTTTTCACTGCATTTTCTGGCATTCACAGTTCACATTCTAATTTTTTGTTTCCTGCTATTACATTTCTATTTTAGTCTGAAAACTTTTTGTTTCATTCAATTCATTGCATCTCGCTTAATTTCATTCATCTTGTGCATTGCTTAAAATCAAAATTGCATTAATAACATTGTTGCATAGTTTACCATCTGAAATTTGCATCATAGATATGTGCTTTAACAAGCTTTGGAAGTTATTAAAGTCCTTAGTGGATATGTCAAGACGTGCTTTTGGAAATGACCATAATGACATTGACCTTACTCATGCTGACTCAACTCCTAATAGATGTCCTCCTCATGATGTTGACATCACTAGAGAAGATGATGATACCATGAATAATTTCCTAACTAATTGTCTTAATAACCTTGAAGCTAATGCATCCTTTTACCCATCCATGAAACAACCAAATGCCCCCACAATACCACCTCTTGAGATGTTTGGTTACTTACATCTTGAAACAAAAGTTGAACCTAGTTCCTCTAGACAAGCAAACACTCAACCATTTTATGATCACAAAGTAACAAACACTCCCATCAATCTAGAAGAAACATATGGAAAAGGATTTACAATCTTGATCAAATAAGGATGTGATAAAACAAGTGAACATGAAATTCATCAACTTCTAGAGAAAATACAAACTGATGAAAATACAAATGGGTTAGGATATCAAGATCCCTTCCATAATAGAAAGACTCCTAGAGAATATATAAGGCTTCGAAGTGATGGTACAATGATCTTTGATTCCCCTCCTGATATGAATGTCCTTCTTCCTAAAGAACAACCAATCACTCATAACAATGACAAGGATGATAGGATCTCCCTAGGTCCTCTCCCTCAACCTTGAACTAGAGAAGTTGGTGAATCTAGCAAACACAATAGGCCTTACAAGTTACATAAACTAAATTTCCCTTGTCTGCCACCTAAAATTGAAAGGAAACTATAATTTATCTTAAACAAAAAATTAATAATAGTACCACCTATGAATTGATTAGTGTTATATCCTAAAGATGCCAAAGTTCCACATCATGCATATCATCGAACTCTCAGACACAATACCAATGAGAGTCATCCATTCCAATTAGTATTGAAATTTTTTAGTTTGATGGTTATGATTTCCATCGTGTGGTTTCCTAGCCTTGTTTCACACCTTTTCATGTAATAGTTGTAGAACATTATATTCTAACTATTACATGACCTTTCCCATCACCTACCTTGGTTCATTCTTATCTCACACTCAGTGGGGGAAAGAAGTTGATAGCCTTGTCCTAGTAATGCATTTACCACTATCCCTTAGCTATGTTATTCACCTTCTGCTTGTATAGACTAAGATTGGGAGGAAGATGAGTTTCTCATAGGTTGACTCACATTATTTCTTTTTCTTTTTATTTTGTGTGATTTCATGTGCGTAATGTGATCCCCCATGATTTTTTATTTGATGTCCTCTCTCTCTCTTTGTGGAATTCCTCTATTTGTACCTTCATTCTTCTTTGTGTCATGTATCATTTCGATTTTTATGTTTAGATTTTTTCTCTTTTATGTTGTGTTTTCCTTTTGGGGATGATGCAAGGCATCGAGACATTCATGTCTCTTCCATGTTTAACTAAAAGGCTTTCTTTTTCCTTTTCCTTTTCTCTTTTTCATCTATCTTGTGTTTTCCTTTTGGGGATGATGCAAGGCATCAATACATTCATGTCTCTTCCATGTTGACCCAAAAGGCTTTCTTTTTCCTTTCCATTTTGTCTTTTTCATATGTCTTGTGTTTTAATTTTTGGGATGATGCAAGACGTTGAGACACCCCATGTCTCTTACATGTTGACCCAAAAAGTTTTTCTTGGTTTATTCTCTCTTTTGTCATTCTTCCAATTCTATATGTATTTCACAGATGATGATAGTTTTGAGCTCTCTAAAAATAATGCACCAAAGAATATACTGACCCCAAATCCATAGATCCCTATTGTGTTTGGTATTTTCATTTTGGGAGAAACCCCTCTCCTTTCTTTTCTTTCACATGATGCAGCTTTAGTTGTAAACATATGACTTGGCATATGGCTTTCCAGGTTGGTTCTCATGTCTTCTTGTATGCATTTCTCATTTCCTACTTTAAAGTAATTTCTAACAACATGGTGTTTATAAATTCCTTTAAAGTGGGGGCATACATTCACATTTTTCTTTTGAATTTTCCCTTTCATGATTCTTGGTGCAGTTTTCTTACTTCATAGGATACATTTTTCAATTTGTGGATGAAATTGGGTGTGATGTCCTTCAAGAGTGTGATCTCTCTTAGAATATTATATTCCTCTTAGTAGCTTGATGCAACACACTGCATCCCATAAGTTTTGAATTTTCTATTCTTTGATTGGTCCTCTCTTGGAGGCATTAGGCATGATGTTCCCTAGGTTAGAGACCTCACATGAACTAAGAAAAAATCCTTCAAAAATTTTCTATTTTTGCATTTTTGATTTATTTTTATATGTCCACCTTGCATAAAACAACTTGCATGCCTATGGAGCCATCTTTTTTTTTCATGAGCTCCAAGCATATGAAGTTTTTCTTGCCTCATGAAGCTCAAAAATCATTTCTTTTTGTGTAGTTTCTTATTAAAGTTATTATGAGGTATAAATTTGGTATGGTTTGAGTAGGAAGCCCAATCTGAGACATGAATTTCCCCATAGCTACTTGTGTGTGTGTGAGTGCATACCAGTCATGAGTGTATGTGTCTCACCTTCTCAGAATTCTCAACCGATGGATAGCCAAGAGTTTTGTTGCCTCTGAGTGAGTATGCATTTTTTAGATAAATAGCCTAGATCTGATCCACATTGTGATGGACAAACGTTCGAAGCTTATTTTGATTATTTTATTTTCACCTTTTCTTTTCTTTTCTTTTCTTTGGCAATGTAATCTTGTGCCTTGTCATTGTTCTTTATATCATTCTCATGTGTGTTCCTGTACGCTTATGTTGGTTTGGCATGAGATCTTGATCATGGAGGCTTCATCACCCATCTTGATCGTTATCATCTCATCTTGCTAGCATAAGTACACTTGAATCCCTCTTGGTGCGTGTTTGTCTACTTTAGTGTGATTTTGAAGAAAGTTCATCCTCTCACTAAATGGGGGCTAATAGTAGTGTAGTAAAATGGATCCCTTAAAATTTTCACACTCATTTGGGTCCTCCTTGTGGATTTTGGATTAATGTTGCCTTGATTTAGTGTTGTAATGCAGATAACACATTCACACTAGATCTTGGGCCCTTGTGAACTAATGAAATTTAAGGGTTTCTTGCTAAAGTGTTGTGAAGTATTGTAACTCACTTTCACACTTTTCTAGGGTTTTATTAATTAACTAAGCATAATAAACAAAATTTTAATCAAAATAAACCTTAATCTTGCCTTATTTGGAGTGTTATAAGGTGTTGTAAGACACTTTCACATTTATCTAGGCTTTTCATTAATAATTGGGCTTCGTTATTCTTTAATTGGCCCTATTTTGCATCCACAAGCCTCATTTATTGCATCTTTTCAAGGATAATCCTGACACCAATCATGAACCAATCATAATGCAGGTGTTTTTGGATTTTGTGGCCTTGATTTAGGGATCTGGGATTCATTCACCACCTTGGGTGAGTGGGTCCCACCTGGATCGTTTGGTCTTGAAACAGGTTTTACACCATTCTAAGCACTTTTTTAAATATTCCCAAAAATTAGGCTTCGGTGGAATCATTCACCACCTTGGGCAAATGAGTCCCATGTGGCCCAAATTCAAATTTAATTGAAATTTCTGATGAGATTGTATTCTCCTATATATGATGTTAGCTTGTAGTGTTTAATTTAAAGAATTCTTACATAATTGAGTATAAATACAAGGTTCTTTCACTCATATTCTCACCTAGAAAGTTTACAAGTCATCTAGCATTCAAGACAATTCACAAGAGCATTCAAAGGCATTCAAGGGTAGACTGTCAAGCATTTTAGAGAATTCTTCAAGTGCCAATGATCATGTCTATGATTGCATTCTTCATGTTTGTTATTGTGCTAACAATTGTGATGTAGAGTTGATGATTCAAGAAATCATTTCAAGCAAGATCAACATCATTCAAGAAAGATTCAAGAACCACATCCATTATAGTCATTTCAATCACATTTTTAGCACCTTATTGCTCTAGGGTTTGGTGAGTTGTAACATTTCTATTTATTCATGCATCATTCTCCATTCATATTTTATTTCATTTGAATGTTTAATTACCAACAAGGGGTTTGACCAAGGAAAAACCCTATTCACTAACCCCACAACATTTATTCCTCTTCTTATGTGTTATTTGTAGAGCTAGGTTTCATATTTGTCAAGGAGAAAAGTTGTAGAAAAGTTTTCAAATCCCTTTAAAGTTGTCAATGTTGTCATCAAGTCTTGGAGAAGCTTAGAGAAGACTTGTAGGTGGAAATTTATAGTTTCAGATCCAAAAATAAGTCAAAAAGAGCATAGTAGACCGAGAATAATGGAATTAGGTCTCAAAGTTTCAAAAAATAAGTGGACTGATTTGCCACAAGTGGCTAATGAGTCCCACTGTATAGACCTAATAGAGATTTTCATAGATTTGAATACACTTTTGGCTGAAACTTGTATCTACACATTTTCCTAGAAGCAAGACTGATTCACCTAGCTTGGTGAATGAGTCCCAATTAGAATTAACAATAGATTTCTAGAAATCTAGACCTCCATTTTTCCTTCTTCAGTCTCCTAGGTGCACACTTTCTATCTCATAACTTTATGTTGCATTTTGTTCACATTTCTAGGTCATTCAAGGTTTGGCATTTCACATTGTATTCCATTGTATTTTCCAAGTCCATGCTTGGTGATGAACCCCTCATTAGATCTCATTCAGCCCCTAGGATAGTCCCTTCACAATATTTCAATCTTCTTTGCATTGAAATATCAAGGGTTTGTTCTTGAGTGAAGAGTGTGAATATTGTTTCTCTCCCTTTAGGTCATAAATCCTAAAGGTGAAAGAGAGCCACCAACAATTTTCACCTATTCATTTTCATTCAGTAAAGTGCAAGTGTATGAAACACTATAGAAAGAAAAAGAGGTACATAGCAGCAAGTTAGAACAAAGGATGTTTTGAGTGTAGATGAGAGTGTAGAGTAGAGAAAGTAGACAAGTGCAAAGAAGAAAAACAAAAGTAGAAAAGGAAAAGAAAGTAGTGAAGAAAGGTGAAGAGGTGTTTGTTGTTGAAACTGCAACTTTAGCAACAAAAAGTAAGTTTCAGTGTTTGTAACAAAGTACAAAATGCATTGATGCATTATCAGGTTGTGTAGAACCAAGTTTATGCATATTTGAGTTTTCAACATTGTAAGAGGTCGTTTCCTTATTTGTGTTGAGTTGGTGCTTAGTGTAGGGTGTTGTTGCATCCTTAGAGTTGGATCTACTAAATTAGGGAGTTGATGCTTCCTTGGGTTGGTGCCCTAAACTTTGTAACATAAGATTTCCTTGTGAGGTTAGATTAGGATAGTAGATCCTAGCAACATTTATGACTGTGGCTTTTACCATCTTGGGTTTTCCACATATATATGGTGTTATCTGATTTTTGTGTGTGTTTGCACTTTTATATATTTGTGTGATTATTTCATTTGCACATTAAGGATCTAAGGGATTAATTTGGATAAAGTAATTTTAAGTTTAAATAAGTAATATACACTAAGGTTTTGAGATATGAGTATTAAAATCTACTGATTCATCCCCTCTCATTAGATTGTTGTGTTCCAAAAATTGGTATTAGATCCAGGTAACCTAGGAGAAGCTTAATCAGCTCAGGTAGATCTTGGTAAAGTGAACACAAAAATGGCTAACAAGGAAGGCTCGTATGCAGAAGTAATTCTCTTTGATGGACTAGACTATTAGCCTTGGAGCAATAAAATGAAGGCATATCTAAACTCATTAGGGTCTGATGTGTGGATGTTGTTGAATTGCACAAGAAAATTAAGAGGGGGGTGAATCAATTGTATCTAATTACTTTCACTTCTAATCTTAATCAATTACACATTCACTTTAATCTATTATTAAGTATAAACATGAAATGTAGATAATAGAAAGAAAATACTAGAGACACCAGATTTACGTGAAAAACCCAATGAGGGAAAAACCATGTTGAGGATTAAATCACAATATAATAGTAATACAAATCTAGATACAAAGGCTCACTTCTAGAGGGATCACTTCCTAGAAAGGACTCACTATTCAAATACAAAGGCTCACTACTTACAGATAGGACTCACTATCCAAAAGGAGGCTCACTTCCTACAAAAAAAATAAAGATAATAGAAAATCCACCTCAACAGGTTCCACACATTCATAGCCTTGATCAATGAATTGTAGACACCATCAGCTCACTGCTTTTAGGAATCTAATACATTAAAGTATTGTTGCCTTGATTCACACTTTCACACACTCTGGTTTTGACATTTTTTCGCACACTTGTTTGCTTCTAATCAAAACATCCTAACTTGCATTTATACCATCTTCAACCTTAGAAACTTTCTCCAAGGTCGAGTAAAAATTCTTCATTTTACAAATTCAAATTAGGTCAATGACTCAACATTCCCAGAGTGGATAAGTGTTGCAAAGACGGTTGTTATTGTACCAAAATATCGACCTATTAATGCTCGATACAACTACTAGATTTATACAAGATTTAAGATCCATAGGAGGTAGTTAAACCATGTCACGAAGCCCAAGCGCCATGTTAGCCCACGTCAAGGAGACCAAGGGAGACACCTTGCAACAATCCCCCCAGTGCAAGAGAGGGGTTCAAACCTACGACCTCATCTCTGATACTAATTGTTGCAAAGATGGTTGTTGTCACATCAAAAGATTGACCTATTAATGCCTGATACAACTGTTGGATGTATACAAGATCCAAGATCCACAAGAGGTAGTTAAACCATGTCATGAAGGCCGAGCACCACACTAGCCCATGCCGAGGAGACCAAGGGTGACACATTGCAACAATAAGAATGAGAGTGGACCAAATAACTACTTAATCAAGACCCAAAAAACATCTTGGATCAATCACATGCTTCCTTAATTGATGCTTATCCTTCGTGTAACATGTAGACACCAAGTTGGCCAACCCTAATGAAAACACAGATGAAATTTGAAGTACACACCTCCACAACAAGATGATAATATTTGGATCACACAACATGCTTCACCATACAATGGAACACCTCTTAGAAACCTTCAGATACATCCACAACAACTATAACAATCTTCATATATAGTAATATTTCCATTAGTCCAACCAGACCATGCAAACACACAAAGAAGCTCTGGAATAAGCCTTCCGGAGCACCAAACCATGAGCACTTTTTCTAGAACATAGATAACATCAATATCAACCTTCTTCCACATCCACAAGATCTAAGACAAACTACCAGGGAACTGCAGAGTAGAAACATTTCTCCCAGTCCACAGACAAACAATTTTGCCAAACTAGTTCATACACTGGTGAACACAACTTTCACTCTCCATCAACCCAAAAGCTATAACTTAGGATATACTATCCAATGAAGCCCATAAAAAATACTACATATCAAAATAGGCATAGGATCAACACAGAAGAAATGTAGAGAACAATACCAGAGCACATTCAGAACACAGACACAACTTTGTCTTCACTATTTATTAATTTTCTCAAAAGCACTTGATATTAGCACACCTACAACACCATAAAGATAACTCCATGTACTCTCAACATATCTATAGTGTCTCAACCATACATGTACCACCTGCAACACTTGATTCCTTTCTCTGCAACAACTTGAACTATGTTGACATCAATGACAACATAAATGACAACCCCACCAAACATATTCATACTTGCAACAATCTCCCCCTTTGTCATTGATGGCAACACATGATGTGAAAAACCATCAAATACAACATACATACTCTCCTAATTCTTCTTCCTTTCTTTTTAGATTAGGGGTGATCCCACAATACTGGTTTACAATTATTGGCCAAACTAGACACTGAACTGATTTTTTCTAACTAAATCTTCACTTTCAGACACCTATAGTGGCTAAACCGTGAGGAATTTGAAAATGATGCAAACTAATGATTTGGAAATTTTTTTCTGTAGATTCTAAATTTATTTTTTTCAAAAAATTTGGAATCATATTGCACTTATTTTTCCATCTCCTTTGAAAAGTATCTTTTTCAGTAAACACCATTTTTAAGGAGTGATGTTCACCATATAACACAACTTTTTTTTCCATGAAGGATAAAATTCTATTTTTTTTCAAATTTAGATTTGTAACTATGATATCTAGTGCTTAAAATTGGTTTCATAATGTTTTATTGAATATTTTTTCCTTAATCAAGTTTCAAAATCAAACCAATTAAAATTCAAACATAGGCAGACCACATAACACAAATTTTTTTGTATGTATCAAAATTCATGTTTTTTGTTGGATCAAGGACTTCAATATCTGGTGCACACATATTTTTCAAAAAAATTTTGATAATATTTTATTTTTCCACATGTATAGAATACAGAACTTGATTTTTAGTGAAAAACCTACATTCACAAGAGATCAAAAATAAATTTATTTAAAATTATACTTTTTGGAAAGTTTATAATATGGACTACATACTTACAAAAAATAAATTTTAAATGAATTCATGTTATCTCCCAAAAGGTAAATCAAAAGTCATTTTTTATCAGCATTTTGAAAGGTGTAAATGAGACTCTATTATAGGCATGGTTTAATACTAGCTAGGTTCTATCCAAGGGGGTTTGATCTAAGGTGGTTTTATCAAAACCTTTTCAATTGGAATCCTTACAATGGAACTTTTTAAGGCTTAAATCATTATATTTTCTAAAAATATGTGATTTCAGCAAAAATTTGAATCTCCCAGAAATTGTAAACCAGCATTGTGGTATCACCCTTAGACTACCTACACAAAGTTTCTGCACTCAATTTTCCTTGCAAATATTCTCTCTTTCAACTTTTTCACATGACTCTCTCTCCCCCTTGGACATTAATAACAAAGGAAAGTTTTGTATGAAACTTCTACCATATAAAAATTTGATCACTCCCCCTTATAAATGCACCCACATCTCATACTGCAACAATGATACTCTCTACTCCCCTTGAGGAGTAGACCATAATCATCAATCCAGAAAAATGATGAATCTGTAAATCCATTGGACTGATGCACCTCCATGTGCACCTAGTTTAAACAAGGAGGGGCACTAACCCATAACTTCTCCCTAAGATACTCAAAAGTATCTTTCAAAAGGGTCTTAGTAAATATATCTACAATTTTTTCCTTAGTAGATACATATTCAAGCCCAGCTTCATTTCCCAGCACCTTCTCCTTCAAAAAATGATATTTGATAGATATATGTTTTGTCCTTGAATGCAATACTGGATTTTATGAAATATTTATTGCACTTGTATTATCATAGAAAATAGGGATAGGCTCATCACACATCACACCTATATCCTTCAATTTTTTCTTCATCCAAAGTACTTGTGTACAACAAGATGTTTCTGCCATATACTCAACTTCTACAATGGACACAAAAACTAAATCTTGTTTCTTGATTAGCCATGAAACCAATCTTCCTCCAAGAAAGAATGAACCATCACTTGTATTCTTCTGATCATCTACACAATCAACCTAATCTACATCAGTATCCTTAGGATACCACAAGCCATAATCCAAAGTGCCCTTTAGATATCAGAATATCCTCTTCACAACTATAACATGTGTTTCTTTAGGTTTTGCTTGAAATTTGGCCACCAAACATACTGCATGCATTATATCTGATCTAGTAGCAAGAAGATATAAGAGTCCACCAATCGTAGATCTATACATGCTTTGATCAACTTTAGAAAATTCATCATCCCTACTTAGTTTCCATCTGATCACCATAGGATTACAAACCGGCTTGGAATCATCCATTCCAAACTTCTTCAAAAATTATTTAACATACTTAGATTGTGAAATGAATATTCCCTTATCAGTTTGATTCACTTGGAGTCCAAGAAGGAAATTCAGCTCACCAATTATAGACATATCAAACTCTTTTTGCATCTCCTACAAATTTATTGCACATACCTTCATTTCTTGGACAAAGATAATGTCATCAACATACACAACCACTATCAACATTTTGTTTCTTTCAACTTTGAAATAGATTTTTTTTTTTGTGGAGCCTTTGTTGAATCCTTGTTATGTCAAATATATGTCCAACCTTGCATACGATGTTGTGGGAGACTGTTTAAGTCCATATAGTTCCTTTTTCAACTTGTAGACCATGTCTAGTTTATCTAATAACTGAAATCCTTCTAGTTGTTCCATGTACACCTCTTCTTCTAATTATCCATTTAGGAATGCAGACTTAACATCCATCTAGTATACCTTGAAATCTTTTCGAGCAAAAAATGCTAAGAACATCTAAATGACCTCCATTCTTGCCACCGAGGAAAATGTCTCTTCAAAGTCTATTCCTTTAACCTATGAATAACCTTTGCATACAAGTATTTCTTTGTTTCTAACTACTTCACCATCTTCATTCGGCTTATTCCCGAACACCCATTTTGTTCCAATTATTTTTGGTTTACAGGTCTAGGAACTAGTTCCCATGCTCGATTTTTCTTTAATTGCTGTAATTCTTCTTTCATTGCACTAACCTAATTCTCATCTTTGCATGCTTCACTCACTATTTTAGGTTCTATCTTAGAAAATAAACACAAATTTACCTCAGCTGCTACCACTTTACTTCTTTTCTTTACACCTTCACTTTTATCTCCAATTATGTATTATTTTGGATGATTCTTCTATACATACAGAGGAGTCTTAAGAGTAGGTTCTAGATTCTCTTCTTCTTCACTTTGTTCTTTCTCTTCCTTATCCTCTTCTTGAACTTTTTCACAAATAGGTACATCTTGTTTAACTTCACTTATTTCAACTAGTTCATGCATATCTTCATCAACTTTTACTTTTTCACTTTCAACTATCTTCCTCGGTCTTTTATTGAAGAATCTATATGCTCTATTGTTAGTTGAATACCCAAGTAAAATACCTTCATCACATCTTGCATCAAAATTTACAAAATTCTCATCATCTCTTTTAATGTAACATCTGCTTCCAAACACCTTAAAGTGCTTAACAGTAGGAGTCTTACCAATACACAATTCATAAGGGGTCTTTGTGTTGTTACCTCTGATCTGAACTCTGTTAAGAATATTAATAGCAATGTGGATTGATTCTCTCCAATATACATCATGAAAATTTTCCTCTTTCATCATAGTCCTTGTGGCTTCTTAAATAGTTTGGTTCTTCCTTTCCAAAACTCCATTTTTTTGTGGAGTTCTAGGAGTATAAAAATGTATCTTTATACCATGCTCTTCATAAAATTCATTAAACTCACCAGAAGTGAATTCTCCACATCTATCAGACCTTAAAAATTTGATTCTTAGGTTCACTTCATTCTCTAACCTTTCCTTGAACACTTTGAATCTATCTAGAGATTGAGCTTTCTCCCTAAGAAAAGTAACCCATGTCATTCTAGAGTAATCATAAATCAAAAGCATAAAATACCCATCACCATTAAGACTTCTTGTTCATGTGGGACCATAGAGGTATGTATGAATCAATTCCAACATTATAGTAGATGAAAGTTCATTTCCTTTAAAACTACATCTTATTTGTTTTCCCAATTGATGGATTCTACAAATAGCATTGGTAGGCTTTGTAATTCTAGGAAGATCCCTAACAAATTCTCTTGAACTGATCCTGATTAGATTATCAAATTTTAAATGTCCCATCCTCCAGTTCCATATCCAACTTTCATTAATTTAAGAAAAAAATCACTAACCATCACCACTCTTAGGCTAATATAAGTTTACATAAGTTCTTCTTCCTACAGATACCATAATTTTAGACCCTTTTCTAATCTCATAGGTGTTATCCTGAAACAAAAGCTTAAATCCTTTGCTACACATTTTTCCAACACTCAAAATATTATTCCTTAATCCCTTAACATAATAGACATCATCAATACTATGTTTTCCATCTAAACTAAATTTTCCTTTTCCAACAATCTTAGCACCAAAATCAACTCCAAACATGACTAATCCCCCATCATACTTTTCAAGTTTGGTGAAATTACTTTTGTCTCCATCATATGATTTGAACATCTACTATCAATTACCCAATAGTCTTCATCTTGTCTAGTATGAAAGACAGTAACCAAAGTACCTTCCATCTCATTATTTTTGTTCTCTAAACAAAATTCCCTTGTACATCTTCCATGGTTAGCAGACAAAAATTTATTCTCCAAGGCTAGAAAAAAGCATTCATCTTTATCATCCTCAAAATTAGACTCGTCATTAGAAATTCTAGCATCTTCTCTAACATAATACAATTTCTTAAACTTTCTATCCTTTTTGTCTTTATTATTATCTATGTTCTTCTTGTGTACAACTCTATTTGGAAATCTTGAAGCATAGTGACCAATATTTCCACAACTGAAACATTTTAAAGGTAACATACCTTTGTACTTACCAATACCTTTCTTCAACTTCCTTGTAAATTTTGCTTCCAACTCTTCTGAACCATCTCTATCAGGATCATCTTCTATCTTAGTTGCTTTGAAGATTGTTTCAATTTTCTCCTTTTCTCTTCCAAAATTCCTCATCTCAACTGCAGTCAAGGTGCCAAATAGTTCTTTAGTAAATTTATTTGGATCATATATTTCTTCAATAACAAAGACCTTGTCACTATAATTCTCTGGTAGGGTCATCAAGATATTATCTATTACATCTTCATCTGCCATAGTACCACCTTGATTTTTGACTTCATTTGTTGCAATTTCAACTCTCTAAAAGTAGCTTGCAATGTATTCACCTTCTTCCATTTTCAAGTTCTCATATCTATGCTTTGCTATTGGCTTCTTTGATAATTTTAATCTATCATTTCCTTCACATATATCTTTCAAATTTTCCCATACTTCATAAGTAGTGCCTAAACACACAAATTTTGTCTACTCATTCTTAGATAAAGCACTAAAGATAGCATAGCTTGATTTTCATTCTCCTCATAGGAAGAGATCTCATCTATAGAAGAATGAAAACTTCTTGGCTCAACATATTTTTTCTCAACAACTTTCCAAGTCTTGAAACCAAGAGAGATCAAGTAACCTCTCATCTGCACTTTCCAATCAATATAATCAATTCCATCAAATACAAGGCTTTGTAACTTGCATGCCATCTGATCTACCTCAAGTGGTTAAGCTCTTCTTTGAGGATCCAAAGCTCTGATACCAATTGTTGAATTGCACAAGAGATCTAAGAGGGGGGGTTGAATCAGTTGTATCTAATTACTTTCACTTTTGATCTTTATCAATTCCACATTCACTTTAATCTATTATTAAGAATAGACATGAAATGCAGATAAAAAAAAGAAAATACCAAAGACAATAGATTTACAAGGAAAACCTAATGAGGGAAAAACCACGGTGAGGATTAACTCACAATATAATAGTAATGCAAAACTGGATACAAAGGCTCACTTCTAGAGGGCTCACTTCCTAGAAAGGACTCATTGTCTAGATACAAAGGCTCACTGCCTAAAAATAGGATTCACTATCCAAAAGGAGGCTCATTTTCTACAGACAAAGAAAGATAATAGAAAATCCACCACAATAGGTTCCACACATTCGTAGCCTTGATCAAAGAATTGTAGACACCATCAACTCACTACTTTTAGGAATATAACACATTGAATTACTACTACCTTGATTCACACTTTCACACACTCTAATCATCATATTTGTTTCACACACTTGTTTGCTTCTAATTCACAACATATTGACTTGCATTTATACCATATTCAATGTTATAAACTTTCTCGATGGTTGGCTACACATTCTTCATTTTACAAATTCAAATTAGGTCCGTAACTCAACATTCCCACCATGGATAAGAATGAGATTTTACCAAATACATACTTAATCAAGACCTAAACAAAATATTGTATCAATCACATGCTTCCTTAATCAATGCTTACCCTCCATGTAATGTGTAGAAACCAGGTCATCCAAACCTAATGAAAACACCAATGAACTTTGAAGTGTGTGCCTCCACAACAAGATGATAACACATGGATCACACAACATGCTTCACCATACACTATAATACCTCTTAGAAACCTTTAGATACATCTGCAACAACTGCAAAAATCTTCATATACAAAACTCTTTCCATCAGTCCAACTAGACCGTGTAGACACACATAGAAGCTCTAGAACAAGCCTTCTAGAGCACCAAACCACGAGCACTTTTTCCAAAAATTAGATAACATCAATATCAAAATTCTTCCAGATCCACAAGATCTAAGACAAACTACTAGGGAACTTCAAAGTAGTTTATTTCTCCCAATCCACATACAGACAATTCTTCCAAACTAGTTCACACACTGGTGAGCACAAATTTAACTCTCCATCAACCTAGAAGCTATAACTCAAAATATACTATCTAATGAAGCCCATAAACAACAATATAGATCCACATAGGCATAGGATCGACATAGAAGAAATGTAGAGCACATTATGGGAGCACATTCCGAACACACACACAACTTTGTCTTCATTGTTTATTAATTTTCTCGAAAGCACTTGATATCAGCACACCTGCAACACCATAAAGATAGCTCCATGTACTTTCAACATCTCTATAGTGTATCAACCATACATGTACCACCTACAAAACTTGATTCCTTTCTTTGCAACAACCTGAATTGTGTTGACATCAATGAAAACATTAATGATAACACCACCAAACACATTCATACTTGCAATAGATGTGAGTTGAGAAGGGATACAAGGTTCCTACTACACCTCCAATTACTGTGGCTAAAAATAAGGCATTTCAAGATGATTCCAAAGCAAGGTTTGTTATTATGATCAGGTTATTTGATTCGGTGCTTGAAATATCCATGCATTATGAAATTGCACATGAAACATAGAATGAGTTATGGAGAATATATAAAGGTGATGAAAATAAGGTATAGATATATGAAAGAGAGTCAAAATATCTAGATACAAATGTAGATGAAAATATTGTAGATGCATCCATGAGAAATTTTTCAGTTAGAGGTGATGAGGAAGAAGCATCTACATCTAGATCTGAAAGTGCTGATGAGGAGGAATTTGATTTCATTAGAGGACTAAGAAGAAGCTCTAGAAAATGTAGAGGTAAAACTACCTGTATTTCCTTTGAATGCATTTATGATGAAAATTATAACTCTAAGAAAGAAAATATCAGTATGGAGGAAAATAAGAAGGAACTCCACACAAAAGAATAAAATAGGTTATGAGATGTTTTTGGAAACTCTGATAATGAACATGAATGTACCTGGGATATTGAGGGAAATGAATCCCTAACCATGGATTTTGGTACAAGATTTGATGAAGAGGATGAAGTAGACCTAGAAGGTAAACTCATCCATGCTCTAGAGGACATTAAAGTTTGAAGAAGGAGAATGAAGAACAAAAGTTCCATGCTCAGGAAGTGATAGAGAGATTAACTAAAAAAGTTAAAAATTCTAATCAAATGATAGTTAGTCTAAAACCACAAGTTGAGGAAACTAAAAGGATAGAATATGTAGTCAAATCTGAACTACAGTCTAAATCAAAAGGGTGCATGAAACTGGAACTAGAAATAGATGATCTAATAAAAAAATTAGAAAATTCTAAGGAGCAGACTGATAAAGGAATAAAGCTGAAAGGTGGCTCCTAGATATTAGATGAATTGGTAAAATCACAAAATCCATCAAAACCCAAAGATAAATTTGGCCATAAAAATTCCCTCTACTAGTGTTTTTGCGAAATTATATGACAAATTCAAAGTAGAAGAAAGATGTTGCACTAAGGAAGAAAAATCTTGCATGAGTTGTTCCAAGGAGAATTCCTCTAAAAGTAGAAAATCAAAAAGAGGGACTAATGAGAAGAAGAAAGTTGAAGAAAAGAGGTTTTCTTCTAATAAGAAGAAAGAAAATGGAGAAACAAAGTCTTCCATTGCTAAGATGAAGAAGCTAGATAAAAAAGGGATGCCTTCAATAGATAAGAAGATGGATAAATCAATTCCTAAAGGTTTAAAGAAAAAGAATCACACAAGAGGAGTTGATGTAGAAATACTCACAAGGATGAGACATGCCAAGAAGACAAAGCAAAGAAGATCCCCTCATCCTACATACAAAAATTCTATGACTAGGTGCTCCTCATTCTTTTATGGATATTATTATATATGTAATTAGTTTGGACATAGGGCATGTAAATGTAGAACTACACCTAGAGGGAGCACAAAATATGCAAATAGAAATTCATTTTATCCTATTTTAAATATGAATATAATGTGCTACAATTGTAATAAATTTGGTCACATAGCTAAGGATTGTAGATTAAGCTATGTGATACCAATAGAACATTATGAGAAGAGAAGGAATATGTCTCCCAAAGTGAACAATGGCTCACATATTCCTGAGAAAAAGGTTGACAAGAAAGAGAAGAAGCTCAAAAAGGTGGGGAGAGTGAAAGGTCAACATGAAGTACCAAATGTGGTCACTTCTACCTTATATAACTAATTTGTAGTGATAGGGAATTAGTGTAGGGGGGGCATAATTGGTATCCTATTCATCCCTGTAAATGAAAACATGAGATCAAGTTAGCTTGTCAAAAGGGTATTAGTAGATTGTTGATGGCTATAAAAATTGGTATCAATAATTTGGAGAAAATTTGTGTAAGTGCTCTCTTGAGAGAAATGCTCCTTAACTTCAAGGAGAAGAGATATGTATTAGGGGGAGCTTCTATTGGTATCAAATTAGTGTTATACATGATATAGCATAGTTCAAAATGTTAAGTGGTATCAGGGAATGATATCACAAATTGGTGTCAAGGATATGATTCAATTGGTACAAAGAAAAAATAAGAATATCTACAATTGGCAACCGATTTGACTAGTTTAGAGTTTGAATGGCACTTCGACTAGCATCACATTGTGGTAATTGGTATAGAGCAGTTGAAGCATATGGTTTTTTCATTGGAGTAAAAGGTTGAATGCAACAATTTCCATGAGAGCGAAAATTGTTTTCAATTGGTATCAGTCAAAGGGGGACCAAAGTCCCTTTTCCATTGCTAAGGATAAATGAAGGCTACAATAGTATGGTGACCTAAGACAAGATGTTCAAATGCATGGCCCTTTGCCATTGATGTCAAAGGGGGAGAAAATGTACAAATTCTCAAGCAAGGGAGCATAGGATAAAATTATGTAGAGGAGAAGGCATGTCAAAGGGGGAGAATTGAGAGCTCACATGTTATTTGTTGAGCAGTTTTTGTACACATGCCCCACTAAAGTGGGGACCCTCGTTTTTCATTTTTTTAGTGTCTTGGCCTTTATTTTTTGGGTCTTTCTTGCTTGGGGAACATGATTTGATGTTCATCCTGCTAGTTGGAGTGGACCAATTATGAATTTTATTGAAAACTTTAAGTTTTGAGTGCATTTTGGGCTTTCCACTGTTTTCGAGAAAATCCACTCTAGCCAGATTTTCCCAGTTTTCCTTCGGAGTTCGGAAGTGGATGCAATTATGCTCAAATACAAGGAAATCCGTAGTGTCCGGATGTTTTCAAAGTCTATGGCTCTGTCGGATTTCTGGATTTTTGTCTTGGTTGTCTTATCGATCACATTAATGGTGATTGCACGACTTTTGGGGCGATGATATATTGAATTTTGGGAAGTAATTGGCCATTTGAGTTTGTTTATTTGCTTGTCATTTGAGTCTGGAGTACTGGAGGTTGAGGTGTGTTGCTAGATCATACATTTTGGAGTGATTTTGAGTGTTGCATTTGAATTTCGTTAGCGTTGTTCATATTTTTCTTGTATTTGAAGGTTATTTGTTGGCATCACCGGTTTCAGTTCTTTCTAATCTCATGGTATGTAGATATTATCTCTTACTCTATTGGTCCTCAATTGCTTTGATTCAATCTTTCTTGAGTATGCGCACCATGACTAGGCATTTGGGGTTTCCATATTTTTCTCGTCTATTTGGGTTTTACTTTGAATATTTATTGGGCTGGTATTTCGCTGCTATTTTTTGCACTTGCTTACATTTATCCCAGACTCCCTATCTTTGTTTGTAGGCAAGTCATGCCTTAGTTTTTCTGTGCTTCCATGGTAGAGGTTTTAGGGTTCTTAACCTAGGGCATAGCCAATCCCTCTCGAATTGATGAGAGGTGAGTTTTAAATTCATGATTGATCCATTGGGGGTCAAGGTTTAAATGCTGTCAGGGTGTAGGTTCTAGGTCCATGTTCATTTGATCCATTTTGGTAAAGATGAGGGAAACATGGATAAGTTCAGGTTTTTGGTATCCTCTCAGAATTTCGCTTCCTCTAGATTTCCTTGGGTTTTCTTGCTTCCTTTCTTTTGCTACTTAAACCGGATTTTTTCTGCCTCATAGAAATTCGCTTCCTCTGGATTTTCCCTGTGTCCCTAGTTGGGTCATTCTGCCGGATTCATGCTTTGATGGTAAATTTGTCTTAATTTTTCTAAAATCCGTGCCGATGGGATTTTCTTGGATGTTTTGTGCCTTCTTCATTTTCTCGGATTGATTAAAACTATTGCCGTTTTCGGGGATTTCCGTCTTTGGCGGATTCTTTCCAACTTTTGTGGGAATGAAGAATATGATGATTGTATGAGGAATTTTACTATTAATAATGTATTAAAATGATCAAATGAACTTATGCTAAGTATTTTTAGGATTATTCATTTATTGTACTAATGGATTGAAATGATATTTTGGGGTGTATGCTTGTTTCGCTGAATTCTTCCTGGTTCAGATTTCCCCAAAATTCCTCTCTAGTCTGGATTCCGTGAAGAGGGCTAAATCCTCAACTTTTGATATGAATTTCTTGCACTTGTTTTTTCTCTGGGATCTCATTTTGGTTGTCTTTACTTGTTTGTAGGTAGGATCAGGATAGGATGTTGCTGGGCGTGGCAAGGGAAAGGAAACCAATCCAAGTGTAGAAAGTTCTACTATCTCTGATGAAAAGATAAAAATGGATATAAGGAGCAAGAATCTTGAGAGCAGGCTGACTTCTATTTGGTCAGGGATCACTGATACCAATGTGGGTATATGGGATCATGAAGAGTTCAAAGTTGAAATGGCATTGCAGAGCCTTCCTTTGTTGGTTAGAAGAGCTATGGAATCCGGATTGGCACATGTAGCAGGTTTTCCCTCCATGGTGCAGTGCTATGAGTTGGTGCTTGAGTGTTCCAGGAACTATGATAGAGGGACACAAAAGATTGTGGCAAGCTTTGATCCCGTGTCCATTGCTAGGACTTTTGATATGCCTGATAGGTCATATGTGATGGCTTTTGATATGGATGGTGCCAGGAAGTACTATGAGGAGAATGTGGTCATGTCCCAATAGGTGATCAATTCTTGGTTGGAGAAGCCCAAATCCCATTTCTCTAAATTTCCAAAGTAGCTATTCAAGATCAAGTTCAAAAGGGAGTATTACAATGTCATCACTCTCCTCAGTAGGTTGGTAGCGCTAAAGAGTGGAGGAGTTTTTGAGAGCTGGATGTTCAATGTCATTGCTCAGATGGAGCAAGGTATAGATTATCACTGGGTAGGTTCTAGAAGTGTAGTAATCCATGAGCAAATTTGTAATGTCTTGCAAACCAAGACTTTCACCATGACCTCCTACCTAGTGTATGCATTGGCAAGATTTCACCCATATAAGGGGTTAAGCACTAGAGGTACATTTGGATAGGATGCAATAAATGAGGTATATCCATAGCTGCACCTGGAAGGAGGAAGCTATAGAAGAGAAAATGATGCTTTCACAATGTATATTACCAGGTTGCTGTAAGGTGCAAAGCATGTGAGGATTTCTGACAAAGCCAAGGAATTGATAAGGAGGTATGGGGCATGGTTCATCCAGTTCCCTAATTTCTCCTACATTAGGATTGATGGTTGTCAAAGGGCTCCGTACAGACTCCTGAGGTACCCAACTGATCATATTATATTGTTGGAGGTCACTAGGCAGATTTGTGACTTTGAAATAATTGTGAAAGGAGATAAGCATAAAATAGGGTTTGGGAATGATTTTCCCTTGAAGATAGGAACGAATGAGGTCTTCCCTTCCATCTAGTCTGCTCATGCTTCTGAGAAGGAGATGAGTACTTTTGGTCTCTCTTTCTATTCTAAGAGAGTGAGGTTTGATATCACTGGTGAGGCACAAAAGAAGGCTAGTAGGGAGTACAACCATAAGGCCACTATTGAAGATTATTGGGCTAACCTTGGTGATGAATTCAATGTAAGAAATAAGAAATTATCTAGGCTACTAGTGGACTTGGTAAGGTTATACAACATAAAGGCCATCCCTGACCAAGTGGAAGATGATGGAAATTTGATTCAGGGTCATATATTCAAGGCTGTGAAGGATAAACCAATTGGAGAAATTTACTAGTTGGAAGAAGAGAAAATAGAATTGGACCAAATCATGAATCCTATGATCAAGTAAACCAAAATATGGCTAAAGTACAAAATTATGGAGTTGGACAGTGAAGGTGTCTAGTGCACTTATGATTATATGGGAGACTTGGAGTCTCATTTTGCTTCTGAGGAATCACATGAACAGGATCTTAAAGGTAAGACAAAAGTGGATTCCCCCTTGAAGATTCAAGTTAGAGATGTTCAAACTGAGAAGGTGGCAAAAGTAGGTAAACAAAGGAAGCCTATTGCCAAGAAGAGGAGGCATGTTTCAATGAAAGAGGCTGAAAAGGATAAAGAAGAAAAGGAAGAGGTAGATGTTACTCCTCCATTGACAAAGAGAAGAAAACTTGTGAGACTGTCACAAAAATAGGAGGCTCCTAAAAATGATAAGGAAGTTGAGCCACTTGTGGTAGAGGTAGAAAGTTTAGGGGAAAGAACACAGGTGTATATGACGAGGTCAAGGAATCCTTCCCCAAAGGAAGCTATAATGAAGGAGGATGTTCATGTGAGTACTCCTATTATTGGACAGTAAATAATTTCCCTTCCTCAAGATAATGACAGTGTACAAGAGGAACCAAGGAAGGATGAAGATCCTAAGAACTTGGGTGAAGAGGAATTTTAGGAAGGGGACCTCTACAATGCAGAGGCGAAAATTGACAAGGTGATCCAATCTCCCTTGGTGGCCTATGAAGATTCACCTATAGAGGAGAAATCAAAAAAATCTCCTCAACAGGAGGAGATACCAGCTAAGATCCCTTCACCAACATAGGCTACTGTAGAGGAGCAGTTGTTGAACAAGGAGGACCTAATTAGGGAGATCCCTAGTATGCCAAGTGTTGACGAAAATTCCCCTAATGACCAACAGGAGTAGGATAAGAAAGATACAGTGCCAACTAAGTCTACTATTCCAAGTTGGTTGGATAAATAATTAAAGAGTAAACTAGTAATAGTGGAGGATACTCCTCCCAATTGGGAAGACCTAATGGCCAATATTGGTAAAGTAAAGACTAAGAAGAAGGCTAGGGTTGTGTCTAGGATTGAAAGAGATGGGTCAGGCAATAGAGTTGCTCGCATTGCTACCCCTACTCCAGATAAAGATAGAGATAATGTGACTGCAAAGGATTATCATGTGCAGACTATTGACCTAGGGCATGCTTCTGTGGAACAAGATATTGAGGAGTACGAAGGCTCTAGTGTTGTAATTGTGGGTAGATGGAAGAAGGAGGTACAAACTAGTCATGAGTTGGAGAGGGAGAATGAGAAACTAAAGAAATACTTGCAGGAGTTGATGAAGCCCTTGCATTCCATTAGCTCCTCCTCCTCTGCTGTGGGTTTCTTGCCTTAGGAAACAATTTTTGAGCTTGAGAAGATGAAAGGCACTACACATGCCACAGTTGCTTGGTTGTAGGGGATTCAAACCAAAGGAGATGGTGCCATCAAGGATATCTTGTCAACTTTAGAAGATTCCATGAGGTCGGTGGACTAGTTGAAAACTATGCTAGCTCAAGACAAGGAGGATACTGATCTCCTACTACATAAAACAAGAACAATCATGGAGTTTACTGAGGATAAGCTAGTAAAGAGTGGGATTCTTCCTTTCCAAAGGGTTTCTGAGCCTTGGGAATGGTTTAAGATCTTGTGGATGAGGCAAAGGGCCTTGAAGAAGATTAAAAAGCAAGGGAGGCAGATCAAGGACACTTTGATTAGCATTCATGATAAGTGTGTCTCCTTCTTTGAAATTATGACAGGGAGGAAGAAGTTTGCTTCGAAGCATCTCAATCTGGAGCAACTTAGGAAATGGTGGAGATATGTTTATTCTCCAATCAATGAAGGTCTAATCACTGATTATCAGCTAGATGATGTTGCAACCTACATTGTAGTTATTGATAGATATTTAACTAATAGGGCTGATTGGGATGGTACAGTAAGGCGGGCAAGAGATGACATTAAGTCTTTTGAAAGAAGAGTTAGGGTTTTTCTTGTACCACTTATTGTTGAGTTGGAAAAAATGTTACTGGCCATCCATGGTGAAGAGGATTGAGCTAAAGACAAGGATGGGAAGTAATTATATAGGGCTACATCAAAGTTTGTGCTTCCCATTATCCACATACATTGGGATGAACTTTTGTGACCGTAGGCTGACTTGGATAAAAAATGTGCAAATTGCACATTTCATATCATTCGAATATCTTTTGAGGTCAACCTCTTGTGTGGCATGTTTTTATTATAAATTCTTATTTTGGGCTAACCTATCTTGGGGATTCTCTATAAAATGGGCATGTTGCCTTATTTATGATAGAGATAGGTGATACATGATAGGCATAGAGACATAGAATAGAGATTTCATATTTGAGTGAATTAGGGTTTATTTTCAAGCAAGTATTGTAACAGAAGGCTGGAATTGTTGCCATTTTGGATTACCTAATATAAGAAAGGATATTGTGATTTGGTATCTTTCTTGTGTGGAGTTTTATTTGGCATGGTTTTTGTTGTTCTATCTTTAAAATTGCTTAAGTTCATAGTTAAATAGTTTGGTGATGCTTCGGGTTTCATGTTTGGAATGTTTGCAGCGATCTCTAGTCTATACTTTTTGCAATTAGCTGATTGTTAGCTGCTTTGCAAAGTTAGCCTGGACTTAAAATTGTGCTTAGTTTAGTTATAAATTTTTGTTCATCTCTAATTGAAATAGGATTGTTTTGATTGAATGTTGATGATTTGAATATCTTTAAATACCTTAGAAGATTGCACTATTTCTATGAAAATTGCAGATTTATCTGCATTAAACAAAAAGTAGTTTATGAGAGATCGGTCCATTTGAACATCTTATCTTTATGGCATTGTCAATCTTAGGGTTAGAAGTAGTGAAGAGAATTATCTCTTAAACTCTTATATTTTTCTATTTATTTTATTATCTGGGTTCAATTGAGGATTCCAAGTATCAATTCATTGTTCAGATCTGATAAATTCAAAATCCAGTATTTGCTTGTAGTAAGGTCCCTCTGTGATTACCAACATTTTCACATTTATTACTGAGTTGTTTTGTTGCATTGTCAAGACCTGACATTAGAGACCTTGGGGTTATCTCTTTTTCCATAGATATTTACCTTTTAGGAGAGATAGGATATCATATTTTGTCTGAGTTGTTGTTGTCCAAAAAACACCATCAACAAATTGGCTCTAGAAGGAAGGCCTTGAATAAGAAAGCTGGAGCGTTTCTTAAATGCCATCTCTCTTGAGAGGATCAAAAGAAGAACTAGATCTACTCCAGGAGAAGAATAATTTTAAGAATTACAAGCCCCTACTAGGTTAAGAAGGACTAGAGTAGGGGAAGAATCATCATCCACTCACCCACTTTCGTCATCTCCATGATCCTCATCCTCATCTGAATCTAAAGGGATTCCTATTCCACAACAACAACTAGTCATAAATCAGCCATTACCACCCCCACCCCCACCAATGGCTTTCCTTGCTAATAATCCATCCACATTGATCTTTAATAATTACAATGTCATGCCCAAGAACCCTAAGCATTTTTGCTCTAAGTTTCATACTCATGATCCCAATAGAACAATAGAAGAGAATATTAGGATTTTCCAAATTTGTCTGAGGGATAGAGGAATTAACCATGAGGATGTTGCATGTAGGCTTTTCCCTTATTCCCTTGGTGAAGAGGCCTTTTATTGGTATAATCACTTGCCTGTTGCTTCCATCCATAATTGGACTAAATTGGAAACTGCATTTTTGCAGAAATTTAAGATTCACATTAGTGCTAATGATTTATACCTATAATTTACTAGGGTGAAAAGAGAGACTAATGAGCCCATAGGATCATTCAATTATAGGTTCCATTGAGCATATACCAGATTCCAGACACCTTACGCTGGAAATGAAAACACTGCCCTAGAGGTTTACCTTGAGGCCTTGGATAGCCTTACAACCACCTTTGTTAAACAAAGGAATAATCCTCCAAATACTTTACTCACTGCATATGCAGAAGCTATGAAGGTCAGCACGGATTTGAGGCAACACTTATCAGGACCTCTACCATCCTTAGGACCTGCCGCTCACCTTGGACAAATTCAAGCCCTCAATCAGGATTTGACCAATCATGCTCCCCTAATGAATCCAATACCCTCATTTCCTTTGGTCCCTCATCCAGGTCCTCCATTAAATCAAGCTCAACCTATGACCTCCTATCCTCAGCAAAGAGCTAATCAACCCCTTCATCAGCAACAAGTTGGTTTTCCTACATATTTGTAGAATTCAGACATTTTGAATCATGATGTTGGTTCTGGAGGCATCCTTGGATACCCTTTTGGTGGTGTCAATCTAGCACCACCTAACGGTCTAGCTAAGGAAAGGTTGGATGAGTTATCTGAACAAGTGGAAAGGTTGAATACAGAGGTGACTTATTTGAGAAATTAGAATAGTCAACTTCAGGCTGCTCAGAAGAACATACAATCTAACTATGGTAGGAAGAATAGGAACTTTAAGAGGACAATATTTTGATAGAAATAAAAATTATGATAGAGGACAAGGATCCGATCATAATTTTGATAGAAGATGGAGCTCTAACCAAAGTTTTGATAGAAATCAATAAGGTGGACAAGGATTTGACAGAGGGAAACCACCTAGGTAGAATAGGTCATGGAATACTGGACCTAATAATGGAGGGATTCCTACTCCATTGGATCAGCCTTCTACTCAGGAGAAGCCTTCAAATGGTGTATACTTGGCAGAGGTAGCTTTGTGTGGTTGGTGCAGATTCCATAAGACAAGCCAACACTCTGAGTTAGATTGTACCGAATTTCATATTGTTGCTTCCATTTTTCAGTATAAAATTGAGAACAATTCCAGTAGTCAGGAAATTGTGCCCTCAAATCCTTATGATTCTCCAGTGCTGGTACTCAACCATGCCCCATTCCCCAAAGGTGAGGAAAATGAACTAGAAGAAGAATCCAGTAACCAAATGGAAGAGGCAGAGTGGGTGTTGAATGAAGCTGAGATTTCCCATTTGTTTAGTGAGGAAAATGAGAATGATAATGGCCCCTTGAACAAGGAGGACCCAATTAGGGAGATCCCTAGTATGCCAAGAGTTGAGGAAGATGCCCCTATTGACCAGAAGGAGCAGGATAAGCAAGATATAGTTCCAACCAAGTTTACTAATCCAAGTTGGTTGGATAAAGAATTAAAGAGTAAACTGGTAATAGTGGAGGACACTCCTCCCAATTGGGAAGAATTAATCGCCAATATTGGTAAGGGAAATACTAAGAAGAAGGCTAGGGTTGTGTCCAGGATTGAAAGAGACAGGTCAGGTAATAGAGTTGCTCACATTGCTATCCCTAATCCATATAAAGATAGAGATAATTTGATTGCAAAGGATTATCATGTGCAAACTATTGACCTAGGGCATGCTTCTATGGAACAAGATATTCAGGAGTACGAAGGCTCTAGTACTGTAATTGTGGGTAGATTGAAGAAGGAGGTACAAACTAGGCATGAGTTGGAGAGGGAGAATGAGAAACTGAAGAAATAATTGTAGGAATTGATGAAACCCTTGTAGTCCATTAGCTCCTCCTCCTCTATTGCGGGTTTCTTGCCTCGAGAAATAATTTTCGAGCTTGAGAAGATGAAAGGCACTACACATGCCACATTTGCTTGGTTGTAGGGTGTTCAAACCAAAGGATATGGTGCCATCAAGGATATCTTGTCAGCTATAGGAGATGCCATGAGGTCGGTGGACTGGTTGAAAACTGTGCTGGCTCAATACAAGGAGGATACTGGTCTCCTACTACATAAAACAAGAACAATCATGGAGTTTACTGAGGATAAGCTGGTAAAGAGTGGGATTCTTCCTTTCCCAAGGGTTTATGAGCCTTGGGAATGGTTCAAGATCTTGCAGATGAGGCAAAGGGCCTTGAAGAAGATTAAAAAGCAAGGGAGGAAAATCGAGCACACTTTGATTGGCATTCATGATAAGTGTGTCTCCTTCTTTGAAATTATGACAGGGAGGAAGAAGTTTGCTCTAAAGCATGTCAATCTAGAGCACCTTAGGAAATGGTGGAGAGATGTTTATTCTCCAATCAGTGAAGGTCCAATCATTGAACACTAGCTAGATGATGCTGAAACCTACATTGCAGTTATTGATAGATATTTAACTAATAGGGCTGATTGGGATGGTACAGTAAGGCGGGAAAGAGATGACATTAAGTCTCTTGAAAGAAGAGTTAAGGTTTTTTCCTGTACAACTTATTTTTAAGTTGGATAGAGTGTTACTGGCCATCCATGGTGAAGAGGATTGAGCTAAAGACAAGGATGGGAAGTAATTATATAGGGCTACATCAAAGTTTGTGCTTCCCATTATCCCCATACATTGGGCTGACCTTTTGTGACCCTAGGCTAACTTGAATAAAAAATGTGCAAATTGCACATTTCATATTATATTCGAATAGCTTTTGAGGCCGACCTCTTGTGTGGCATGTTTTTATTGTAAATCATTATTTTGGGCTGACCTATCTTGGGGATTCTCTATAAAATGGGCATCTTGCCTCATTTGTGATAGAGATAGGTGATACATGATAGGCATAGAGACATAGAATAGAGATTCCATATTTGAGTGAATTAGGGTTTATTTTCAAGAAAGTATTGTAAGAGAAGGCTGGAATGGTTGCCATTTTGGATGACCTAATATAAGAAAGGATATTATGATTTGGTATCTTTCTTGTGTGGAGTTTTATCTGGCATGGTTCTTGTTGTTTTATCTTTAAAATTGCTTAAGTTCATAGTTAAATAGTTTGGTGATGCTTAGGGTTTCATGTTTGGAATGTTTGCAGCAATTTCTAGTCCATACTTTTTGCAGTTAGCTGATTGTTAGCTGCTTTGAAAAGTTAGCTTGGACTTAAAATTGTGCTTCGTTCAGATATAAATGTTTGTTCATCTCTAATTGCAATAGGATTTTTTTGAATGAATGTTTATTATTTGAAAATCTTTAAATACCTCAGAAGATTGCACTATTTCTGTGAAAATTGTAGATTTATCTGGATTCAACAAAAAGTAGTTTATGAGAGATCGGTCCATTTGAACATCTTATCTTTTGGCATTGTCAATCTTAGGGTTAGAAGTAGTGAAGAGAATTATCTCTTAAACTCTTATATTTTTCTATTTATTTATTATCTGGGTTCAATTGAGGATTCCAAGTATCAATTCATTGTTCAGATCTGATAAATTCAAAATCCAGTATTTGCTTGTAGTAAGGTCCCTTTGTGATTACCAACATTTTCACATTTATCACTGAGTTGTTTTGTTGCATTGTCAAGACCTGACATTAGAGACCTTGGGGTTATCTCTTTTCCCATAGAGATTTACCTTTCAAGAGAGATAGGATATCATATTCTGTCTGAGTTGTTGTTGTGCAGAAAACACCATCAAAATTATCCACCATTGGTATTAGACCATTATTTGCAGTGTTTGAGCATTTAGTTTTCCCATCAATGACTAAGGGGGATATTTTTAGCATATTGTTTTCATTGATGTCAAAAGGAGAAATCATGAAAGGGAGATTTTTGGCATGATGGAAGAGGATCAGCGGTAATATGGACTTGATCTTGTAAAGGAGGATGTTGGCATAGATGTCAAATAAGTGATCAGAAGTAAGAGGAAGTGGTCCTATGAAGGAATATTGTTGGCATAATGACATATTAGATGTGTATTTAGTGGTGTGCCTGAGTGATATGAAGCTTAGAGGATGTTTTTGAGAGAAATGAACTTGGTCTGGAAGTGTTTGGTTGGTTAATGGTGCAAATGTGCATATATTTAAAATAGAATAAATTTGATCAATTTGTTGCAAATGTTGTCATAAAGATGCATAGAGTTTTCTAGATAGCAAAAGAGGAAACAAACTACAAATTTGATATGTCTTTTTTGAGAGCAATCTAGAGATGTGCTCTATAGGTCTAGAAAGTGAAGGAAACACCCAAAATGATTTGCTTTTGCTATGGGGCATTAGTAGGGTTTATCAATTAAACCCTAGGATGTTTATAGTCATGGTGACTAGCATGTTTTTCTAATTTGTCATTGAATATCTATTGGTGATTATTAGTAGCTTAAGTAACAACTTACATTGTTGAAGTTGTGAGGTTGACTGACCCCTCCACCTAGCACTCAAGGCTATGCATCCATCGATTCGAGGAGACATCAATGTGTTAATGCGAGTCACTTTGAATTCATCTCGATGTTTCTAAATTCCTTCGATGAGGAAATACTGAAATGGAGATAATGATGCATCGAAGTGGCAATGGGCTCTCAGTGAGATAGACTCAAAAGTCCGCTTGACATGGAAATGCTGACCTTTGTTCAACAATGGAGATCAAGCCTTGGAAATTTGATGGATATCGCTATGGGTTTGTGCATCATGGCTAGGTATTTATGTCTTCCTTTGGTTTGCATGATGAGAGATGGAGTATAATTGAAGGCTACAAGCAAGATTATTAGATGGGGCATGGAGTCCATAGTGGGCCCTGGAGATGACATAAAAAATATACATGTGCCTTGGGAGAGAACTGAAAGTGATGGCGTGTTCTCCAAGTTGACAAAGTATTTTCTTGCATCAAGGTGATAGTTAGAGTTTGGGTGGACCTTATGCCCAACCCCTTTGACATCCTTATGGGACCCCATTAGAGTAAGTGGTGAATGCCAAAAAGAGATGACCTATTGTCCCTTCGATGAAACAATGAAGTTGCATCAAGGTGATAGTGGAGCTTCAAAGAGACAATGATTTAAGTCTCTTCAACATAGTGATGAATGAAAGAAGGTGTGATGTGGTAGATAGGTGAGGCAATGTGGTTAACTAACATGTTATATTACATGCAGACAAGGGTGAAATTTCCTTACTGTAGAATGAAATCACTAAGGTTCATCGAGTGGACTAATGGACATCAGCGAGAGTTTTTAAGGTGTCTCCTTGCCATTCCAATAAGAGCCCAATCGAAGAGATAGATAAGTTTTAGAGAGAGTTGGTGGTGTGTCCCCTCGACATGATGAAATCATGATGATGGAAGATGAATAGTGTCATGGTGGGACCTGATAGGCTAATGATGGAGTGTGATGAAAAATAAGGAGTTGACAAATGATAAGGATTTGGATGACAAGTGGTGTTGACTCTTCATCGAGGAGACATATGAAGATCTAGAAAACAGGATAGTTGGTCTCTTTGATATTCTAACATACCTTCATAGAAGAGGCTTCACCTTATTATAAAAGTTTAATTTGGTGTACCCTCAACCCAATGGAGTCATGGAAAAGATCTAAGTGGGACCTAATAGGAAGGTGATGGTGATGGAAGATGATGTATGCTAACAAGTGGCAAAGAGCGATTGATCGATATACTAATTCACATTGTTGATGCAAATTATGTGGTGATGACATTGATGATAGATGGTGATGTGTGCCTCTATTCTTCACAAACAGTATCAGAGAGAAAGGTGAACATCTGTGTGACCAAGATGTTAGTCCTTTCGAGAGAATGGAATGTAGTGATATTTTTTTGGCTTTAGGATTGAACCCTAAAATCGATGGCTTATGATTAAAGGTGATTGATTTGATGGTGATGTTTTAAAGTTATAGCAATGAATGGTCAATGATGGATCTTGGCATGGAAGACAAGATCAGTGACTAGTATTCGAACATGAGGATGTAAAATGGTTAGGTTTGTGTGAATAGGGATTTCCTTGGTGAACGATATTGTGAACGAATTTATTTAATTCAACTATCGCACTGACTATTCAACTAGTGATTTGATCTGCAAGATAGAGGCATAGATAACTATATCAAATGAGATATCAAAATCATATCGACCAAAGAATTAAACACATTTATTACATATTAGATTTAGGGTTTTGTTGGATTCCATAGTCAAAAAATTAGATTTGAATTTGATGGAGGTGTATGGCTCAAAAAGAACATGTAGCTTGTTGAAGAAGATAGTAGAAAAACCCTAGAAGAACATTTGAGATGATCTAAATAGTGGTGATCATCTCGAGACTATGATGATAGGTCAGTGAAGAAAAAAAAGAAATTAGAAAGTTGTCAGTATGTTGCATTTGTAGTGGACGTGAGAAGAGAAAGAACTATGATTGTAGATAGTGAATGAACATACGTGTGTAACCTAGACACAACATAGATTATCACCTAGGTTTTCATTCAAGAAAGTGTAGGTGTATGAAATATTATAGAAAGGAAAAGAGGTGTAGAGCAGCAAGTTAGAACAAAGGATGTTCTTAGTGTAGAGTAGAGAAAGAAGAAAACTGCAGAGTAGAAATTGCAAAGTAGAAAAGGTAGAGAGTGTAGTGAAGAAAGGTGCAAAGGTGTG
Source organism: Sequoiadendron giganteum (assembly GCA_007115665.2). Classification (NCBI taxonomy): domain Eukaryota; kingdom Viridiplantae; phylum Streptophyta; class Pinopsida; order Cupressales; family Cupressaceae; genus Sequoiadendron; species Sequoiadendron giganteum. Next base: position 137,816,709 of record CM021110.1, on the reverse strand, counting down.
TGTTGCTAAGAGTGTAGCTTTAGTGGTAGAAAGTAAGTTGCAATGTGTGCAAAAAAGTACATAATGTATTGATGCATTATCAAGTTGTGCAGAACCAATTTTATGCATATTTGAGTTTTTAACATTGTAAGAGGTGGTTGCCTCATTTGCGCTGAGTTGGTGCTCAGTGTAGGGTGTTGGTGCATCCTTGGAGTTGGAGCTCCTAAATTAGGGAGTTGGTGCTTCCTTGGGTTGGTTACCTAAACTTTCTAACAAAATATTTCCTTGTGAGGATGGATTAGGATAGTAGATCCTAGCAGCATTTCTCACCATGGGTTTTCCCATCTTGGGTTTTCCAAGTACATATGGTGTTATGTGATTCTTTTGTGTGTGTGCATTTTTATACCTCTATGTGATTATTCAATTAGCACATGAAGGATCCAAGGGATTAATCTACATGAAGTAATCTAAAGTTTAAAGAAGTATTTTGCACTAAGGTTTTGAGAGCTGAGTTTTAAAATCCCTTGACTCACCCCCCTATCAGTAGATTGTTGTGTTCCAACAATTTTCAAATAACATTTCACGTTTTCCAAAAATTTTCCTAGGTGAGTGACCTAGGACCTATTCACCACATGGTGAATGGGTCCTCACTTAGACTTAGGACCCCTCTTTGAAATATGTTTTTGGTGGTATTTTGATGATTTCAAATCCAATATTTGATATCAACTTGTGATATTTGAATTTTGGGAATCAATGTTAAGTTATGTATAAATAAGAGGTCATTTCACTATGTTTCATCCTATATTTTCATAAGAAATCAAGATTACTTTCACAAGATAATTATAGGAGAGCTTCAAGAGAATTTCTATGACATTTAAGGGAAGATTTATGGAAGATTATTGGAACAATCAAGATTCATTTCATCAGGTCAAAGGATTATTGCATCATGCATGTTGTTTTAGCTCATATGTTGGTGTATTGTTCAAGATCAATCAAGCATATTTAAAGTTAGTATTTTATATCAAAGTATCATGATCAAAATCTACATTCATTGAGGCCACTTCATGCTAGTTTGCAGATTTGTATCCCAAGGTTTCAATTGAGGTTTGATGAGTTGTGACATTGCATTTGTTCATTCATATTTCCTTTCATGCATTTATATTTCATTTTAAGGTTTAAATGCCAAAATGGGGTTTGACCAAGGAAAACCCCTATTCTCTAACAAACTATTTTTTTCTATCCTTTGATGCATGATTGCAGTTTTTAGGTTGAAGATCATTTGGAGAGAAAAATTGCAAATGTTGTCAAAGTTGCAAAGAAAGTTGTGAAATTATGGAAACTAAGCTACATGATTTATTTCTAGCTTTTCGATAGTGCCTAACTAGAATCTGGGAGTGTAGACTAAGAGGAACAAAACCCAGAAATTGATTTTCCAGAGCCCTATCTAGGACCCATTGCCCATAGGGTGAATGAGTCCTTAGTGAGGTCCAAAAAATCATTTTTTGTAATAGGTAAACACCATTTAACCTTCTCCAGATCTACCATTTGATGGATATCTGGATTTGATTTCATTTTGGTTATTCATTTATACACTATAGCACACATATTGAATGAAATATAGACTGAAATTGGGTTCATCATTTTGTTTCATTATGGTGAACCTATTTCCCTTTATTTCATTTTGGTAAACTTGACAATCTTACACTATAAATTTTCTAAAATTGTAGTGCATTCAAACCCTTGATCTAGGATTTGCATTAGTTTTCATTGCATTACATTAGTTTGCATTTAATCTAGGGTTTTCAAAATTGTGTTAATTTTCATTGCATATCGGGGTTTAAATTTGAATTTTGTGCATTGTTCAAATCTGAAAAATTCAAAAATTTGCATGTATGTTACATTAATTTTGCATAGTGTTTTCATATAAGTGTACTTTTCATCATTCATATTAAAAAATTGAGTCATAATTTCATTTCAAAAAGTGTGATATAGGTCATCATTTTTCCTTCATCTCACTTTTATTTAGACATCAAATTCTAGAAAATTTTGCCACTAAAGTTACAGTTTGAAACCAAGCACATAAAACAACTCAAAAATTGCATTTTAAACTTTTTCAAAACCCTGATCTGGGACCCATTCATCCTAGGGTGAATGAGTCCATGTAAAAACAATTTAGGCAAATTTCTAGGTATTTTTTAGTCTTTGGTTTGCATTTTTACTATTGTTTTCGAAACTGAGAATTGATTTTTTGAAACAATTTGTTTTTGCATTCAATTTATTGTTTATTAGTTAGATTTTACATTGGAAACAAATTTCTTGCATATTTCAGTTAAAATTAGTCTTAGATTCCCACATTTTTATTTCATTCTCAACATCATTGCATCATTAGATAGATTAGTTTACATTTTGCAATCATTAGAAAATAAAACAAAAAAAATCAAAAACATCAAACAAAACAAATAAAAACTAAATGGTTAGCCTTGGAGAAAGCATATCATTCAAACCCTTTAGTTGAGATGAATTTGACATGTTAGATAAATCCCTTGAGAACTTCATCTCACCTAGATTATCCATTAAATCTTTGTAACAAGACGATACAAACATAGACAATCATGAAAATCATAACTAGTCTTCTCTCAATACCTCTCCTATTAGTGACAAAGGTATCTTAGTGAAAGAAGATGCAATCATTGAGAATCATAAAAGTCTTTTTTTTCCTTCTCCTCCTTCCCTTTGGGAAGATATTATGACACAAGAAGATGAGATTATTACCACTACTTTACCTAGTCTCCATTCATCTCCCAATATCTCCCCTACATGTGAGAATTCTTTAATGAAAGAGGACGTAATCGTGGACAATCATGGAAACCACATTTGTTAAGAGGATGTGTTGGTTTTAAGAGATCTAATGATTGAGATTTATAGCATTATTTATCTCCTTCCTAATGTCCCTAACATCTGGAAAGGTCTATTTGAACAAAAGGATCCAATCATTTGTAAGCATGAAAATCATAGTTGTTCTTCTCTTGATGTCTTCCATTTTTGTGATGAAGCTACATTACAAAATATAATCATGGAATGTGATGAAACTATTGAAATATCTCCTACTAAGGTAGATATTATGGCACACGAGAATGATACCTTAGAGACAAAGAATGAAATCATGGACAATCATAAAAATCAATTTTGGCATTCTCCTAATATCTCTACTATTTGTGAAGAAGATATTTTGGTGTTAGAAGATAAAACCAATGAAATTTATGAGAATCCTAATTGTCTCTCTTCGTATAGGGAAAAAATTATTGAACAAGAGAATTCCATCATTGATAAGCAAGAAAATCCATCCATTGATAACTCCCTTACTTGTGTTGAAGTCATTTTAGAAGAACCAGCCTTTGAATGTCACAAACATCTAGTTTGTAGATCTCCTAAAAACTCTCCTACTAGGGAAGATATCAGGGTGGAAGAAAATTATAACATTTCCACATGTATTTACAACAATAGTAATATGCCTTCCTTAGATGAAGATGATGAAGTGACATTAAAATACCCTTCACTAAGAGATCATGAAAATAAGGATAAGTGTGTTGAGGTTATGAACATTAGAACTCCCTCGAGTCCTCTAATTATTAGACCTCCTACAAATCCTTTAATAATTGGGCCTCCTAAGCCTCAACTTATCATTTATCAACCCTCACAACAACCGCAAGTTCAAAATAAACCCATGTTTATTTTAGAACCACCTAAAATGAAACTTAATAATGATAATGTTTCACAACAATCAAGTTAGAATACTATTGCTCATACATATAACACTAGGAACAATCCATAATGAAGACAAACAACTCCAACATCTCTCCCATTACCTCAATCTATCTTTCCTAGTGCTCCTGATTTTCCCTCACATAACAGAAAGGAGTATGATCTTGTTGAAAAACTTAAAATACTCCTACTAAGATATCCTTATGGGACCTTATTCAATCCTCACCTAGTTATCATAACATGCTTCAAAGTGATTTACAAAAAAATCCTTGTAATGTAGAACCAAATGATGTGGAAGCCCAAATTCAAGCTATAACTCTCATCAAATTAGACATTACTTTCCGTCAAGATGAGTTACCTCCATTAGAAGTGCAAGAAAAAAATGAAGCTTTCATGATAATAGCTTATATTAATCGAATTGTGATAAAGAGAACTCTTGTTGACAATGGCTCAACCCTTAATGTGTGTAGTATGATCCTTTTATAAAATATTTCTATGAGTAAGAGTGGAATTTTCTCCAAATATTTATCTATCTATAGATTTGATAATATAGGGAAACAACCACTTGGAGTCATCACATTAACTATTAAAGTTGGGAAAGTAACACTACAAACGGTGGTACATGTTATGCCTCATGATATTTCTTACAATATTCTCTTAAGGAGACCATGGATTCATGCAATGAATGGGATGCCTTCCACCCTTCATTATAGAATTAAGTACGTCTATGACAATAAAGTTTACACACTCAATGTCGATCTTGAACCAGAGAATTATTTTCATACTGAGAAAGAAAAATAAAATCCTTTGCTGCAAAAGTGGAAGCCACGAAGGAAGAACATGAGAAGAACAATGATGAAGTCACTATTGGATGTTGTGGTTGATTTTTTGATATGTGGTTTTCATTAATGTCAACACTATTAGCATAAATTTCTTTAAGGTTATATATGTCGAGGATATTGAGAAAATTGAAATAAATATGTTACAAGTTGTCTATGAAGTAGTGAAGATCAGTATGGAGGAAAATTCAGGATGTTGTAAACTACATGATGTGGATTAAAGGGTTTGTTTCCAAGCCTATCTAGTTTCTACTCCATAAGTTTTAGAGGTGCGCATGAAGATCTGAGGAAGTTATAAGTTTATGTGTTCTGTCAGCCATTTTGTTACTCCAAATGGTGCTCATGGAAGAAGACAATGTGATTCTGGTAATTTGAGTTGTTGTGTATGTTCCCATGACATTTGTGGATGTTTCTAGATCATGTTCTATCAGTGTCGCACATCCGCATTGATCATTGTGCTCGTGATCCAAGATTTTCTCTTGTGTGTTCATGTTTTTCATGTTCATGGCCGACAAGGTCTTTGAAGCGTGTTGTGGATCTTCGAGGAAGAATCTTTGAAGGTACTTCATGTTCAAGAATATTTTTTTGGGTCCCTACTATGTTGTGGCCGAATTTGGTTGATGCGCATTGATAATCCTTATTTTTTTAGGCCGACAGTTTGATTCATTCTATTATTTAGTTGAAGCCAACATAAAGTAATGTAATATCTTGTTGTGGATATATAAGTGATTGTTTCTTCATTTCAGATGTATGAGGTGTATGTGAAATGAAAATTATGCGAGTCCTATGTGTGAATAAGGTTTAGATCATTTGAAGGCAGAGAAAAGTGTGAAGAAGAGTGAAAGATAGTGAAGAAGTGTTCATATGCTTAACCGAAACTATACTCAGGCATTTGCAGATGCTACTCTCTTAGTTGAATTTCTTTAGATGGTTTTAATCTGAATATTTTTTGTAAGATAGTGAGTCTTCCTTTGACTAGTGAGCTCTAGGAAGTGTTCCTAAATGCATGTGAATTCCTCTTCTATTCTTCTTATAATTTTAACAGGGTATAACTTGTGGATTAACCTCCACCATGGTTTTTCCCCTAACAGGGTTTCCACACAAAAAAATCTTGGTGTTATGTGTGTTTCTGATGTGTTGTTGATTCATGCTTTCACTGTTAATAGTTAGATCTAAGAATTAAAGTTAATAATATTAATAAGTTTAAAATTTTGGGACAAATGATTCACCCCCCTCTCAGTTGTTTGCCCTTATGTTGCCAACAATTGGTATCATAGCACATTCCTTGGAAGAAGTTTAACAACTTGAGGTGATCCGAGATGGTGACATACAAGAAGGATATTCTGAGATTTGATGGAACAAACTATTATCTATGGAAGACTCGAATGGAGTGTCATCTAACATGCATTGGTGAATCCTACTGGCACATTACATGCAATAGGTGTGTTATCCTTCCAAATGGTCCTAATACTACTAAGATTAGGGATGTTGAATATAACATCAGGGCTAAGGAAGCATTTTTGAGTGCTTTGACTGATACTAAGATGAAAAATGTTATGGATTTGAAAAATGCTTATGAGATCTGGAGAAAGTTGGAAACTTTATATGAAGGCGATGCTAATGTGAAGATGGCTAAGCTACAGTGTCTGAAAGGAAGATATGAATTGTTGAGGATGGGAAATGATGAGAATATTGTTACTTACATGTGAAGAGTGAATGAACTTGTGTGTGGTCTCAGATGTGTTGGTGGACAAGTAGATGAACAAGAGATTATTGCTAAAGTGCTTAGAAATTTGCATGATGCATACAAAATAAAAGCTACAACCATTGATGAGCTCTAAACTATGACAAATATAACCAGAGATATGTTGGTTGGTAAACTTACTGCTTTTGATTTGAGTGAATTTGGTGATGACCTTCCTAAGAAAAAAATTGCATTCAAAGCTACTATTTATAGGAGAGACAAGCAGAGATATGATCCGAGTGAAAGTTATTCTAGAAAGACATTCAAATATGAGGAAGAAATGTGATAGATTGAAGAAGAAGAAAGGGAACTGAATGAGCTTGAAGAACTTATTGTCAAAAACGAAGCCAAAGGAGAAGGTAAGTATAAAGGGAAGTTGCCTATTAATTTTTTTCTTGCAACAAGATAGGTCATTTTTCATCAAGGTGTCAAGAAAAAGTTCCTAAGCCAAGAACTTACAAGCCTAAATTTCAAAAGAAGTGTTACTATGCTGTTGATGAAGGTGTGACAAATAATGAATCTGACAAAGGGAATGTAAGTGAAGACAAGTTTGTGTTTATTTCCATCAAAGAAAACAACTTTGTGTCTACTAAATCTACTAGTTGTACAAATGTGGAGAAAGCCCTAGCTGCTCGAGTTGAAGAAAAATATGAATGAGTAATTGATAGTGGATGTTCACATCACATGATAGGTGATAAGAGTAAATTTTTAATCTTGGAGAAGTATGATGGTGGTGTTGTAAGATTTGGTGATAAAAATGGTGGTATGATCCATGGTAGAGGATGTATTTCTTTTGATGATAAGCATAATGCTGATGATGTTCTCTATGTTGAAGGTTTGATGCATACTCTTTTGAGTGTTGGACAGATGGTTGATAAGGGTTACAATCTACAATTCAAAGATGGAAAGTGTAGCATACTGGGAAGTTCTAGAAATGTGATTGCTTCAGGTACAAAAACAAAAGGTAACATCTTTCATCTGAATGTTGGTAGTAAATTTTTTTTGATTTCTCAAGTTGATAAAATTTGGTTATGTCATAGAAAAATGTGTCATGTAAAATTTGACAGTATTATCAAGATAATTTCATCACAAGAAGTAAGAGATCTTCCTAAGTTGGTGAAGCCTAATGATACCATATGTAAGGAATGTCAGTTGAAAAACTAGAATCTCATTTCACAAAAAACAACATTGTTCAAATAATTTTTTGGAGCTTGTGAATACTAACTTGTGTGGTCCTACTAGAATCAGAAGTCTACAAGGTTACATGTACTTCATGTTTCTTATTGATGATTACTCTAGGATGATGTGCATTACTTTCTTAAGGGAGAAATATGAAGCTCTAGAAAAGTTCAAGATCTTTAAGGCTATGTTTGAGACACAGACCGGTCTGAAGATTAAGTGTTTGAGATCAGATAGAGGTGGTAGAATGGACTGGTAGAAAGAAGGAATAGGATAGTTCAAGATGCTGCTAGAACTATGATGTTGGAAGGAAATGCCCCTCATATCCATTGGAGAGAAGTTGTGAGTATTGTTGTCTATATTCTTAACTAGATACAAATCAAAGGTAATACTAGTAAGACTCATTTTGAGTTATGGTTTGGTCATAAGCCTACTATTAGATATTTCAAAATCTTTGGGAGAAAATGATATATCAAGAGAGGTGAAGATATAGGAAAGTTTAATGCTAGAAGTGATGAAGGAATCTTTCTTGGTTACTCTACCAAGAGTAAGGCCTATCGATGCTACAACAAGAGATTGAAGAAAATGGTTGAAAGTGAAAATTTTAAGGTTGATGAAGACATTGCCAGACCCTCTAGAACCTATGGATATGATTTTGATGATCAAAATGATAGTACAAATGAATTAGACTTCAAATCAAGTTGAGATCATTCTAGTGAATCAAGAAGAACAAGAAGAAGTAGAGATTGGTGAAAGTACAAAAGAGAGACCTCAAGAGCCTAAAATTCAAGAATACTCTAAGACTCCAAGGTATGTGAGATTGAATCATTTAGAAAATCAGATTATAGGAGATAAGAACAAAGGTGTTCAGACTAGGAGAAGAATTGCAGAAGAATACTGCTTAATTTCAAAAGTTGAGCCAAGTAATGCCAATGAAGCATGGAAAGATGAACATTGGATTGAAGCTATGAAAGAAAAACTACAACAAATTGAGAAGAATAATACATGTATTCTTGTTCCTAGACCTAAAGAAAAAAATGTAATTGGAACTAAATGGGTCTTTAGAAAAAAATTGAATGAACAAGGTGAAGTTATCAGAAACAAAGCAAGACTAGTATGTAAAGGATACTCTCAGATGGAAGGTATTGACTTTGAAGAAACCTTTGCTCCTATTGCTAGAATTGATGCTATGAGATTGTTTCTTTCTTATGTTGCTTATAAAAACTACAAATTTTATCAAATGAATGTCAAGTTAGCATTTCTAAATGGTGAATTAGAGGAAGAGGTGTATATTGAGAAACCTGATGGATTTCAATTGATTGATCAACAAGATATGGTTTGTCGGTTGAAGAAAGCACTGTATGGACTCAAACAAGCCCCTAGAGGTTGGTATGCTAGATTAGATAAGTACTTAATGAAGCTTGGATTTAGCAAAGGTACTACTGATAGTAATCTATATTTCAAGATTGATGACGATAAAGATTTGTTTGTGGAAGTCTTTGTTGATGATATAATTTTTGGAGGAGATGATGGTTTGTGCATGAAGTTTTCTAATGAGATCCAAAATGAGTTTGAGATGTCAATGATTCGAGAGTTAAAATTATTTTTGGGATTGCAAATTACTTAGGTAGATAACGGGATCTTTATATCTCAATCCACGTATGTGAGAGAATTGTTAAAGAAGTTTGGTATGGAAGATTCAAAACCAGTCGATCCACCCGTGGTGATCATATGCAAGTTGACACAAGATGATGATTCTATGAAATAAAATCAAACTAGATACATATTAATGACTGGTGGATTGTTGTATTTGACTCAAAATAGACCTGATATCATGAATGTTGTGTGCATTATTGCTAGATTTCAAGCCGATCCTAAGGAATCTCATGTGATTGCTATGAAGAGAATTTTTAGATACTTGAAGGGAACAATTGATTTTGGCCTATGGTATCCTAAATATGATTATCTTACTTTAAGTTCCTCTACTGATGTTGATTGGGTAGGAGATGTGAATGATAGGAAAAGTACTAGTGGTGGCACATTTTTCTTGGTAAATAAATTGATTTCTTGGTTAAGAAAAAAGTCGAATGCCATTTTCTCGTCTACTGCAGAGGCAAAATATATTGCTGCTACTAAATATTGTACTCAAGTATTGTGGATGAAGTCAATGCTGAAAGATATTAGAGTTGTGTATGATGAACCTACTTCCATATTCTATGATAACTCAAGTGCTATAAACATTTCTAAGAATCCGTTACTGCATTAAAAAACAAAACATATATCTATCAAGTACCACTTTTTGAGAGATAAAGTGAGTGATAAGGTAGTCAGACTAGAGTTTGTGCCTACTAAGGAACAAATTGCAGACATCTTTACTAAGCCTTTGACTAAAGATACTTTTGAGTATCTTAGAGAGAAGTTAGGGGTGATTATCCCTCCTAATTAGAACTAAGATGCATAGTCTTTGCATCAGTTTGTGCATTCATAGTCATATCTTAATCCAGATTGATGTTTTGGTGGCTGCTACTCAGGGGGAGTAGTTAGATGATTCAATTATGTGGTTCAAAACTTGTGTACCTATTCCATTGATGTCAAAGGGGGAGAATATTAATTTGAAAAACTATGGAAGAGCTAAAATTAAGGGGGAGAAGAACATATGAGAAGAGCAATGTGTAAAGGGGAGATTGTTGGAAGAAGAGTTAGTTGTGTTGATGGTGTATTTTTCACATCATGTGTTGCCATCAATGCCAAAGGGGGATATTTTTGGATGTTGTGGTTGAGTTTCTGATATGTGGTTGTAATTGATGTCAACACTATTAGCATAAATTTCCTTAAGGTTGTATATGTCAAGGATATTGAGAAAATTGAAATAAATATGTTATAGGTTGTCTGTGAAGCAGTGAAGATCAATATGAAGGAAAATTAAGGATTTTATAAACTAGATGTTGCAAATTAAAGGGTTTGTTTCCAAGCCTATCTATTTTCTACTCCGTAAGTTTTAGAGGTGTGCATGAAGATCTAAGGAAGTTATAAGTTTTTGTGTTCTGTCAGCCATTCTGTTACTATAAATGGTGTTCATGGAAGAAGACAATGTGATTCTGGTAATCTGAGTTGTTGTGTATGTTCCTATGATGTTTTTGGATGTTTCTAGATCATTTTCTATTAGTGTTGCACATATGAATTGATCATTGTGCTCACAATACATGATTTTCTCTTGTGTGTTCATGTTTTTCATGTTCATAGCCGACAAGGTGTTTGAAGCATGTTGTGGATCTTCGAGCAAGAATATTTGACTATTTTTCATGTTTGGGGATATTTTTTAGGTCCCTACTATGTTGTGTCCAACTTTGGTTGATGCGCATTGATAATCCTTATTGTTTTGGGCTGAAATTTTGCATTCATTCTATTATTTTGTTGAAGCCGACATAAAGAAATGTTATTTCTTGTTGCGAATATATATAAGTGATTGTTTCTTCATTTGAGATCTATGAGGTGTATGTGAAATGCGAATTATGCAAGTCCTATGTGCGAATAAGGTTCAAATCATTCAAAGGTAGAGCATAGTGTGAAGAAGTGTTCATGTGCTTAACCAGAACTATACTCAGGCATTTGTAGATGCTACTCTCTCAGTTCAATTTCTTTGGATGGTTTTAATCTAAATATTTTTTGTAAGATAGTGAGTCTTCCTCTGAGCAGTGAGCTCTAGGCAGTGTTCCTAAAGGCATGTGTATTCCTCTTATATTATTCTTATAATTTGAATAGGGTATAACTTGTGGATTAACCTCCACCGTGGTTTTTCCCCTAATAGGGTTTCCATGCAAAAAAATATTGGTGTTATGTGTGTTTTTGATGTGTTGTTGATTCATGCTTTCATTTTTAATAACCAGATCTAAGATTTAAGGTTAATAAGATTAATAAGTTTTAAATTTTGAGACAACTAATTCACCCCCCCTTTTAGTTGTCTACCCTTGTTTTTCCAACAGTCACTAGGTTATTAGAATATGATTGGGTTATTTCAGATTTCACACCAAAATTCATGGTAGAATACAAGATCATAAACAAAGAGTATAAAAAGGGAAAAGAAAAAGTGGTAATGTCAACACAAAATTTGAAAGCATCCACTTCAACCACTTTAGAAGATGAAGAAAATTACACAAAAGACTTTGATGAAGCTAATTATGAGAAACCCATGAATCCAAAATAAATTAAAGAGCTTTATGGAAGAGGTTATGAACTTATGAAACAACTTGGGCATAGTGGAAAAGGATTTGGTGCTAGACAACAAGGTATTTGTATCCCTATAGAGCCTAACAAACAAGAAATCACTAATGGTCTTGGTTATTTTCCCTCAAAAGAAACAAAAAAGCCTTCACTTAATAGAAACACTATTACAAAAGGTTCTTCTAAGACAACTTTAATGTTGCTACATCTTGAACTAATAGAAACTAGTGGTCTTGGTTATTGTCCTTTGAAACAAAAAAAGAAGTCTTCAATTAATATTAATTTCATCACATAAAGCACTCCTAGGAAATGTCTTAGTAATGATTGGAGTTTGTTTTATTTTATTCCCTCCTTTAATGAAGAGTACAAAATCTCACAATCTAGAGAGTCTTGTGTAAGTACGACACCTCGTACTAATCAGGAGATATCTTTTTCACAAAATAAAGGAACACCTACTATTGATCAATAAAGTATATTGTCGAGACTCCTCTAAGATTGTTTGATATCTCTCCCTCCAAGAAAATGAAATAAATTTTACTACAATAGTTCATTTTGTGCATATCATAGAGTTCGTGGTCATTCTACTAATGAAAGTAAGTCTTTCAGTAATAAAATTCAACATCTTAAATTTTGGTGCTCTTCCTTGTGTTGAAACACCTAGTTCCTCTAATTGATACTAATTTTCATGTTTCTCATCAACCATCTTAGATCACCCTTGTCTTGTACTAAGTGGGGGAAATGGGTTAGGCAGCCTTTTCCTTGTATGGCACTTGTTGTTGTCTCTTTTGGCTAGTTGACCATTTTACATGTACATAAGAACAAGCTTGGGATGTGGATGGCATGCCTTAAGTTGGCTTTCATGTGACATACTGAGTTATCTTTAGTATTGTATGTTGTGGGAAAATCCTTATTCGTGATGTAGTTTCATTCAAGAACATATGACTTGGCATAGGGATTTCCAAGTAAGCTCTCATGTTTCATCCTACTTTAAAGTGGATTGCTCATAAAAATGGTGTTATAAATTTTTTTAAAGTGGGGACATACATCAACACTCATTTTTCTTTGCATAATTTTCTTTATTCTTGTGATGTGTCCTTTTCTTGGTGGTTTCATTGGGTTTGATTTCCTCCAAGAGCATTATATTTCTTTGACTTGTCCTCTCTTGGAGACATAGGCATGATGTTCCCTAAGAAGAGATCTTACATGAACTAAGAAAAGGTCTCTTTGAACAAAAACCTTTACTTCCATGTTGTTGAATGAATGAAGACTTTTAATAACATCCACGAGGCCAAAAAACCTACGGGACCCATAGATCAGCAGCAAAATGAAACACCACAACCTGAAAAAGAAACCAAAGCCCAAAAATTACTTGATCTCCCTTTCCTTCTGAATTTTGGATCTTCTACTATGAATTTTTATCAAATAATCAACACTTTTCGATATTCTCTCATCCTCGAATAAGCTGTATAAAGTGTCCACATTTAGGATCTCAATATAATTGGCCTAAATATCCATGTAGGCTGGACATTCCATGATGAAATGCCACTCTGTCTCTACAAGCCCTAATGAACGAAACATGCATATCCTATCAGCCCAATCTTCTTTAGGTGTTGTCCATCTACCGGTTTCACATCTCAACTGGTGCGAACTAGTTCTTAGCTGAGCTATTAACATTTTTGCTTTCCATTTTATTTCCGCACCTATATATGTTTTTTGAGTATGATCATATGAGGGATTAAAGTGCTTGATGTAATACTCCCTTTTCCTTGATAACTCCCTAGTCCACATTCTTTCTTTAACTTTTTGCTGCACATACATTTTGATTGCCTTAATGTTATTTGGGCAATCATATATGTTGATACCCCACTTACTCAACCACTTTTTATTTTGCTTCATCCACATGCTCTTCCTTCTATTTAGTTTCTCTACTGCTACCATTTTGGGCCAACGAGACACCTCCATGTTCTCCAGCCTCTTTAGATAACTTAGTAAATGAATCATAGCTGATGTCTCCATAGGTAAGGCACCAACCTCAGCTAGGATAATCTCATAGGGAACAAACGATTTTATTTTGAGGCTGCTTGTGATTAAATGTTTTTACAGTCTTTCAATTTTCCTCCACTTCATTGTTGAAGTATTGCCACCCCAAACTTCACACCCATAGAGAACCACCGACACCACTAACAATCCAAAAAGAGTTTTCTTGGTTTTCTAGTCCCATAATTCAATACTCCTACATCTATTTTGCAAAGAGAATAAATATTTCCATCCACCTTGAATCCTTTTTTCTCTACATGTTTCCCAACTAAGCCTATAGTGAAAATCAAGGCCAAGGTACTTATAGTCACTAACCACTTGCAAGGGACTACCTTCAAAGACAAATTCTATAGCTTCCTTCTTTCTTTTCAAGGTAAATATCATAACCTTAGTTTTGCTGATGTTCACCTGCATCCCAACCTCCTGACAAAATAACTCAAGAGCTTTCAAGTGAACCTTCAAATCATGCGATGTTTTTTCCATTAGAATAAGATCATCAGCATAAAGCAGCAATTTTATTACATAATTGGTCAGCTCGACTCCACCTCCTCCAAAATTGTCTAACCTTTCCTCTAATTTGTCAATATACAACCCAAATAAAGTAGGTGAGAGAGGGCAGCCCTATTTGATGCCAATATTACTTCTAAAACATTCAAAAATTCCCTATTTAGTTCTGATTTTAGCTTGAACCTGCTCATATAATCTATGAATGACAGCCCTGTGCTTTTTAGGAATTCCCAACTCTTCCATTCTAGACCATAACTTGTTTCTAGGGACTGTTTCAAATGCTTTTTTGAAGTCTACGAAGCAACAAAAGACCTCACTACCCCGCTTATCCCAAACTTTCTCAATCAAGTACCTGAGTGTAATGCAGTGATCAATGGTAGAGTACTTTGGTCTAAATCCCACTTGACCTTTTGCTCTCTTTCCCTCTTTTTCTATCCAACTACTAATTCGGCACTCAACCATGCTCTGAAAGATTTTCCCGAAGAGCGGGTTAATCATTATAGTGCGGTAATTTGAGGGGTTGTTGATATCTCCACTTTTGTGCAAGGGGATGACAACACTAGTTGTCCAATTTGTTGGAAATCCATATTGAATAACCCTATTGAATATTATTTTGATGTGTGGTGTGAGGGCATCCACACCCCATTTTAAATATTTTGATTGTAAGCCCTCTATGTCATGTGCTTTGCCCCTTGCAAGCCTTTTAACTCCTTCTTTGATGTCTCTTGTGGAGAAGAGTTTAGCCCTTGAATTAATCATAGGAGGAACATCTTTGTCTTGCACCCTCTCATATAATAGTTTTGCATATTCCAGCCATTGTGAGTTTGTGATATTGTTTTCTTTGATTGTGTTTTTTTGTAGTAATTCTTTCCAGAACCCTTTCGGATTGTGCCTACCCATGGAAATCAGCTCTTTCCATCTTGTTTGCATGTGAACCTCTTTTTTTAGTCTCACAAGTTTTTCATACTCCTTTTTATTTCCCTCAAATTTAGCTATTCTTTTTCCTTCCTTGCATTCTTCATCATACCACGGATTCGCTGGAAAGCTATTTTTGTTGCCTTTCTTAGGTCTAGATCTTTTGCACCAACTAAGAGCTTTGAGAATTATTGAAGTTAGATTATTGCTGCATATTTTTTTTCTATTTATATTGGTCATCTCAATACTACCCACCTCTTGTAACCGTTTTTCAAGATTTGTTCAAAAAAATTCTTGGTTTTCCTGTGTTAAGAGGATTGTCCCATGAAAAGGCTCCTTTTGATTTGGTTGCAGCCTAGCCTGATAATTAGTGTCTTGTTGCATGCCGATTTTTCCATATACAGGGTTGTGATCTGATTTCATTTCCATGAGACACTCCCTCACCTCCACCTCAACCAACCTTGCCATAAGGTTCTTTGAACAAATAAGAAATTCCACCATGCTTTGACCATTGTAAGTGTGACATGTAATGTTCCCTGAACTCGGCCAACCATTTAACCCATTGCATATAACCAAACCATACACGCTACATATCCCTAACAATTTTGCTCCATACTGAGTGATGCCTCCTTTTATGTCTTGAGAATTTCTTTCCCACTTTTGGTTCTCTTCTTCCTCTAACCATAGGGGGTTGTCTCTTATTCCCACTTCCTTTCTAAGATATAGAGCTTGATTATTTGTAGTCCTTGCGTTAAAGTCTCCTATTAGGATAATTTCTCCTATATTATTATATGCTGAAATATCATTTTTTAGAGCTGCATAAGGGTCCTCCTTATCTAGTTTCTTTTTCTTATTAAATTTTGAGCCATGTGGAGCAAAGTAGCAGGTTGCAAGATAAATTGTGAACTCTTTGATCTTTATTTTCAGCCATATGTATTGGTTATTTGGGTCTTCTTTTTCCACTTGTATGGTTCTTTCCCATGATTCTTTTATCAGAACCGCCACTCCCCCATGTCCTTTACCACTTTTTGTTAATTCATTCTAGACTGAAATCCTTAAGTAGCCTTCAAAAATTGGAATCTTACAACCATCACGCTCATGCATTTCAATGAGGACAATTATGTCCTTCTCCTCTACTATGGGCCCTAAACCAGGACCTCTCCTCCAAGGGTAGCCTCAACAATTCCAGCTTACTATTGAGAGGTGTTCCTAGGGGGGCCCACTTTCCTATTTGACATGTGCCATTTTATTATTGATTTGGGCTTTTCCTCTGTACAACCATGGTTCATTGCCTTCCATTTTCAAGTTTATAAGTGCTTATCATAACACAGCTTGTTAGTTATTATGAAGCTCAAAGTTTCATTTTGTAGCGCCTTATTGAAGTTATCAGAGGGATAGATTTGGTATGGTTAGTACAATAAGAGTCAACAAAGAGGCATGACTCTTTCATTGTACGGTGAGAGCTGACACATAGGCATGAATTTCTCACTAAGCCACTCATTGGGAATTCTAACCTACTGGATAACTTGAGATTCCACTACCCCAAAGTGAGTGCATGTTTTGGAAAAAAAGCTGAGAATTGATCAAAATTGAGTTGGATAGACTGTTGAGGGTTGATCCACCCCCTTTTTTTTTTTTTCTTTCTTTTAGTCTTTGACATTGTATGATTGTGTATCTTTTTCATTGATGCATACATAAGTGTCTTGAATTTCTACTCTAGTGTGAGTTTGACACAAGATTATACTCTCACTAAAGTGGGGGAAAAATGTATTATAAATTTTTTTATCCCTTTTTCCCTAAATTTGGGAATAATTAATTATAAAAATGAGTATAATGATGCCTTAATTTAGTGTTGTAATGTGTTTTACACATTCACATTAAGTTTATGGCACTTTTAGATTAAATGGACTTAATTGTGCCTTATTTAGGATGTTGTAAAGTGTATCTTTACACTTTCACATTAATCTAGGGCTTTATTAATTAATTGAGGTTAATTTTCCTTAATTGGCCCCTTTAATTAAAATCCAAGCCCAATTAAATGCAAATTACGAGAGATAAAACCCGACATTCATAAATTCCATTACACAACACTTAATTTTAGAAGGTGTGTGTCATAGGTAGGTAACCTAGGACCCATTCACCACATGGCGAATGGGTCCTCACCTAGTCCTATGACCCTATTTTCACATAACATTTCACATTGTTTGAAGTGTGTCTTAGGTGAGTGACCTAGGACCCTTGTTTGAAATATGTTTTTGGTGGTATTTTAATGATTTCAAATCCAAGATTTGATGTTGGATTGTGATATTTAAATTTTGGGAATTAATGTTAAGTTATGTACAAATAAGAGGTCATTTCACTATGTTTCATCCTAGATCTTCATAACCAATCAAGAGTACTTTCACAAGAACATTATACAAGCACTTTAAGAGCATTTCTAAGGCATTCAATGGTAGATTTATAGAAGATTATTGCAGCAATCAAGATTCATTTGATCATTTCAAAGGTTTATTGCATCATGCATGTTGTTTGAGCTCATATGTTAGTGTATTGTTCAAGATCAATCAAGCATATTTAAAGGCATTGTTTCATATCAAAGTCTCATAATCAAGATTTACATTCATTGAGACCACTTCATTCTAGTTTGTAGATTTGTATCCCAAGGTTTCAATTGAGGATTGGTGAGTTTTTGCATTGCATTTGTTCATTCATCTTTCCTTTCATGGATTTCTATTTCATTACAAGGTTTAATTACCAAAATGGGTTTGACCAATGCAAACCCCTATTCCCCAACAAACAACATTTTTCTCTCCTTTGATGTGTGATAATAGGTTTTAGGTTGAAGATCATTTGGAGAGAAAAATTGCCAAAAGTGTCAAGGTTTTCAAATTTGCAAAGAAAGTTGTCAAATCATAAAAACTGAGCTATGAGATTTATTTCTGAATTTCTAAAAGTGCTTGACTAGAATTTGGGAGTGCAAATTGAGAGGAACAAAACCCAAAAAATTATTTTTTAAAGCACTAGCCAGAACCCATTCGCCATAGGGTGAATGAGTCCTCAGTGAGGTTCGGAAAAACACTTTTTACAATAGGTACGCAACTTTTAACCCTCTCCAAATCTACCTTTTGATGGTTATTTGGGTCTAATTTGATTTTTTTTTTCATTTATACATTATAACACACATGTTGAATGAAATATAGAGTGAAATTGGGTTCATCATTTTATTTCATTATGGTGAACATATTTCCATTTATTTTAATACAAAGAAAATCAATTTGTAAATTATGATGAACTATGTCATACTGTAATATCTCTAAAATGTATGCATTATGTTTTAATCAAATTAATCAAGGATTATGATGTTTTTTGTTGCACATTTTCTGTAATATGTGTTTGGATTGATGGCTCCTATTCAAAGAATAGGTTAAAGTGTGCTCTCAATTAAATGTTGAATATATTGTATTGCATTCAAGATCTATAAGAATGTTTCAAATATTTCCTAAAGAGACCTCATTATTGAAGTAATGATCTAATGGTCACTAGTTTTTTGTTTAGGCTCTTACCAAATAGGTTACTTCATTCCAAATTTGTTATGGACAAGGCATTGGTCTAATTTATTTCTCTTGTTTAAACCTTGGAAGGAATCTCTATTTTAAAATCTTAAAGAATCTTTTCCATTTGCATATTTAACTTATTGTTGGTTTTCTATATCTTCATGGAGATTAAAGACCACATAGGTTATGCTTAGGAATGATTTTGATGTAACTTCTTTGTGTGTTTAAGATGAAGTTTTCTCTAAATTTATATGTTCTCAGTGTGGATTCAAGGTGCAAGGAAATCATATTTGCATGTAATGAAATGTTTAGCATTCTTTATACATTCATCTAAGAACATCCACATGTTAGAAATCTGCAATATATTATCTATTGCAAGTTATATTATATGTGCATATTGTTGAGTAGGAACACCCTCCTGAGTTTTATGGAGATCAAAGTGTAGAAGTTTGATTATAGCCTTATTTGTTGGCATTTCTTGTTCCTAATGTGTTAATAGTGCAAAACATTTTCCTTAACCTCTTGATCCCTTGGTTTAGGCATTGTGATTTTCCTTAGGATTGGGGGTTGCAAGAAAAAACATCAATAGATTGGAGAATCTATTGGGGAGATCAGAGGAGTGTCCATTTGGAAAGAATTAAAAATTTGGTGAATCTAAACATCTAGTTCTGATATTGAAAGTTTGAGACTTGGAAGAGGTTATGTTGCAATAGTTTTAAAGAAGATTGTCTATGACTCTGCTATTAGAGGAGACCAGGAGTAAAATTAATCTTTGAAATAAACTCATATTGTTTGAAGTTTAGTCCTTTTACAAGAGAGGTAGTGACTATCAAAAAAATATGATGAAGATGTCCAATTAGAGAGAAAAAAAATTAGTAGTTGCAACATGTCCAGGTATTTTTCATATTTTGGTTTTTAAGAAAGATAAGCTTGTTTATGAAAACCATATTTGAGAGTCTTGAAAAATTTGGTTCCCTATTGAGTGAAACTAAGAACTAAGAAAGGGAAATAGTAGTGATACTTCTACACACTTCTGAGTTGATATTTGTAGCTTGTGTATTATGTTGAAGAAGTATGCTTTCTCTTTAATATGCCCACTAAAGAGATCTTAGGTGTAGATGAATTTGGGTTATGCATTGTAATATTTTAAGGTCACGATGAAAGAAAGAAATGGGGCAGTGAATGATCAACTATAGAGTTGATGTAGGATTTCTGCAAAATGTGAAAGAAAATGTATCATTCATCTATATGTCCCTATGGGGAGTCAGATGTAAATAAGAAAAGTCTGCAGCCCTTGTCATGCCATCAAATAAATTTCTCTATCGAAAGATATAGACCATTGAATTTGAATGGTATTCAAGGTTTCCCAAACCATGTTCCTAATGAAGTCAGGGAACACTTGCCAAAGTTCAAAGGGAAAATCTCAGAATTGGCATCTCAACATCTACAAGAGCTTTTTGATTTAGAGGGAGATTATGAGATAAGCCATGAAGATGTTTTTATGAAGTTATTTGTTCAATCTATGAAGGAAGATGCTAGAGATTAGTTTTCAAATGTACATGTTCTATCTCTTCATGGAATGAGTTCATGGAAGCATTCATAGAATAGTTTGGTGAGAGAATTGATCCAAGTTTAGTGAGAAAAAATTATGAACATCCAAAAAGAAGAAGATGAGTTGGTTCCTAATTTCAATCTCATATTTGCAAACGCAATAAGGGATATTCCAAAAAATATAAGACCAAGTGATGCATTGTGCTTTTTTTTTTACCTTGGTGCATTTGATGAAGAAGTGAGTTATCTCGTAAGAGATAAAGAGCCTGCAACACTTTACCATGCATATCAAATTTCCATGGATATTTAAAACAACTCAAAATATTCACTAATGAAGGGACACATGGCTGCAAGTGTTGGTTGTCCTAGAACATCTTATGCATACATCAAATCCAAGTTAGAAAATGAAAACTGTTATCAAGATAGTTATATCTCTACTGTTCCAATTTGTCCATCATTACAACATACAAATCACAATGAACGCCAAGTTGAACATGAACAAAATTTGAGGAGTTTTGATCCTATTTCTTTTGTTCAAGAATTGTTTGATATGAAGAGGCACAAGTGAGAATAACCATATGATTTGTTTGCAAGGTTTTTGGATTCCTTATTGGAGGTCCCCAAAAATTTTAAACTTGAGAATTCAATGTGCATTGATTTGTTTTGTGAAATCTATGAGCCAAGGTTGAGTACCTTGCGTAAAGAATTGAAGCCTCATAGTCTTGATCAAGTATTTGATTGGATAGAAATATTTGAAAGAGCCCAATGTGATTATGCACAAAGTGTGATATCCCATAATTTTGATGGAAGTTTTCCTATTGAGAAAAATCATAACATGATACACATAACTGAAAAGAGTATATCAAAAAATGAAGATCCATCTTATTTGAATGAGGATAATGATTGTAATCAGCCCTCTATTAGCATATATGCAATTCAATACAACAATGATGAAGATGAAGATACATGGTATGATGACAAAATTGATATGCATGAAATCTCTCCTAGTAATATCTTGGTTAATGAAGAAGTAAAAGAAGATGCAAGATGACATTCCATGTCATGTTTTGATTAGTGATAATAATACAAGTGCTACATATATCTCATTGCAAATCAGTGATCATGATTTTGAAAATGAAATTTTAAGCATTCCTTTTAAATATTTTGAACATAGTTTATGTAGTGATGAATTTTCTTTTGATAAGAATCATGATGATAACGAACCTAGTTATTTTTTTATGGATCATTATGAATGCTTCTATGAGGATTATCTAGAGGTGTTTATTTCATATAAAGGATGTAATGATGTAAATGTTGATGAAGTCACTTGTTCTCAAGTGAATAAGAAAATTTCATTTGATAAATACCTGGAATGTAGTTTGAGTTTTCTATCAATGGAGCATAATGACTCTATGGATGATGATCACTTTGAAGATAAAAACATGTGTGTTCAATATCCTGATCCTAAGCACAATCTTAGAGATGATAAAGATTTTGATGATGCTAACTATGATGCCAAAGAAAATTATTATGTCCCTGTTGGTTGTGATTATTTATGTGAAATAGATATGGATATGTTTGTGACACATGAAGAGGATGTTGATGTGCAAAATATTGGAACATGTGTTGATTCAGATTTATATGTGAAGCCACTAGCTCATGAAAATAATGATGAGATGGAATATGCTTGTTTCTTTGTAGAAATGGACATATTTTCATTCAATGAAGAGTGCATTGGTGTGAAAAAGAGTGAAGATGCTTGTTCAATCATTAATGAACAAATTTCAGATTACAATGAATCTTCCACATTTGGGTCAACATACCAATCAATTTATGATGCACATAAAGTTGTGAACGCAAAGGAATGCCTTTCTACTAACCCTATTAGTTCTCAAATGTTTGAGCCTTTATTTGAATAATTTCATTAGGAATTGCATAATGGTTTGAAGAATGAGTTTGACATCATGTATAAACTTGAGATGGAAGTGTTTGTTGATACATGGGATGTTGATAGGAATGATGTTTCTTGTGATAACCTTGATCTAAATGATAACAATGATTCCATGGATTTTGATGAATATTATTTTTAGACCACTAGGTCATGTAATAATGTGACTGATTTGCAGTGCTCAAATGAATGTGACTATTAATATAATGCAATTCAATCTAAGCATATGCTTGTGTATAAAGACATTTTTTCATCACACAAAATGAGTGCTTGTTTAGCATGGGACAAAATCAAAGGATGACTACAAGGTTTTATATGAGTCTTTTATTCAATCTGATTTTTTGAACTTGGAGTTAAAATTTGAGTTCAACAAATCAATGCTTATGCTTCTAGATGGGACTATTGAACAAAGTGTTTATGAAGGTTTCATGTTTAATATGCAAATTGAATTTATGATGTTAAATTTTATGATGCCAATGGTCAAGTGGACTATGAAATTTTTTATTTTCAATTTGAAGTTGGATGAGAATTTAGTGGAACATGGAAATGAGTTAGATAAAGTAAAATGTCACAATGATTATGGATTTCAGTTAGTGTCTAATTTCAGATTTCAAATTGACAGAATTATTGGTGACATTGGAAAGCACAGTGATATGGTTAAGCATACCAGTGTTGATATTGGTTCTTAGGTATATAATGGTAGTGCTTTCAAACTTGGCCTAGTGCAGATAGTGGAGAACAAAGTATTTGACAGGGGTAAGTATTGGTACTTAATTTCTGGGGGCTTGGGGCCACCAAATGAAATTTGAAAAATGATTTCATTGTAACATAAAGGAGAGGTTCTAGAGCACCCAATGGATTTGGAACTTGGTCTACTCCCCAAAGATCTAGAATCTCACCATGCTCGTAAGGTCTATGAACATGAGCTACTTATGGCACATTCAAATTTTGAAAATTTGAAGTGTCTATCTTCATTCAATGTGTCAACATATTGTGCAATCTACCTTAGAGCCCATCTTCACTGATTAAAATTTTACAACTTATAGGTCATCTTACAAATCCATGTGGTAGAATGTTTTTGGTACATATGGTAATACTCTTGCTTAGTGTTGTGCTTCCTAGATGAGTTTTGATGGGTTATTTAATACTTCTCTAACTACAACTAGGCTAAATTTGGCGTTCCTAAAAGTTACAAATTTCACAATTATGAAGGCAACCCATTTCTTATTTTAGTCTATAACATCTTCATTTCCATTTTTATCAAAAACTAAGGTCATTTGATACATTATTTTAATGAATTTCAATTGTGGTGAACACGTCCGACATACCAGTTGACAAAGGAGGTACCTAATTTTTCATTGTTGGGGAAAATACGATTTAAAATCCATGTTTTAAATAATTGATTATGGCTTCTCCCAAAATAATCTTGGCTCCAAGGGTTCTCGTTTGTATGTGCCAGTGAATTTCCTCTGTTTGGGTGGCAGGCAAAATTAAATTTTCCCCTTTTTCTAATGTTTCAAAAGCTAATGTTTAAAATATTTTAAATATTTTAAATGTTATTGAAATGAAAATGCATGTGCAAAAGGGAGGTAATTAGGGGAATTTTAATATTTAATACTTTATAAAGTTCTAAAATTCATAAGATTGCCTTCCTTGGTGTTATGAGAAATGTTGGTAGGAAATCAAGGAAAGGAAGCTGGAGCTTGTGTTCGAAGTCAAAGTATTCAGCAATACTTTATTAAACATTTGCACATACTCTATTGAAACTTTACAACAGTTTTATTTTCTTTGTAAAGCCTTGCCTACCTACCCGTTGTAGCTCTTGTTGCCATCAACAAAAGCTAGTGGGCAAGCGAGAATAAGAGAGGGAGATGTGAGGAAAGTAAAGGAGGGAATTTTAAAATTTTTAGTTGTACCAATGTTGTTTTAATATTGTTTTCTCATTATTTCCCATAATATTTTAAAGGAGAGCAATTTTGGCAATATTTTATGCAAATTTGTGTTACCAATAACATTAAAAACACCTAGAAATGATTCATCACACAAAGTAAATTGTTTTGTTGTTATTTTGAGGGGTTTTCCTACCCAACACTACCAAAAATGATCTGCAATGAACATCTCTTGGAGTCGAAAATGAAATATGGTCACGTTTTTGGGTTTTAAGCTAAATTTCAGTGTCATTTTTGGGCTACAAATGGTATTTTTTGCCTTCCAAAAGGTTCCAGGACCTTTTCTCACACATGGGTAGTGGTTTTGGCTATGAATTGCCTATTTTTTTAGCATAGGTAAGCTAAAATGACTTGTGCAAAGTACATAAATTGCCTAGTAGCCAAAGAAATGTATGAATATACATTCTCAGATATAATGTGAATGGTTTTCACTACTAGATGACCAGTTTAAAATAAAGCTTAGTCTTTAGTTGAAGGCAAAATGAAATTGGTAATTACAGGTGAAAGTGAGTTAGTTCTAGGAAGAATTCACATGAAGGTGGATTTCAGACCAAACATTTGACAAAATGTCAAACTATTTGTAATATAAAATGAGGCCTCCATAATGTTAAAATGTATGATTAAATCATATATTTAAAAGGGGTATGTGCAGAATCATCATGGAAAAAATAGGCCCTTAAGTGGTGATGAAAACTCAAAAAATTCAGAGTTAGGCAACTTGACATTAAAATTTGAATAAGTTATCTATATTATTTAAAAAATATCTAAGAATAGAATTTGTAGAAAATTGAATGTAGTTTCTAAACTACTAGGTTTATTTAAAAAAAGAAAAATCTATTTTGTGAAAATTTGAAATTTCAATGCATTAGTATTTAAATTTCAAGAAAAAAATAAGAAATGGGTGTCTTTCTAACCACCCTAACCACAATAAAATGATAAAAAAAATTTATAAGATTTTAGATATAAGTAGAGGACTCATGTCCCAATGTGGTGCATATTGTTTTATAATATTTTTCCAAGTAAATAATTAATTATGAATTTTTTATTACAAATTTTAAAAAATATAAAAACTCGTATGTTTGACCACCTTAACTTGGTCAAAACTTCATGAAATTCAATTTTAAAAAAAAATCCTATAGTATGTGAAGCATAGAATGTGATGCATGTTTTGGATTCAAAAAATGTGATACCATTTGAAAGCTATTTTTTTTTTAATCAACCTATCAATCAGGACTTTAGTCGTAATTCAAATAGAAAATGAATAATAATTATTTATTAAATCTAGAGTAAAGCATAATTTATATTGGTGGAAAGCTGAGAATCTCCTTTGAAAACCCTTTCATTTTGTCAATTTTGGGTAAAAAAGAAGTCATCAACCATATGGGCCATCATATCACTTACATATCGCCACTTTTTGGCCCATCATGATCCTACACATACCCAAAGCCAAGATTGAAGTTAATAGTATATAGGAAAATATTTTATGTATAGAGAAAAATGGAAACTAGGTAAGTGGGTTTTGACCCTAAGGTTAATATTTTTCACTTGCAAAGTGAAAATGAGGGCAAAAAACATGTTTTTACAAGCAGGTAAAAAACTGCATGAGAATTGCAAATGAAAGTAGATTGAAGAGGGAGAATGAAGAGTGAAAAGCATCTTCTAAATGCCAATTGGTTTCAAATCAAGGGAGCTTAGATGTATCATGTGACAATGGTGGATTCATTTAAGGGATTCTCTATTCTCTTCTATGTTCTCTTAAATGAGAAGTTGTTCTCATTTGTAGGGGTTCTAGTTTTCTCTAGGTTGAGATTATTGTAATTTTTTAAAAGGTTGTCTCTAGATAAGGATTTCTTCAAAATTTTAGAGTTGAATGTTGTAGTGTACTTTTTGATAGCAATAAAATCAGTTTGCAAATTATGATGAACTATGTCATACTAGAATGTCTCCATAATGTATGCATTATGTTTTTAATCAAAGTAAGCAAGGATTATTATTATTTTTGTTACACATTTTTTGTAATAGGTGTTTGGATTGATGACTCATGTTTAAAGAACATGTTAAAATGTGCTCTCAATTTAAATGTTGAATATATTGTATTGAATTAAAGATCTATAAGAATGTTGTAGATATGTCATAAAAAGACCTCATTATTATAATGAAGTAATGATCTAATGGTCACTATTTTTGTGTTCAGGTTATTACTAGATAGGTTACTTCATTCTGACTCTGTTATGGACAAGGCACTAGTCTAGTGTAGTTATCTTGTGTAAACCTTGGAATGAATCACCATTTTAAAATCTTAAAGAATCTTTCCCATTTTCATGTTTAACATATTGTTGGTTTTTTGTATCTTCATGGAATTTAAAGAACACAAAGGTTATGCTTAGGAATGATTCTAATGTAACTTGTTTGTGTGTTTAAGATGAATATTTCTCTTAATTTATATGTTCTCAATGTGGATTCAAGGTGGAAGGAGATCATATCTAAATGTAATGAAATCTATAACACTCTTTATACATTCATTTGAGAACCATCGACATGTTGGAAATCTGCAATATGTTATCTAGAGAAAGTCATATTATGTGTGAAGATTTTTGAGTAGGAGCACCCTCTTGAGTTTTGTGGAGCTCAAAGTGCAAAAGGCTAATTATAGCCTTGTTCATTGGCCTTTCTTGTCCCTGATGCATTGATAGTGTAAATTTATTTCCTTAACCTCTTGATCCCTTGGTTTCTAAGGCATTGTAAATTTCCTTAGGATTGGGGGTTGCAAGAAAAAACACCAACAAGAGACATGGTTGTGATTGATTGGCATCATACTTGTGGTAGTGATGATGGGTATTATGTCTTATGGTTGAGTAGAGTGTCTTGTATTTTTCCTAGGATTGTGATTAACAGTGACTTACCTAATTTGGTCTTCATTGAGTTACTTTGGTAGGGTATGTTCCATGGTGATGACTCCAATCCTCTTAGGAATTTCAATTGTGGATTGGATGGTGTCTTCTTTTTAGGATTCTAGGAGAGAAGGTTTTAGTTTGAGTATGATGGATTATTAGTGGCACATTATCAACATGGTGTTCAAGATAAATGGTTGCAATTAGGGTCCAGTATTGTCACACCACTCTCCATGATATGTCCTTTGGTATGCCACCATTTTAGGCTCTCTATTGTTATGATTTCCTCACTTTTGTTGATTTATTATTTTCACACAATAGATTCCCTATAACAAGTGACTTTTTCCACCAAAGTCAAGATATCCTAAGGTCATTCAACTATAATTTATATTTTGCACAGGATCAACAAAAAATGAATGGAGATAGGAAGAGAATGGAGAGAGTCTTTGGGGTTGATGTTTTCTTTGGTGTGAATTATAGTTTCCAAATTAGATATTTCTTTGGGTTTTTTACATATAATCAGAGTTTCCAAAAGATAGGTAGAGCAAAAAGGCTCAATCGATATTACAAAGTCATAAGGAAATAAGGGGAAGTAGCTTATGAGCTAGATGTGCCACCACATTACATGATACACAAAGTATTTCATGTTACATATTTCTAGAAAGTTGTGGGAGAATAGATAGTGATCTCCTTTGAGTTTCCACCATTAGGTGATGAGAGAAAGAAGAATGAGATGTCTGAAAAAGTTTGGGTAACAAGAGAAGAGAAGCTAAGAAATAAAGGTATCACTGAGCACTCAATCAAATGGAAATATTTTCCCATTGAAGATGCAACATGGGAAGGGATAAAAAGAATCAACCTTTCAAGTCTCCATTGCTTGAGGACAATAAATATTTGGGAGGGAGGAATTTTTGTGTCCCTTTTTCTAAAAATAACATTTAATATTTTTGGAAAACCTAGTTTCCTTAGTAGCAAGTGAGAACCTATGGATGAATCAAGAAAGTTGGGTTTTCAAAAGGAATTATTTAAATTACTTTTGAGTGAAAAACTAATGAATATTCATAAATTATATTTTTTGGACCATAGGCATGTGTTTCTAGTGGAGCATGTTAACAGTCAAATTGGTGATTCTCCTCTTGGTAGTGGGAGTTACAAACTTTATGGTGTCCCATTCTTGTTGGTGGGAGTTACAACATTCCAAAATCATGTTTCCATCCCTTGGGAATGGGATTTGGATGCCCAAATTGGTGTTGGTGGTGGTTTTGATATATTAAATTATTATTAAGTAAAAGATTAATGAATATTCATAAATTATATTCTTAGGACCATGTTGGGCATGGGTTTCTAGTGGAGCATGTTAATAGTCAAATTGGTGATTCTCCTCTTGGAAATGGGATTTATAAAATTTATGGCGACCCATTCTTGTTGGAAAGAGTTAAAATTTTCCAAATTCATGTTTCCATCCCTTAGGTATGGTTTTTGGATGCCCAGATTGACTCATAACCTACACATTTGAATCTTGATAGCAATATCACAATTTGACATGCTGTAAAAATACATCCTACTTATCAATTGATGAGCTAAATGGTCTCTATAATGAATGGTTCATAAGGTACAACACTTGTTGAAGGTTTTGAAAATGGGGTTGCAAGCTAAGTGGGCTTAACCTTGGAGAAAACTTTGTGGTTAAGTGCACTTGAGCTAGAGTAGTACTAGGATAGGTGACCTCTTGGGAAGGCCCGGTGCTTCACTTTTGTGAAAAGCATCTAAATGCAATGAGTGCTAAGTGGATCATTAATTATCATGAGAGATAGGTTCTTGTGAACCAATACTCATGAAACATGGATCAATGAGTTTGACTCATAAACTACATGGTTGAATCCTGATAGCAATATCACAATTTGACATGCTATGGAAAATACCTCCTACTTATAAATTGATGAGATAAAGGGGCTCTATAATGAATGGTTCATAAGGCACAAAACTTGATGAATGTTTTAAAAATTGGGTTGCAAGCTAAGTGGGCTTAACCTTGGAGAAAAATTTGTGGTTAAGGATGCTTGAGATGGAGTAGTATTGGGATGGGTGACCTCCTAGAAAATCCTAGTGCTTCACCTCTGTGAGCATCACCTAGATGAAATGAGTGTTAAGTGGATAATTCATTATCATGAGAGATGGGTTCTTGTGAACCAATACTCATGAAACATGGGTTAATGAGTTTTAATCATAAACTATATGGTTGTATCCTGATAGCAATATCACAATTTGACATGTTGTGGAAAATACCTCCTACTTATCAATTGATGAGCTAAAGGGCCTGTATAATGAATGGTTCATAAGGCACAACACTTTCTAAAGGTTTTGAAAATTGGGTTGAAAGCTAAGTGGGCTTAACCTTGGAGAAAAATCTGTGGTTAAGTGCACTTGAGCTAGAGTATTATTGGGATGGGTTACATCTCAGGAAGGCCTAGTGCTTCACTTCTGTGAGTATCACCTAGATGCAATGAGTGAGCTAAGTGGATCATTCATTATCATGAGAGATGGATTCTTGTGAACCACTACTCATGAAACATGGGTCAATGATTTTGACTCATAAACTACACAGTTGAATCTTTATAGCAATACCACAATATTATTTCTTGTTTTCCAAGTTGGGTTTCATTCTATGCATTGTTTTCTCTCACAAGTTGTCACAATTCTTCAAAGGATGGTAAATTTATGAATGATGAATGTACAAGGCTAGTACACCAAGAGGATTGAGGCTCAAATACAGTGGTTCCAAGGGTCTCCAAGTACAATTTTATCCAAATATTACCATTGTGTTGAACGTTTTTTGTTTGTGTTCTTTATTCCAATTTGATTGTAGGAGTTTTGTGTACTTTAGATTGCGTATTGTATATTTTTGAGTTTTAGATTGTATTTTTGTTATGAGAAACATATATTGATTTTATTACAACATTCATGTATTTAATTTTTTGCTTGAAACTTTGTATGAAGTTTGCGATGAGTTTGTGTGGAGTTTGCTCTAGTTTCAATGTAAGTTTTGGCTTCCAGATCAGAGAGTTGTTATGTATTTTGTAGAATATTCTCATGGTTGTTATCTATTGTATATGACAAAGAATATGATGCAATTCCATATGGGGATCAATAATAAATCATTCTATTTTAGTTGCTCGTTATTTGATTTCCAATTTAATGCATTTTGGTGATGTTTCTAGATTACCCGATTTGTTGTATTTTGAATTTGATAGAAATAATAATTCCAGATATTGAGATATGTTCATTTTTAAGAAATCACAAGATTTTATATAGATTTCAATTAATTAATTTGTGGGATATCATAAGCTAATCAAATTTGAAGTTCATTTTGATTTCAGACATTACATCTTTTCTCATACCATGAATCTCTTGTTACCCCCTATTCTCTTTACTTCTTTAATATATTGAATTAATATTAAATTTCCAAAAGTGTCACCTATACAATTTAAAATAAAAGATGAAATGGAAAGTAAGCTTCATTTTAAACAACCTAATAATTTAAAGTTGATTTAAATTTGTGGAGAGCAACAAGAAAAATCTTTGACATTTGACAACATAAGAATAGTTGTTCAATTCATCATACAAGAATGCAATTCCTCTATCTTCCTCCCAAGCCCTCATTCTTTCCATCAATGAACCCACGAGAGCTACATCCACATGATCAACTTAGTTTCACAATTTCTAAATTATAGATTAAAAACACAAAAGGATTTATTGTTATAAATTTTAGTGATTTTTTTTGGTAGAAGGAAAGTGATGCCTATATACATATACATTAGTTTATAAAATAAATATACAAAAGTGTTTTTCAGATTGCTAGCTGAAAAATGGAAATGCCACTTGAGACTATGAGATCTAAACCTACTGCATCCAAAAACATAATAATGACACTTATGCTACAATTCCTGAACCATTTTCTCCCAACCCTAGTATCATGATACTGATGCACAACCCATATTCCCTATACCAAATTACAAACTTGTATTAACCCACCCCCTAAAGAAAGTCTTATAATAGAAAATACTTAGTAGACTTAAGACTAATTACATTAATATTTTAAGCCCACTATGAAAGAGATGATACCCTTGATACAAGAAGAACAAAATTTAACACTAGAAATTAGGTACTATCAAAATTTTACAAAATTAACAAAATGTTGCATTCATTCTTTCATGCACAATAGGAAATTGTCATCTTGAACTTCTTCCATTTCTGCTATAGGTTGCAAGCAGAATCGTTTATGCACATGATCCCTCACATTTCAAGCTACAACACTTTCTAGAAGAGGATGAGATCCTCGAGCAATGTATACTTGGGTAGCTACTTGCAGTTTTTTCAATTAAGGATTATTATCAGAGAGCAGGAAAACATGAGACCACAAGAAAGAAATTACAAAATATTTCTCTTTTATATCAATTTCCAAACTAGCACAAAGACACCTACAATTATTTTCAAAGCCTTTAATTTTTTTTTGTCATTATTGTACTGGTAGGCTAATTTAATTACATCATAGATATCTTGATAGCCCTATCATTGTTTGAGATATTTTCTTGGGAAAAACCCACCCGTGAGTCCTTTTCTCTTAAAAATATTATACCCTCGAACTACCATTGGCAAAGCATTATCTCGAAGAAATTGATCCCTAACATACTTCTCTACAATGTCTTCCAAATCCCTTAAAGACTAACATAAATCCATCAAATTTGACAAGAAAATAGAGAGCACTTGAGACTGTGGTAAGATTCTTTATGCCTTTGGACTGATTACCTCAATGCCAATCATTGATCGAATGCAATCTTCTACCTATGGACATTCTAACTTGATTAGGATGCTAAGATCTTTATCCGATAGGAAGCCCTCGAAGGCCTTTTCCTAGGCTTGAAACCTCATACAAATATGGATATTCTAAGGCTGGTAATCCATTTTCCAATCAAATAATGTATTTTAATATGAACCACCTCCATAAATGTGCCACTAGTCCTCCAATATTTCCACCCATTTTGGACATGCAACAACTAATAAGCCTCCCCAAATCCATAGAGTGCCACAATTTCCTAAGCAAACAAAAGAGAATAGCACTGGAAATTGCCCAAATGAAGTGTTTAAATATCAAAACAACCACCCAAGGTGATTAAACTATTTACAAAGGATGATAAAATATTGATTAAGCCGGCCATAAAATCCATCGCCCAAAGATTGGCATGCTTTCCAACTACTAAAATTCTTGTGAAGAAGGCACATTAATTTAATTGATTTAACTGGAGCACACACCTTATCATAGTGAAGCTTAGAACCTACAAAAACAAAGCTACATTAGAAATAAAACTGACAATAGTGAAGTGACCTTATCTTGCATGGAAGCTTGCATCACCAACACATGAATTATCCTACATGGATGCTTGCATCATTGGATCATAATCACTATATCATCCACACAATGCCAAGTCATTTTAATGATTTAAAACAGAGCACTGGATACTCATAGCACTCATTACCGAGTTATATGAGCAATTATGAATGGATGAAACTCATAGAAGCTTGCTCTAATTCAATTAAATTTTGTAAAAGAGGATAGTCTTTTGCAAGATCACTGATGCTTGGAAATTTAAATTCTTGACACTCACAACCCATACTTGCAAGCTTATTTTCTAGCTTATTACCTTCTTGATATACATGTGATATTTGAATCTCCTTAAATGAGTCCATTAACAAGCAAGCCCTCCTAAGAATGTAGCCAAGCCTCCAATTATGAATCTTTTTTTCTTTGCAAGCGTTAATAATTAGCAGAGAATCCCCTTCAATATGCAGATTATTTAAACCAAGCTCTTTTGCCAATTGCAGACCTTATAGAAGTGCCTTTTCCTATGCTATATTGTTTGTGTCATTAGATAAATGTACTATTTTTGTTGATAACAATAATCCTTTGCAATCACAAATACACATTCCTACACCTGGTGATCCTAGATTCCCCCTTGAAGCACCATCAAAATTGAGTTTATGAAACCCTGGACGAGGGGGCTTCTACTGAATTTTGGATATGCCAAGCTTTATCTTACAAGAAATCTATTGAGCACCTATAAAAGGCACTAAAATGTGCTCTCAGCTATTTAGAAGCCAATTGTCCCAATTGGTAAAAATGGAGGAAACATTCTTGTTATTGTGAACATTTGAATTCACCACCTCTGAAATATGCTTTTCAATTTTAAACCAAATCTATTGAAGTGAATTATTTTAATTTTTGAATATCCTCCTATTACATTCCCACCAGATACACCAAATAACTATTGCTAGAGTCACCCTCCAAATGAAGCATATAAAGATGTTTTATAAAGGATTGGACAACTTGAGAACAAATCCCATAAATAATTGGCATGGGGAATGAAATATGCAATTTTGTTTTAATGAAATCCCAACATTCTTGAGCTAACTTTCAATTGACAAACAAATGATCCACAGATTCAAAGGCCTCTTGACATAATACACACTTGAAAGGCTCTACAAAACCCAACTTTTGTAACCTATCACTTGTTAACATCTGATTCCTTAATGCAAGCCACACTAAACTTCCTGCCTTAGGGAGTGTTGACCATCAAAGTCCAACAAAAGGAATATTCTCTATAGGATTGATCCTAAATTTTGTTTGCAATAATTGATTTATAGCCCTCTTTAACTATATAATTCCCATCTTTGGAAGAAGCCCAAAATATTCTATCTAGGTTATCTGAGATAAAAACAAACCTCTTCCCAAGTTTGTTATGTAAAATAAGCTTTTGATCAAAAGAAAGACTTGAAAGAGAGAAGTCCTTCCATGGGACTTTCCCTAATTTAGGCTCTACTGAACCAATATAATCTTTAAATTTATTGCCTCATTCCACTGATAGGTTTTTTTCTATAGATTGGAACTCCTGAATGGAGGTAAGAGGATGAAATCCATTCCATGAATCTTTCCAAAATTGAACCTCTTCTCCATTATTAACCTCCTAAGAAAAATAAGGAGTAATAACCTCTCTGCATGCCACAATAAAGTTCCACATAGTAGATCCATTTGAAATATTTGCAATTGTAAAAATTATAGTTGAGCTATCATTATCCAAATATTTATTTTGCATTAAAGTGCACCATTTCAACCTTGGTTTTCTATACATCTGGCATGACATTTTTTCCCCAAGAGACATATTTCTTGCTGAAATACTATGTAATCCAACACCTCCACTATATTTATTTATGCACATGCTATCCAAAGATACCAGTGGAACTTTCCTTTTCTCATCTATGTTACCCCTTCCACAAAAAACTTTTAATACTTTTCTCAATACTGTGGATAACACATTTTGGTGCTTTCAAAACAACAAGATAGTAATTTTCATAGATGGATGCTAGAATAGATTTAATCATCATCATTCAACTAGCTAAAGACAACCACCTAGCTTTCCATGTAAGAATTATAGATTTTATTCTTTCAATAATTTTCTACCAATACTTAACATTATCTACACCCATGAAGAAAGGGATTCCTAGATATGTGCATGGCAATTCAACTTGTTAGAAACCCAACACTTCAATCATTTTTCTTGAGATGGAGGCCTTTGTGTTAAAAAAGTAAATCTTGGATTTATTGGCATTAATATTTTGACTTAAAGCCGAAGAATATTTCTCAAGAAATTTCTATACCTACACATCTTCTTACAAAGATGACTTTCCAAATAACATTGTATCATCATAAAATAATGAGTGTGTGGCTGAAATATGTGTATTTGTAATAGAAACACCCTATGATAAGCCTTGATTATGCAATTTCTGAATTGATCTACTTAATGCTCTAGTCGTTAATATGAATAGAAAAGGAGACAAAGGATCGCCTTGTCTAACCCCTTGAGTGGAACTAAAAAACCAACTAGAGAACCATTTATAATGATTGAAAACTTAGCCCCTGGTAAACATGACCAGATCCATTTGAACCATCTGTAACTGAAGCCAAATTTTTGCAACACTTGGATCAAAAATTCTCAATTCACTCTATCATATGCCTTCATCATATCAAGTTTGATAATGAAGGATGGGATATTGTTGGACTTAATAGAATGTAGCACTTCATGGGAAACTAATGCTCCTTCCATAGTTTCCCTCCTAGACACAAAACCACCTTGTTCTTGTGAAACTACTCTTGATGTAAAAGACTGAATCAAAGGATAAATAACTTTTGTGAAGATTTTATATATTGTATTGCATAATGATATTGGTCTAAAATCTACAAAAAAATTTGGCTCCTTCACTTTCAAAATAATAGCAATGTGTGTAGTATTGAACTACTTAAGCATTGCACCTATTTTCCTCAATTCTTCCAAAGCCAACAATATATCAATACTAATAAAATCTCAAAACTTTTGAAAGAATAAGGTTGTGAACCCATCAAAACCCAATGCCTTATCAGGTGATAAAGAAAAAACCACATTCTTGACTTCCTCAAGAGAAAAGGGTCTCAATAACCAATTATTATCCTCTTTTTGAATTAATATTGGGATGCTTTCTAAGAGCCCCACATGTTCAAGAACTGATTCCGATGATTTACTTTTCAGATTCCTTAGGATATGTGAGAAAAATCTAACACCCTTTGCTTGAATGTCATCCTCTTTTGTTAAAAAAATCACCAGAAACTGAAATCGAATTCAAAGGATAGTAGCAAATGACTTCTTAATTTGAGTCGATGCATGGAATTTTTCTGTATTCCTATCACCCTCATTTACCCACAATTCCCTTGATTTTTCTCGCTAGTAGTTTTCTTCTCTTGCCCCTAACTTTGCCCATTCTTCTTGTAATTTCTTTTTCTACTCATAAGTATTGACATCTAAACCTTGTGCTATAATCTTTTCATTGATTTCAAAAATTTGTTTAAAGACCAATTCTTTCTAGTGAAAAATATTCTTAAATACATGAATATTCCAATGCTTAATTTGTGATTTAACATAGCTCAATTTCTTGCATAATTGTAACATTCTAGAACCCTTCACAAAAGGAGCACTGAATCACCACTATTGTAATAAGGCCAAATAATTTGGATGCCTAAACCACATCTTTTGAAACTTGAAGGAAATTTTTGACCTTAGGAGTAGAATTATTTACTTCTATATCCAAAGATATAGCATAACGATCAAATGCAGTAAAAGGTGAAATTTGTGATGTGAAAACCTTTTTACCCAAAAACTAATTAGTTGTAGACAAAAATCTATCCAACCTTTTTGCAATTTGCAAAAAACCTTGCCTCTTGTTAGTCCAAGTGAACTTCCCATTTTTTGGCACAATATCTATCAAGGCATTATCTTTTATAAATGATACAAAATTCTCCATTACTTTGACTGGTGGAAACATATCTCCCTTTTTCTCTTGCAAGTTGGTTATGACATTAAAATCACCCGCTAGAATAACCTTCTCATCCTTAATACCATCTAGATCTTGTGAGATCATTTCCCAAAGTTGTCTCTTATCTGTTGTAGTTGTTGGAGCATAGACATTAAATAAACAAAATTGCAAATCAAATTGTGAGATTTTCAAAAGCTTCCAATTCTTCTCATTAGAAACTAATTGTAACACAACAAACATGGGGTCCCACAATGTGATAATAGCCCCAAAAGCTACATGTGCAGGACAATTATCTGGCTTCCATTTTTTCCATTTACCTACTAATGATTCATAAACCTTCTCAGAGGTTTTAGTTTCGTGTAGCAAAACCACATGTGCTCCACAAGCATCAATCTATTGCTTGATCTGAGATTTCTTTTTAGGGGCATTAATGCCCTTGATATTCTATGATAGTATTTTCATTGGTACTGGGGAGAGTAACATGCTCTCCTTGGGAATTTGTTAGCTAAACACAACAATTTATTGTCCAACGTGGTTTGCACCCCTATTGCAATTTTTTCTTTCATCTTTGTGACATATGAATTCCTTCCTCTTTTACTTAGGGATTTCAAAGGCACCAGTTGAGTACTCAAAGTTTGTGAAATTGACAAAGTTTGTGAGTAATCAAAAACCCCCAAATGCTTATTGTCTTTTAGAACATTCTTTGTGTCAACATTTCTATCATAATCGACAAGATCTATGGATTCTACTAAAATCTCTTTTTCCATGGTTATATAGCTACATTTTCAGTCTCTATTTTACTAGATAACGATCCTTCTAAATTATCATTTAACCCCTCTACAAAATCCTCTAATGCAACCCATTTTAAAAGGGATTGGTGGATTTCCAATGATCCAAATTGCATAATGTTTACATCTTCATTCATAATCTCATCTACAAACTTATCAATTAATTCTAAACCAATAGAAAATAGCACTTTATCAATAAAATCTTCCAAATCCTATGTCTTCATTGGTCCCTCTAACTGTGACCTTGAGACAAAATCCAAACATGTTCCCTGAGGGGCTTCTTCGTGAGGATGTAAAGCATAATTTTTTGAAGCATTAACTAAAATCCACCCTCCATTGAACATCAATTTATTTTTTATATCCTCAACTTGATTCAAGGAGACATAGAGTATAGGAGGATCATATAAATGTAGTGACTTTGAAAAATCCTTGCCCATAAAATATTGCTTTTTCAACTTAAGTGTAGAAAACTTTTTATGTTTTAGCACCAGGGCAGAAGATTTGATCTTTTCACTTCTAACACAAAGCTTTTCCTTTTGATCTACATTAACCAATTATGTTTGAGGGTCAAAAGCAACATTTGATTCTACAGGTATGGAAGATTGAGATGTGAGAGTAGCATACCCTTCTTTAGATTTAGTCATTTCTTTGTAGGGCACTATTTGAAGACCTAAAGATTTAAAGGTCTCCATTACTGAAAATATCCTTTAGAACACTTGAATTCATGGCAATCTCCACTAGTGTGTCCCAAATCATTACATTTAACACAAACATTATCTGCACTTTCAACAATTAAATTTTGGACTCGCTTTCCATATTTTGAAACAAGAAGAATTTGGGATGGAAAGACCTTTGTTGCATCTAATAGGACACAAAACCTAATTACTTTTAAAGGATTTTTAAAAAATTCCTTATCATGACAAAGAAAAATTCCAATCTAGTTAGCCATTATTTATGTTAATTTCAGCTCCCTATATTCTAATGCTAGATCTTTCAATTGAATCCATGTAGGAACAGATTTTATGAATAAATTTTGTGCTTTAAAATTCTGGGTACCAAGGCTGCAAAAATAAACCAAAACTCTAAAACACCCAAGACTTCACCCTAAATACAACATCTCTATATGATTTTTTCTATAAAAAGCACAACAAAGATACCCCTAGCTTTATAAAGGTAGAAAATTTTCTTACCCCTTCCCATTCAGCAAACAATAAGTCTTGCAAACTGTTTAAATCCATTTAACACAAACATTATCTACACTTTCAACAATTAAATTTTGGACCCACTTTCCATATTTTGAAACGAGAAGAATTTGGGATGGAAAAACCTTTGTTGCATCTAATAGGACACAAAACCTAATTGCTTTTGAAGCATTTAAAAAAAAATCCTTATCATGACAAATAAACCAAAACTCTAAAACACCCAAGACTTCACCCTAAATACAACATCTCTATATGATTTTTCTATAAAAAGCGAAACAAAGATACCCCTAGCTATATCAAGGTAGAAAACTTTGCTTACCCCTTCCCATTCAACAAACAATAAGTCTTGCAAACTGTTTAAATCCAATGATAGCTACCAAAACTTACAGATTAAAGCCCTATGGCGAAGATCTTGGATCTAGGGTTCCAAAAGGTCATCAAGAAATGCAATCTCCACACATTGCTTAGGTAACTTTTGGTGATCTTTTCCTAGCTGTTCCAAAACTGCTTTCTTTTTAGGCTCTTTTTGACTTGACAACCCTTCATTTGAAGACTCCTTTTTCTTCCATTGTAAAGCCGTATTTTTATTGTTGACTGAATTTTAGTGAATTTTGTTAAGCATCAACTAGACACATTATATCTATTTAAGGTTTATATGGACATCCCTACTCACATTGTTTTTATTTTCATCCTACAAATGAACAAGTCACAATCTACAACTGAAATCTAGTAGAGTATTACTCATATGAGGAATCCAATGCATACATTTTAGAATAATTGATTAATTTTATAGATAGTTCGTGCTACAAGATCTACTACCTTTGGATATTTCTCTTCATGCTCTACATTATAATCTTTGTCTCCTTGTAAGAATTTAACATGATCCAAAAACACCCTCTCCCCAAACCGAGAAGCACAATATTCATATAAAACAAAACAAATATATATTTTAATATTTTATAACAGAATTTGGACCGTATAAAAAACAATAAATAAATTAATAGTAAATAAAAACACATGAACCAACCGGAATAATGAACAAGAGTTTTATTTTATGCTAACAAGTCAACTTACGATATTGTTGTAAATCTTCTCTTGTTCTCGAGCAAGAGATTAGTCCCATTGGAATAGTCGTGCAACAATAAAGCCATCCTAAGAAACAAAAGTAGCCAACTCAGGGATTCCCAATGTTGACTAAAATTCAGAAAAATAATCAAAGAAGGCGATGAAATTTTGCCTGAGGCAATTCTAGGATAATTTAGGAGTGAACGCCTCACAAGATTTCATGGATTGTAGTCAACATTATCATTTCTTTTCCCAGAATATGACAGAGAGAAAAAGACAACGAGGTGTTCCGGAGTTGTTCTTTTTGAGTTTATATGTTGTATTATTTGTTCTATCGAAAGCAATGGAGAAAGGTCTGGACGCAGAGGCAGAGAAATGAGAATGGGATCGCTGAAAAAAGTAGTCGGTGTTAAGTCAGTAGATGGGAACATGCCCAGAGAGGCATGGGATGAGAGGATGCCTTTACCAGGGGACATTCTGCTCGGTGTAGCCGCTCTCGGAGCTGGAGTTTTTGATTTTTTCACCGCCCCTTTTTCTGGAGGAAAAGATGGTCTAAACGATGAGCTCCGAAAGCTGCACAGAGAAATGAATCAGATTTGCATCAAGGTCAAGCGAGCCATGTCTGTCATTGATCTCATTGCCTTTGTTGTAGCCGAGAAATCGTTTGTAACAAACAAAACATATACTCTCAGAGCTTCGTCCGACGTCAGACATATTGTGGAGCTCGATAATCTCACAGAAGAACAATGCCTCCATCTTCAAGGTATTTACAATTTATACAAGACAAACACATGTATTTACATATTTCTGATCGTTTCTGCGACATGAATTGAAGAATTGGTTTTAAAAAAAGTGTTTGATTTTTCGTTAACTGTCTTTCTTTCCAATAATATTTCTCTTTTTCTTCAATTCGAAGTTCAAGGCCTCAGGCCATATATGGGGGAATTCATCTCCTCACATGAACTGGTTGTTAAAATCTGCAAGTTCATTGGTTCAGAGGAGGTTATAAGCCAATGAGCATAATGGCTCTATGAGAATGCAAGGTGATCCAGTGAGAACAGACCCAACAAGGATTTTGAATTTTAACAATATTAACAATGTTTGTAAGTTAAGTGGGCTTAATTTTGGGAAAACTTCATGGTTAAGTGTGCTTAAGTTGGAATAGTATTGGGATGGGTGACCTTCCTAAAGGTTCAATGCTTTATCTTTGTGAACGTTACTTAAATGCAATGAGTGCTATATGAACCATTCATTATCATGAGAGATGGGTTCTTGTGAACCACTACTCATGAAATAAATGATTTTGACTCAAAAAACTACACAATAAAACTTGATAACAATATTATAATTTGACATGCTATAGAAAAGACCTCATCCTTATTAACAATACTAAGATTTAACTATTCACAATGAACAACATTCTTGATTTTTATTTTTATTACACATAACTCTTTCCTTTTAGCTTTTTCTACAATCTTCAAAATCTTATATTCTATTTTTTTCATCTGGTGATCCAAAAACTCCTCAGTTGAATCTCATTAGCTGTGAAAACATGTCCATTATGAAGAAGCTGTAAATAAATTGATAAATACTTGCGACTGAATTTTAGTGAAGAGCTTGAATACCAGGCACACGTATTTAACTTTTTATTTTTTAAATGAAAAATTGCTTTCAGCCCTATCTAACAGTATTTTTTATCTATAAATTGTTTATAAACTGTCGCCAAATTTATTTTAAAAAAAAAGACATTTGGAAGCTTATACAACTTGTATTTTGGACGTATTTTACAAGGTGAATCTTATTATCATCACGACTTTAATACTCTTTTGATCTAATCCTTTTGCAGAAGAAACAAGGAAAGTTCTTAGATCGGACATAGCGAAGCACGTTTGTATGGACATTGTGCCCTACGACTGGGAGGAGAAAGGGACGCGATGTGCCCCCAATGACGATTCCCCTGTCATATTTTCCGTCCTCTTCATGCCCTTTAAATCCTTCGATAATTCCACAGAGTTCCAACCAATTGAGGAGACAACCAGAAGATCCATTGGATGGTTTTATGCAGCCCAGTTGTCTGGAGTTCCTCTTATCTTCGTCAATATACAGACGGAGCAGATTCTCAATTCGGTAAGATATGCCTTTCCATATGCATTTATTAGATTTTATAAACATTTTCAATTGCTGACGTGTTTAGAAGATTATTAAATATGGACTGTACTTTCTGCTAGTTTTTCTCGCTCACATAAACAGCCGGCCGTGCCGGCTGTGCAAAATGATAGGCCCGAGATTCGACCCCTTGACATGTTGTCTATAGTTCACCGACTTATTGTCTTACGTGTAGACGTGTTAAATATCATTTAGTTGACTCTTTAGTTTGTGGGCTGGATACGATTGTATTATGGCCCTCGCCTAGGAATGATGTTAGAGAGGCGGGGTCGGCTTCTAAACTCTTAGCCATTATGAATTTCTATAAGGTTTAGTTTAGACTACAGCCTTGTTACGGTCAACATTTTTTATTTTTTTAATTGAAAGAATTATTTATAATTAATTAATAGTTTTCCTCTATGGAAATGTTGCACATTACGGATTTTTTTTTAAGAATTATCATTTTGAACTTTTTTTTAAGGGTCAATTGTTAATCAATATAGTCTCTAATTGTATCCTGTATATAATTACAATAGGTTAAATATTAATATTTAATGATAATGTTTATAATATTTTTTGTTAGAGATAGATAATATTATAGTGTCTATAATAGATTTATGCAAAAAATATTCTTCATTTGTATATTTGTTAGATTGTCAATTTTGTGTCTTCACAATTGATAGTTAAAAACTCTTGCAAAATAAAAGTGCATCAAATTATTAAACAAAGTCATAGTAGCTAGAATTTTAGTAAATGCAAATGTCATAAATGATTGAAGAAAAATAGTTTTTATTTTATAATAGTTTTTCTTAGTGTTTTTGATGAATATTTGTAAAGATGTGCAATATATGAAACAAAGGCTTTTTTAACTACATATTCCACCTTATTAAGTGAAAATTTCTTATAAGTATGTTCAAGATTTTTCTATAATATGATCCAAATGTACCATAGAATATACAAATTTTGTCTTCCCTAAGGAAAAAATGTATATATCAAATTTCGTAGGTAAAGAAGGAATATAAATTCAAATATATATAGAGAGATAAGCATAATAGATTTCTAAGTATTTTTGGATATTTTTGAGACATTGGTCATCTTGCTTCCATAGGATTATATACATATTCTTTTAAGTGTGCATACTTTTGGAGTTAGAATGCAAGGGATATTCTGCATAGACCAATACTCTTCAAAAACTTGGTACCACTATGAACTTAAGAACCTAACTATCTTTATTTTGCAATGTTTTTCATTGCTCTATGTATTGTTAGACTGTATGAATTGTATATATTCATTTCCCAAGCTATTTTTATAGGGATTTATCATTGGCCATCATGACTGATTGAAGTAATTGAAACCAATTGTGGTTGTTATAATTCTAATGCAATGCTAGAACATCACTATAACAAATAAAAGTAGATTAGGTGGCCTGCTTTGATTTTTATAGATGATAGCAACTACTTTGCCAAGCACAATATTGATGAGTTTAGTTGGAACCTACAAATTTATATTTAGCATAACTTGTTACTTAACATAAATTAACACCTTTACTTCTATTTTTTTATCATTTGAATTTGAATTTACACCTCCTCTGTTTGTTTCCCAAGAAGATTCACCTCTTAAACAATATCAACATATTACTGGCACTAAAACATATCATTTATTTTAAAAAATAACTTAAACTACCAACCCATTGTGAAATATACTACAGCTTTATATTAGAGGTGGTCACAGCATAAAGCATGGACATAGTATCAGCTATGATTGGGGTACCAACTATTAAGTGATACATTACAATCACACAAGCAAACAATTTTCATGTAAACAGTTGTCGAGGGTTATCAGGTCAAATGTGGTCCACACTTCTTAGGCCAAATACAGTAGAGACGCACCAGATGCACGCTCTAAACAATTTGGATTAAAATTTGGTTTTTGTTGGTTTTGCTATTTTCTATTTACCTGAATTTACTTTTAATGGTCAATTAATGTGACATAACTCTACCGAAAAGTGATCCATCCACTGTAATAGGTAGTTTCAATTCTAAAACAAATTAGAGAACAAACTGATTGACTTAGAGGTTTTAGTTTAGACATGCCTTCCAACAATAGTGATTGGTATTGTTGTACAGTGCTCGGACCTGCAAGCTTCTGACAGACTGTTGCACTCTCTAGTTGAGAAAGAAGAGACGTTGCAGCCAAGCTGTAACTCGGGAAGGGACATCATAGAATGCAGCGGAGAAAAAA
This sequence comes from Sequoiadendron giganteum, assembly GCA_007115665.2. Lineage (NCBI taxonomy): Eukaryota > Viridiplantae > Streptophyta > Pinopsida > Cupressales > Cupressaceae > Sequoiadendron > Sequoiadendron giganteum. The sequence goes on along the minus strand of CM021110.1, from coordinate 137,772,796 downwards.
ATATTATCATTGACGTCGTGAAGGGTGTGCGCCTCTGGTTTTTGCCTGGACTAACAGAAATGGCCATAGATTTAAAGCCGAAGATTGGAGAAAAGTTCTTGGGCATGGAAATCAGTCGCACAGACGAGGTGACTCTAATTCCTAGCCTGATAACAAAATAAAATTTGTTGCTATCATCGATTGTAACAAGACAAATGGCCAACAACAAAGAAAAATAACAATGTTTATTTATTAAGATATTGTTATCGGATTCAATCATGTAGTTTTTCAAATCAATTTATTGAGTCATATTTTATGAGTAATGATTTACAAGAATCCAATTCTCATGATAATGAATGGTACATTTACCACTCATTGTATCTACGTGATGGTCACAAAAGTGAAGCATTGATCTCTTGGATGATCTCTCGGAAAAGTTCAATGCTTCGTTTCTGTGAGCATCGCCTAGATGCAATGAGTTCTAAGTGGATCATTCATTAATATGAACGTTGATTCTTGTAAACTACTACTCATGAAACGTGATTTAATAAGTTTAACTCGAAAACTACACGTACAACAATATCATAATTTGATACGATGTGGAAAATACTCCTACTTATGAATGATTATTTATATTTGCAGGGATTTTGTTACATTTCGGCAGTGAGCAAATCGTCAGCTGCAGATCAGGCAGGGGTGAAGTTGCTGTTAGAGCGTGCGGGCAAAGCAAATAAGCTTCTGGTGATCTCTAGAGCTGCAGGGAAAAACGTGACGCCATCCAAAATCTCGTGCAGAGGATTGATCTGCTGCTGTAATCCTTCTAGTTTGAAAGAGATTCTTTTGCAGTCCTTGAGAAAGATGGAAAATGTGAGAATTCATGTCATGGTTTGGGATGAAGGGGCCACCACTCCTACTTGTACTAGTAGTCCTGGTCCTTGTTCCAGTCCAATGCGCCTCCCACAACTACCACAATTAGCAAGCGTCAAACCCATGTAACGCCACGAGAAATCTGTACTGTCATATATACTATACAGGAGACACATTAAAACAATAGAAATATTTTTAAATTAGAATTAACTCAAGTCACATAAACTCCAATTTACTTTTAAGTCGTCATTCCATTTCGTAGGTAAAGTCTCTGCATTTGTAATACCATTTGAACTACCTGTATGAAAACTTCTATATAAAATTTTAATTAGATTTTTAAATTTTTTGGGAGGTGGGAAGCAATTTGACTCCTTGGGATGAGTAGCTTTTGGTTTTCAATCTATCAATCCTTTTTCTAGTTTATGAGAAGATTCACTTTTTCGCACAGTTTTTTTCAGTGTGCAGTTTAACTCATTTATAGTAAATTGAATTATAAGAGAGCATGATTATTTATAATAGAATTTTTTGGTTTAAATATTTTATTATTAAGAGGTCTAATGGGTCTCTCAATAGAAAATATGAATATGTGTTTATTCAAAGTGTTTTATTATATTGAGGTTTTTTTCTTTTTATAAACTAAAATGATTAGGTTATAGAGTGAATCATATTTATTGTCATGGAACAATAGTATAAGGATTGATTTTCTTAAAAATGTCTATTGACTAATTAGTTTAGAATATTATGCTTTTAATTTAAATAAAACTAATTTATATCTATGTAACCATTTTTCTACAAGTGTATTGATTTTTTTAAAAATATATATAAATAAATAGAAATTTGTTTTACTAAATATTTCATTTAATTTATGAGAATTGAATACTCCAAAAAATTGTATCAATCCACAAAACTCAATTCTTGTCAACAAAGCACAAATCCCTTTCAATTATAGACCTACTCAAATTCTATTCAATTTATTTTGTTAATTATATGCAGTTCATTATAATAGATAATAAACAACACAAATAATAGACAAACTCACCAAACAAATTGAACTAAACTAATAAATAATCTCATTTGAATAAATGTATTATAACAGCCTTCACTTTAACTCTTCAACGAAAGAATATCATTATTAAAAAGTTCATGACTTAAATATTCTTAAATCACATTAAAAAAATATTTAATTTAGATACACCTCCAACATGATTTGGGGTAGATGGTTCCATGGTTTGGTGTTGCTGCAGGTGCTTGGTCTCCTTCAGCAGTGGTGCTTGGTGGGAACTTTTTCTTGGCCCTACCTTGGTGGAAGGTTTTGTGCTGCTGGGAGGCTTATTGGTTGGTGAAAATGGTGGGTTTGGTGCTTGTGTTTGTTTGGGGGAGGGGGCTCTGCCTTGCTAAGGTGTTGTTTTCCTCTGTCGTCTGCTACCGTGGTGCTATTGGGAGTGGCTTTGTCTTGTTGTTAACGAGGTTTCCCCTGGTCTTTTGGGGGCCTTTTGAGGTGAACGATGTTTTTTCAGAAGTTAGAGTTTTTGGTATTTTGGGGTTGTGGACTCATTTTGTGGTTGACAGAGAAGTTGTTGTTGTCCTTCTTCTTGCTCCTTCAGACTAGTTGCCTATATTGATGTTGTTCCTTCTTGCTACCATGCTCTACATGTGCTGTATTCTTTAGAGGTGAATATGGTGGCACCATCTCCTATTGAGGTGGATTTGGTGTTTGTTGAGATGGTGGGAAGTGGTTCTCTTCTTGGCAGGTCCCTATTGAGGTGGTGTGTGCTTGCTCTAGAGGGAGGGTTCTTCGGTAGTGTTGGTTTCCGCTTCTTCCTCTCCTATAGAGGGGAGCCCCGTCTGTTAGAGGTGGTTTCGGGGTCGGTGTCTAGTTGGTTGGTGCAATTTAATGTTTGTTTCTTCGCTTCAACTTGTGTTTCTGGAAGTTCTGCTACGGTTCTCCTGTTGTAGGTGTGCAGATGGCTGGTTGTAGTCCAACTGCTGCAGGTGGCTAGTGGCTTTGACTCTAGTAGTCTTTTTGAAACTATTGTGTTATGGATTGTTTATTGGCTCAGGGCCTTTACTGTGTTTAACATACAATTGTTGTTTGTCCTATGGGTTCTGACGATCCTAGATCTAGTTCCAGGAATGAGTTACTATCTTAGACTTGGGACTGCTGTTGGTTCTAAGTGTGCTGTCACTCTTGGTTATCTAATGACTAGGTGTTGTTAAGTTTTTCTATGTCTCTGTTGTGGTTTCGTTAGTTTTGTCTTAACTCTGTAAAAGGTTCCTAGTCCTTTTAAAACCTTGCTTGTCCTTTTTGGCCCTTGTGGCTCGTGGTGTAAAGGGTACATCGCCTTGTAAACGCTGCTTATCTTTTCAAAAACATGATTAAATACAAGAGAAATGACCTAAAATATGAGAGTTCATTATTCATAAGTAATCTTGAATATTAAAAAGCTCAACTTGTTATGGGTGCCATTTAACCCAGTGGAGATTCATTCAAAAGAGTTTAGCTAAATATTAAACTGTTAACAATTTTTGAGCAAAAGATGTTATCCTAACAGGTGACAAATATTTAGAGCAAAGTTTATATTATATAAACCCTATCAAATAAATATCTAAGAAAAATAAAATTAATTAGGTGAGGTTGAGTACATATTTCATCAACATAAACACAATGAATGCTAATGGGTAAGGCACCTCCATCTTCAATGGATAGAGTTGACCAATCCTTGATGAAGCTAATTTCAACTAGTAAAGGATTACCATAATAATGTCTTAACTTATTAGATGGAAAATAAATGTTGTATCATTAGTTTATTAATTAATTTTTTTTATGATGTTATTGTTTTTATATAAAAAAATGTAGTTTAATATATTTTAAGAATAGAAAGAAGGTGTTATATGAGAGGATTTGTTTTCAATGAGATGTATTGGAAATGGTATATAGTTTTCAAAAATAATCATTGCAAATGGAATTTTATGATTGACATATTTCAATTGATGATTGTGTAGACTTGTAAAAATAGTTTAACACATATCACATATTCTAAACTGCATTTTTCCATTATCAGCATTATTGTCATTATCACTATTGCATATCGCTTCATTAACATCATTTACATCATTAACCCTATTTTTCTCTATTAATTTTTTTTTTTTTGGTAAGTTAATAGCTGGTAAGGCCAACACCTTATATTATCAGTCAAAACATATTATAGAGGCTGCCTTTCGGCTATGTCCAAACTTCATATTTCCATGCAGGCTCATTAACAACAAATTCTAAACTATTGAACCAATATACGATCTATCATAAACTACCCTTCCCACTTATATTCAACAAAAACTCCACCTTTTTGATATCTAGTTTCATGGCCCACACAGAGAGGTGAATAGGGGGCTAGATTCATCATGTCCTGACCTCTACACTGACTCTTCTTTGCACATCTTCTTTGCATGGGCATCACGAGACTTGACTGGGCACCCTATTTTGCATCTTCTATGTGTAGGACCGTTTTCTATTTCATCCACATCTCGTCTGTCATCTTTTATCCAATCTTCCCTTGAGTTTGGTAATATCGGGGCAACTGGCCTACTATTGACCTCCTCATCATTGTGCCATGGTTATATGCCCTATTGGGGATACAAAGTCAGTTCTGTTATCATAGATCAACATCTAAGATAGCAGTGCCTTAGTGATTTTCATTTTTATCATTTCAGCCAGTTCCTCTGGCTCTACAGTTGATAGGATTGGAAATTTTGGGACTGGCCTCCCACCACGCCTCTTAAGCAACTAATAGTGTTGTGGCATGGGTATACGCCCTATTGGGGATACAGAGTCAGTTTTGTCATCATAGATCAGCATCTAAGATAGCAGTGCCTTAGTGATTTTCATTTTTATCATTTCAAAGACAAACAACTATACCATAAAGCGGAAGTAGGCACAGTTGATCCCCCATTGATCCTCTAAGAGAAGTAAATGCAAGACTTAAAACAGATTCAACATAGGCATAGATTTAGTTTGCAGAATCAAACAACAATGAAAGACAAAAACTATGAACACACAGATTTACATGGGTAAAACCCTTTCGGGTAAAAAAACCCCCACCCTCCAAAACACTCAACTCATATGTATTATTCAGTAACTAAAATGGTTACAATACAAAACCAGAGCTATGCTCTTCAAGAGATTACATCTTGTTCATCTGGAGAAAGAATACAGGCAACACAAATTAGAATCTTCACACACTTACAATGTCCTCATGACATACTATGTAGATTCCCTTCAGCTCCTCACAAATGACTGTCATAGCCAGCCTCACGACCAACCCAGCCTTTTGGCCTCCACAGGTTCACATCTTAACAGATCTAAGAGTCTAAGTTTCCATGGTTGAACCGCTCGAACACTCTCAACCTCTCTTTGTAATTGCTCATCCCCTTATCGATCTGAACAGTAGAATACATATATCGTGTGCCAACTTGTTCAGCCCATCAAAGCCTTCAACGGTCATCAGGATAATAAATTATCCACCTACAAGCTTTCCATTTATGATAATATGCACCGCCTAATCCACAAGCATCGAGTTGCACAACATTAAATCTGGTCTCAGACATGTCCGTCAACCTTCTTATAATAATGCAGCTTAGTCGCACATCAGAACATTAACCATTTGGCCAACCAGATCATAAGAATCTTGCATGTGTTGCCATCTTATTCGTCTATCACTGTACTGACATTCGATCAAACCGGTTCAACTCGATCAACCGAGTTTCGAGCTCACCCGAGCTCGTACTGCATTATCTCCGAGCCCAAATGACCCAGCCGTGGTACAGCAGTGAGCTCGCCTGAGCTCACCCAACCTTCTACCTCACTACCGCTGCCCTGTCGGACTCGCCTCGTGATATGGCGGTAAGACATCCGGGCTCGCACCCTGACTCCACCGCACAACCACACCCCTGTCCAAGTCGCCTCGCGGTATGGTAGTGAGATTGCCCGAGCTCACCCTCAACCATCTCGTGCTATCGCCGAGCTCGTTTGGCCACCCTACGGTAAGGCGGTAACTGCTTACATTGACTGACATCTCCACCATGCTATCGCTGAACTTCCAAAGCCTTCTTTTGGTGTGGCAATAACTGCCAGGCCAACCGCTGGCGGTCTCACCGCGGCCACCATGGTGAGAGGACACACCGCCAAGCCCAACGTTGGCGGTCTCACCACGGACACCGTGGTGAGAGGAACCACCACCATCGGTAAGGTAGTAATTGCCAAGCCAAGCCACTGGCAGCCTTACCGTGCCACCGCGGTGAGTGAACTCACCGCGCACAGTAAGGCGGCCTTACCACACCACTGTTGTGAGTGAACTCACCATGTGTGATAAGGTGGTAACCACCAGACAAACACTGCCAAGAACAAGCTAGACTGTCGTAGTAAAGGCCAGAACATGAAGGAAAATGCCAAGTCAAAAGGGAACAAGCCAGAACGTTGAGGCATAATTTCCCAACAATATCCCACTTGGCGAAGACTTTCAGGCTTCCTTCAAACACCCGAACAAGGATCAACACCATGCTCCCACACTCCAACCAAGACCCTTGCAACAACATCAAAAAATTTCCACCATCTCAGGCTACAACTTCAAACATCCACCACAAGAAAAGGAACAAGCCAAGGCGTATATGCATGAGTCTCCTGAACACAAACATCAAATCCTTCAGGCAGCCAAGGCCCCATAGCAACAGCGAATCACAATGCGAACACCAAAATGAGAAACATTATCTAGAACAAGAAACCATCAGCTAGAACAATAACCACAAAACTGACTTCCCTTATCCAAATGATCAAACCCACGCGACTAAAAATCCAGCACCCACAACTCGTGCTATTCCATCCAATTACCCATACCTCAAAGGTATGACCATCAGTGAACTCATGCCATCACACAACCAACCCATCAAACAAAAAAATAAGCACCATGGGCCAACCAGTCAAAAGACCAAACACATCTAGGTACTCCCACTACAAAGGGACTGTCTGGATGAATGCAAACAAAGCACCATCACAAGTGATCCAGGCATACCAAGTCCACCAATCACCTGCACAAATAAATGAGGAACCATGTAGTTATGAGGAACACCAACAAAGATATGCACAACCTACAACCTCCTGTTGCAAGGAACATTTCTCTCATCAATCTTCCACCGCTCTTCCAAAAAACCTTCATATCTGACTGAAGAGAGAGGCATAGGAACCTTTGTGTCATCACCCAAGTGACAACACATGAGCATAAACTGTGACCAACTCAGCTCCACAAAATAATCTCACATCTAAAGTCATATGAAAACAAACATAGGGGAAGAAAAGACCAGATTAGAGAGAAACTGCAAATCAAAAAATGTAGCATACTCCTACATACATTTCTAAATTCCAGCTATGTCAAGAATGATCTTCTTCACATCCCAAAGGGAAAAGCCATAACAACACCCAATAGCCCCATGGATGTAAGCACCTCAAAGAAGATTAGAATCATCCATATAATTATCTCCTATCAGTCCTCAAAAGAACAAGGAGATACACTATGTTGTCCACCTTTCATTATGAAAAATAAAGCATAACACACATCTGAAAGATATAATGGGTGAATACCTTTCAAATAAACCTCATTGCCGAGTAGACCAAGAAGAAAAGAAAAGATGCTCCTCCAAGATATACAAGCCACCATGACTTACCCAAGAGCAATCTCCTTCGTGGTCTCTATTGAACTCATATTCAACCAAGGTGTAGGCTACTCGGACTTTCAGCTGTAACAACAATATTCTCAAAAGAATTCTAGCCTCACCTTATTCTCCATGCATCCATGAGCAGCAGGAACCTGTCATCTCATGCTAACTCCAAACTGCATCATTGCAATAAACATGAAGTCCACCAACATATGACCAAGGTACTCAAAAACATAAAGAAACACCAAACCACTGTCAAGGCTCCAAACCACTTGAACAGGAACTTATCATGACACCATGATCTTACACATCTCCATTAGGAGATACCATGCTTCAAGTGAACTATCCATGGTATCAAGAGCAAAGAAACATGCCAAAACTCTAATGCACAAGCAAGAGTATACCATGACATAAAGAAAACAAACTCTAAACCAACATCACCTATCAAGCACCACCAACATCTCAGCCAAAAAAAATAACTAGTCCTCCATGGCTCCAAGATGTTACACATCTTCAAATAGTGACTATGTAGATGTGAAAGAACTCTTTTGCAACAATAGGATCTAAGAGTCCTCAAAAAACATCTACAACACCAAATAAGATCATTCAACACCAAGTGATGAATCCACAGTCACTGGTAAAGCTCCCACTAAACTATGACACCAAGCTTTCCAAGCATCATGACCAAACATCTACTGATCTGAGAACCTCCAGGTATAGACAACAACATGTCCATCGGACAACAACGTCAAACAACACCAAGATCACCAGATCACATAGACCACACCATCACTATCAAAAGATTACACAAGCCAACGTATCGAGCTCTTCATGACATTGTGATTCTCATGCTTCAGGTCCCCATCACTAACTATTCAAGTACTCAAACACCATACCTCCTCTCACCTCAAAACAACCACGCCAATGCACAAGTGACCATAGACAAGGCCATCTAACAGATCTGTACCACACAGTTACAAGCTCGTGGATTTAGATAGTCCACTTCCGAGTTGTCTCACAACAAACATGTAGGTAAGGATAGCCCACAAGATTGCACAACTTCTGGATGCAACCAAATGAAACCTGCAAATCTATCATCACACTGAAAACTGCAAAACTGAGATCATCAAAGAGAACAACCAAAGCAGACAAACATGACTCAAACACCAGATCAGCAACATATCCGATTCGCCAATAATGTCCACAAGTCAAGCACCAAAGTCTAAAAAACCAACAAACATACCACAAGAATGTTGAAAGAGAAACTCATACCAAAAATCCCATGTAGAAAAGACATCACACCTCCTCTAAGACATGTCGAACTACAACTATCTCATCTAGTCACACCCTAGAAGCTAGGGTCTAGAAAATAGCTGAACAACAACTCCACAAACCACAAGTTTTACTTGACCATGCAAAACCTACAAAACCATAGTGTTTATAAAACACCCAGGCATCTCCATATTCACTACTCATCTGAAGGACTCAGGAGTCTGCACACAACCATCATGGTTAACTAGAATAATGAAAAGAAACATGAATATGCATGATAGAATTTTTAGGAAAATCTATAGAAAACCTCCAGAGCCAAAGACATGAATTTGAACCATGCGAGAGCAAGAAATAGGTGAGAACAGAACAATAGGTCCATTTCAGACTAGTTCCAAAAACCACAGTGATGCACAAGCATACAAGAGAGCCAGGCTATTCAGAAGTTGCAGACCACCAGGATCAACCTCATAGCCTCTATGCAATCAGAGCAATAGAGAAAATGCCTTCAGTGTTAAGTTAGAACACCTAGCCCAAGCACAAAACTTCATGGCTAAAAAACAACACAAGAAACTCCATACCACCAGGGAGCCTCTCACACAGACACCCAGTATGAAACCACACTTCGCTGCAACACAACCAGAAGTACATCTCACGCCCTATCCATCAGGAACATTTTTTGTGAGCCAAGATCCTCAAACCATATTGGCATAATACGATCAACTCTAGGAAACTCCAGTGTCTTTCAAAACTGTGTGTTGAATCAAAGAAGCAACTTCCACTCATCGAAGGATCAATGACCAACCAATTTCTCTAGATTTCCTCAAGCTTGCTAGGCTAAGAAATCACCACAGGAGAAATATCCAGAACTTTAGTAACCAGGAGAAGGGTTTGACACCATTTGTTGGTATCATCAAGCCTTGACCTCCTTCAACCAGCTCTGATACCACTTGTTGGGGATATGGAGTTGGTTCTATCATCATAGATCAACATCTAAGACAACAGTGCCTTAGTGATTTTTATTTTTATCATTTCAAAGACAAAAAAAACTATGCCATAAAGCAGAAGTAGGCATAGTTGATCCCCCATTGATCCTCTAAGAGAAGTAAATGCAAGACTTAAAACAGATTCAACATAGGCACAAATACAGTTTGCAGAATCTAACAACAATGAAAGACAAAAACTATGAACACACATTTTTTTACATGGGGGAAACCCTTTCGTGTAAAAAACAACCCCACCCTCGAAAACACTTAGCTCATATGTATTATTCAGTAACTAAAATGGTTACAATACAAAACCAAAGCTATGCTCTTTAGGAGATTACATCCTATTCATCTAGAGAAAGAATACAGGCAACACAAATTAGAATCTTCACACAGTTACAATGTCCTCATGACATACTGTGTAGATTCCCTTTAGCTCCTCACAAATGACTATAACAACTAGCTTCATAGCCAAACCAGCCTCTTGGCCTCCACAGATTCACATCTTAACAAATCTAAGAGTCTAAGTGTTCATGGTTGAATCACTCGAACACTCTCAACATCTCTCTATTATCGCTCATCCCCTTATCAATCTATACATGAGAATACATATACCATGTGCCAACCTTTTCAGCTCGTCAAAGCCTTCAACGGTCATCAAGATAATAAATTATCCACCTACAAGCTTTTCATTTCTGATAACGTGCACCACTTAATCACCAAGCATCGAGCCGCACAACATTAAATCCGGTCTTAGACATGTCTATCAACCTTGATATAATAATGCAACTCAATCGCACATCAGAACATTAACCATTTGGCCAACTAGATCATAAGGATCTTCCACATGTCGCCATCTCATTTGTCTATCGTTGTACTGACAGTTGGTCAAATCGATCCAACTCGGTCAACCGAGTTTCGAGCTCACCTGAGCTCCTACCACGTTACTACCGAGCCTAGATGACCCAACTGCGGTCAACGATGAGCTTGCCCGAGCTCACCTAGCCTTCTACATTGGTACCGCTGCCCTATCAAACTTGCCTCACAGTATGGCAGTAAGCCATCTGGGCTTGCACCCTGACTCCGTCGCACAACTGTGTCCCTATCCAAGTCGCCTTGCGGTATGGCGGTGAGCTCGCCTGAGCTCACCCTCAGCCATCCCATGCTACCGTCGAGCTCCTTTGGCCACCCCGCGGTAAGGCAGTAACTGTCTACATTGACCGCCATTTCCACCATGTGACCATTGACCTTACAAAGCCTTCTTGTGGTGTGGCGGTAACCGCTAGGCCAATTGCTGGCGGTTTCACTACGCCCACCATGGTGAGAGGACCCACTACCTGCAATATGGCGGTTATCATCGAGCCCATCATTGGGGGTCTCACTGTGGACACCGTGGTGAGAGGAACCACCACCAGCGGTAAGGGAGTAATTGCCGAGCCAAGCCACTGTCGGCCTTACCACGCCATTGTGGTGAGTGAACTCATTGCACGCTGTAAGGCGGTAACCGCCAGTGTAGACTGTAGGCAGTGTTACCATGCCACTGTGGTGAGTGCACTCACCGTGCACGGTAAGGTCGTAATCGCCAGAAAGACACCACCAAGAACAAGCTAGACTGCCACGATAAAGGCTAGAACATGAAGGAAAATGCCAAGTCTGAAAGGAACAAGCCAGAACATTGAGGCAGAATTTCCCAACACGCCCGAGCTCATTAATGTTATCCAAAACTGCATCAATCTCTCCCAGATACATGTGCTTGAACAAGCGCTGAAATAGATTCTTTATCCTATATTTCTCCATTCCTCTGTAAAGTGCTAGTGCTAGGAACATACCAAAGATATCAGTATTGAGATGGTGCTTATGGTATGACCAAATAAACTCCTGCCCTAGTACCTCCCGCACTGCATGGATGACCATTCTATCCTTTACCGAGAGCACTCCTTGCAGCCTAATGTTAGTCACCTCTCCCTGAAAAGGCACAATGGTTGTGGTTATCTCCAGACACACAGGTGTATCCATGTTTTATGCTCTTCGCCTACCTACGCCAAAGGCTTGTTACAGTTGTAACTTTTACTTCTTTGCTACCTTTCTTATAGCCAGTTGTTTCCTTTTCTGGCCCTATTTTAATTGCGCCATCCCCTCGCACAAGTGAATTTTTAATGCCAGTCCTGCATTCTCGAGGCCACCTGATTGATGTAACCATATCTTTGCCTTGAGTCAATCAAAAAAATATTCAAGGATGTTTTACCTACCATTTGTGATGCTTTGCCCAATTCCCCAAGTGTACCTTGCTTACCGATTGCAGATTTCGAAGTGTACGTGGAATGGGTTATACCTCTAGCAATTTATACATGCCACCGCTATTTCTTATTCTTTAACGATGTAGTGAACCTTTACTCAGATTTGGCTTGGTTGTCTCATCCCAGGCCGTACTCCACCTCTAAAACAACACCTTTGGCCAAGCTATTAGCCAAGGTATTACCTTCACGGTATATGTGGCTGACACAAAATTCTTTGAAGGATGTGACAATGGTCCATATTGGACTTAACCAATGCCTTAATATCTAGGTTGAAGTGTAGTCTCTTCTTATAGTATTTATTATGATTAACAAAACTCCTTCTAGATGCAGTTTCGTTGCACCGAGGCGCTTACCCAATTCTACACCACGCAATGCTGCTTTGATTTCTATCATATTATTTGTTTCTTGACAAATGCTTTCTGCTTCCTAGGAAATCACCTCACCATTGGAATCTCTTGCCACACACCTGATACTAGTTGCTCCAGGATTCCCCAAAGAGGCATCGTCAAAGTTTATTTTGATCCAACCCGCTAATGGTTTCTACCAAACTGTTCTACGTCTGATTTCATCATTTTGAGATGCCATCAACATGCTTGCAACGGGAGGGATATGTAAACCATCGAATTTATTAGAAAGTTCAATATCCTGTTGGAGAAAATGTTCTTTGGGAAGGTTATCTTTTTGGCTGCATTGTTTACTAGTTCCACCATTGCCTTCACCAACCGCCCTGCTAATTTTTCTCTCCCCATTGATTGCTCATGAAAGATGCATCTATTTCTTTCCTTCCAAATTTCTCAGCAAATTGTGGATGGTATTATTTTCCATATGTTGTTGAATACCCCTTTATGAAGTTTATTTGTCCATGTAGCTTTCCAATCCCATAGGTTTGGTAAGATAGACATTAGGTACTCTAGAAGTCCAAGGATGAATTTCCAATAGTATTCAGCATAGGGTCAACTAAGCAGGAGATGGGATGCTGATTCTACCTAATTTTTCCACATTACACATCTATTAGGGCCCTTGAAACCTATCTTTGATAACCTATCCTGAGTTAATATCTTAACCAGGTGAACACCCTGGCCTTTGGTAGGACATTTTTCCCCCAACAAAGTGTATTTGGCCAAAATTTCCTTTCCCCTCTCCTTTCCTTGATCTTGTATCCAATCTTCACCTTATACTCACCATCTGCCAAGGTACTCCATCTCAGGATGTCTTCCCCTTCCCCAACGGGGAAGGTTCTGACTTCTAATAGCCTTTTTAAGGCCATTTTTTGTGTTGCAAGGGCATCAAGTGTGTTTAGGTTTTTCCATCTCCATTTTTGGACTCCATTAACCCAAAAAAAATCACCATAGTCGCTTACCTTATGGCCCCAAACCCTAGTAGTTTCTTCTCTGATGACATCCAAGCCCGCCGCATTGTTTAACTTGGCATGTCCATCCAACGAATCTTCCCAGAATGATACCTTTCTGCCATTATGGACTTCCGACGAAACATACTTATATATGATATCTTTGCATTCACAGATGAAGTTCCAAATTGTTGATCCTCTTGGTGGATTGAGTACCCTGATTATGCTTATTAGCTCATTTGAGTCGAGGTATTTACTTCTTAGGATTCTCACCCATTTTTTATTACTAGTGTACATTTTCCAAACCAATTTCGCTCCCATGGCTTGATTCATTTCCTTTAACTGCCTTATTCTTGCTCCACCTGAGGCCTATGGCTTGCAAACCTTATCCCATGCCAATAGGGGGATCCGATTTGAGTCCTCCGGTCCATTCCAAAAGAATCTCCACATAATTTGATTAAGTTGTTCCACAATGCCCTCAGGGATTTTTAAATAGGACATTGAGTAAATGGGGACTACTTCCAAAACGGTTTTCACCAAGAGTAGCCTGCCTACTGACATTAAACATTTTCCTTTCTAAAGTTCCAAATTTTCTTTCTACAATTTCCTACTAGTCTATCCCAAAAAGTATTGCGGTTTTCTCTGGCGAATAAAGGCATCCCTAGAAATCTCCCAGGGAGGCAAGCTAGTCTTATATCCAATATCCTTGCAAGATCTTGTTGTAGACTAGGTTGGGTGTTGAGGAAAAAGACTTTTGTTTTCCTCCAATTGATGGCCTAGCCAAAAGCCTTACTATAATTGTTCAGAACCTCCTTGATCTTCCTTGCTTCCACTCTTGTGGCTAATCCAAAGAGGATGGTATCATCCACGAATTATTGGTGGGTGCTTGCTCCTACCCTTGGTGCTACCTCTATTCCTTTACAAGAACCTTCCTCCTTGCATTGACCTATTTTTTTACCCAGAGCTTCTGCCATTATGATGGAGAGGAAAGTGGATAATGGATCACCTTGCCTTAATCCCTAGGAAGAATCAATGAATCCCTGGGTGACTCCATTTATTAGGATTGAGAATCTGGGCCACTTATGCAACTTTTAATCCAACCTACTATCTTCCTATCAAGTTTGAATCCTAGTAGCATATCTAGCAAAAACTGCCTGTCCACCCAATCATATGCCTTTAGGATGTCTAGCTTTAGGATCATGTTTGGCAATCTTAACTTCCTTGCTGAATGGATTTTTTCATGTGCAACTTTTATCCCTTCCACAATTAACCTACCCAGAATAAAACCGCTTTTCTCTTCCCAAATGATCTTGTTGATTACCAGTTTGAGCCTATTGATGATAATCTTAGTGATTATCTTATATATTGTATTACATAAGGAAATTGGCATGTATTCCTTCATGGAATTTGCCTCTTTATTTTTCAGAATGAGTGTGATGAAGGTATGATTGATTGCCCCTAACATTGTAGTTTTCCTTCTTGATTCTTTTGCTGCCTTAACTAGGTCTTCCTTAATTATTTCCCAGTATGCCTGGTAAAAGGAGGCTCGGAAACCATCCGGACCTGGGGACTTATCTGCTCCAAGTTGAAAAGTTGATTTCTTGACTTCCTCTGTACTAATGGATTTGGTGAGTTCTTCATTCTCATTCTCTGAAATCAACTTCAGGATTCCACTGATGAACTCCTCCCTTGAGCTTACATCTATTTGATCTTCTTTTTTAAACAGGGACTCAAAGTACTTAACTACTTCCTGGTTGATTTCCTAAGTAGTTCTGGTGAAGATCCATCTTCTCTGACCAATTCTTTTGATCATGGT
The DNA here is from genome assembly GCA_007115665.2 of Sequoiadendron giganteum. Classification (NCBI taxonomy): domain Eukaryota; kingdom Viridiplantae; phylum Streptophyta; class Pinopsida; order Cupressales; family Cupressaceae; genus Sequoiadendron; species Sequoiadendron giganteum. The sequence continues at coordinate 137,757,532 of CM021110.1, read as the reverse complement.
TGAGTTGTGGAAGAACCTAGTGTTCCTATCACCTTCTTGGAGCCATCGTTCCCTAGATTTCTGCTTCTAGTGGCATTCCATTCTTTCCACATACTCAGATTAGGCCTCTAAAAGTTCTCTCTCCTTCATGAGTTCCTCCTACCCCATACCATTCTCGATTATTTTCTTATTTAATATTTTCAATTCATTTTCTATCTTTTCACTTTCTTCAAAGATGTTTTTGAAATGTTCTTTATTCCATAATTGCAATTTTGTTTTCAAATGAGCAAGTTTCCTCTGGAAGAAGTACAGGTGTGAGTGGTTACCGATCCAAATTTCCTTCCACCAAACCGAAATCTGTTCAAATAGGCTTGGGTCCCTCATCCAAATTTTTTCAAATCTGAAGGGTGACCCACCTTTGAAAATATCTAGCTAGAGCTCGAGTTGTATTGGAAAATGGTTTGAGCCACTCCAGGGTAGAATTGAGGCTTCCAACAAGTTTGATCCTTAATTCCATTCCCCTGACACCATAAATGTCCAATTTTTCTACTATGCCGAAATACCCCAATCTTCTATTAGTCCAGGTGTATATTCCATTCTTAGTCGGTATCTCCCTTTGCATATTCTTGTCTACAAATTCCTAAAAGTCTCCTTGAGATCTTATCAGATTTTGCAATCCTCCCTACTTCTCTGAATTTTTTAGAGTGGCATTGAAGTCCCCACCAATTACAATTTTTATATCTTTTAACTGACCCAGGAAGGTGGAGATTTCTGCCTAGAGTTGTTTTTTGTCTACTAGGGCTGTAGGACCGTATACATTGATTAGTTTGAATTCTGAATTATCTTGATAGAGTCGTACTGAGACTGCTATCCAGTTTCGCTTTGCCTCCATGAGGTTGCAACATACTAAGGCAAGGTTCCATATTATCCCTAGACCCCCTGATTCCCCTATTGATTCCACCACTTTAATCTCCTTTCATGTTCCTCCTTACTCCATTTTGTCTCCTGGATTAATTGAATATCTAGCTTACAACTATCTATTTGATGCCTAAAGTGGTGCCATTTACTAGGGGCGTTCAAGCCCCTAGTGTTCCAGCTTAGGATTCTCATGGTTCCTCAGGAAGGGGGAGTCCCTTCCCGTTTCTAGGGATTGTTTGGCCTAGTTTAGTTTGACCTTTAGCTGAGCCTAAAATTTTTAGTTTTTATTTATTGGGCTCGCAACCTCTTTGACTGGTCAATTTGATCCTTGGCATTTTCCTTGGCAAGGGAATTTGTTCGATTCCTCTTTCAGCCATTATGCCCTCCTGTTACTCTTCAAAGCTTTCATCACAGTCCGATTCTGAATCTACCCAACTCCTATCCTTCCTCCAAACCTTCTTTTGAATCCTTGTAGTTATTTAGTGTCTTCATATTTGATCCTTCTATCAATTCCTCCCTTTGGTTTTCCTCTTCCTTTTCCATTAATTCCACCAACTGATTTTCAATCCTAATTTTTGTGAGATGGGGGAAATCTTCTTCCAACTGTGTATCGGCTTCTGGGAAGATTAGGTGATCATCTTGATCTGGCCATTAGGATGTGTGGTTATCCTCTTGTCGAGAGTCCAGAGATTTCTTCCTCCCTAACTCAACCACCTCCAGACTTGGTTTCATTGATTCCACCAGTTCTTTTTCTAGAAACCCGATTGATGGTCTCATCTCCAAAGTATTGTTTTTTTTTCTCCCACTTTTTATCCTACTTGGTTGCTATATTATTATTGTCCTCCCCCTTTCTTGTGCATTCCTTTTTATCATGCTTCATTGATTTGAATTTAGGGCATATTTTTAGGCTATCTTCCCTATTCAATTCCTATCACCATGATCCTTCCTCGAATATGAGTTTTATCACCCTAGGCAATTCTAAACCCTGAGTTTTTCATACACACATTGGAAAGTAGGGTCCTTTTCTCCTATCCTCTTGGATATTGTCTATACCTTGGAGATTACCTAACTTTTTACCTATTTCCTTTAGAGTGTCATCTAACTAGTACTCTGAGGGTAGATTGTATAACCTCACCCAAACCATCCTCTCCTCATTCCATTCTTTTCGTGGGTCAAAATTTGATCTCCATTCTATGGGGTGTACTTGGGCACCATCCAGGAAATAAGGCCCTAATTCTAAGGCCTTAATCCTCCTTTCTTGGTTCAAGAGCTTAATCAAGAACCAATTATTTTCCACATCTTTTACTGATGTCTCTTCCCCCCAAGTTACCCTGCACCATTCTTCCATGGTTTTCCAGTTTTATGTCCTTCTCCCCCCCATTTGATGAAAATTCCTATTTTTTGTAGAGTTTCAAGAATACTCTTGACTGTTTCATTATTAACACAAATTTGGGGTATAGAAATTGATGTGGGCTTACCTTTGTTCGCTATGTATAGGTTAGCTGATATGGTGCCCTTTGTTGCCTTGGGTGGTGGATCCTTATTCGAATTCATTTGGTGCCAATTTTTGGTCAAGTCTCTTTTCACTCCTGCCTTTTCCCCGAACCACCCTTTCAGCTTTGTAAAGTTTTGCCTCCCATTACTCTTGAAATCCTAATTTCCTTCCCACCTTCCATTCACAAAGTGATTTGGTCTTACCCAAGGAGGCCCTTGACCCTGTCGGGCCCTATTCCTCCTTCGCTTTAGCTCCGTTTCAGCTTGATACCGATGTTGATAATAAGGGTGGCATTTATCCACCCAACTACCATTCTCCATCACCCATTGAGGCCTACGTGTTTCATGTCCTGAGTCCCAGTCCTTCCTTCCATATGTCATCCAACCCTTATTCATTTTCTCCCTAAATTCTTCAAAGAAGATTGTTCGCTCTAATTCTTCACTCCATCTCTCCTTGTTCCTTGTCTCTTTCTCTAAAGCCGAATTCCACTGCTGGCTATTGCCTGTCTCTAGCGTGTCATTTTTTAGCTTCTTCTCCTGCCACACATTTTGGATTCCTTTTTCCTGCTCATCACTCTTCTCCAATTCGCATACTTCAACCTGCTCTTCCTCGCAGGCCTTCGCCACCTTGCTAGTTTCCTTCACCTCGCCCATTTTTTTATTTTTTAATTTTAAAAGATATAAAGGTTTGGGCCTTGTTTGTTGGCACTACAAGTAAGAATCCCCACTAGTTCACCAAGAAGCCCCCCCTTAACACTAGGGTTAATAAACTCCATTGTTGACATGGTAGAGAACAACCCCGCGAGCTTTCAACCTTGGTTGTTGGCTCTACAGGCAAGAAGACCGACCATTTCACCAAAGGGTCGCCCCTTTTTTTAAAAGATATTAAGGTTTGGGCCTTGGTTGTTGGCACTACAGGCAAGAAGCCCCACCAGTTCACCAAGAAGCCTCCCCTTAACAACAGGTTTAATAAACTCCATTTTTACGCGGAAGAGAAGAACCCCGCGAGTTTTGAACCTTGGTTGTTGGCTCTACAAGCAAGAAGCCCCACCATTTCACCAAAGGTTCTGCCCCAAAAAAATGATGGTAAACATTTTTCCCACACCCTCTGATACCATGAGGACGATGAATATAAAAAAAGATATTAAGGTTTGGGCCATGGTTGTTGGCACTACAGGCAAGAAGCCCCACCAGTTCACCAAGGAGCCTCCCCTTAACACCAGGGTTAATAAACTCCATTTTTGGCGTGGTAGAGAACAACCCCATGAGGTTTGAACCTTGGTTGTTGGCTCTACAAGCAAGAAGCCCCACCATTTGACCAAAGGGTTGCCCCTTCTCTATTAATTAAACAATCTTGAATTGTTTAATTAATTCACAATTTCATCACCTAATTTAACCTTATTCCCTTTGATTAATTAAATAAACATAAATTCGTTAGTTATGTCACTAGCACACCTTATTCATCTAAATTAATTAAATAGTTATCTTTAATTATTTAATTAAGCTACTTTCCCTTGTTCAAAATCACTCAACATGGTCAAATAAATAAATATACCTTTATTTATTAAAGTCAAATACAACTTCCACGTTCTTCTCAAACATTAATTAATTGTTAAATTAATTAATACAACCTCACATATCTTGATTGAATAAATCATGCCCATTGATTTCTAAATCTCACTAACTATGCTTGTAGCATAAAAAATCTTGAACTCTTGAAAAAAGAGACCATTTCCCACTTAATTTGGACCCATTTTGGCACCCTTGCATTAAGTATCCTTCAAAATCATCATTTATAGGCCCCTAGGACCCATTATTTTGGAATTTTAAGGCACATTCCACTTAAAAATCATTTAAAATTTGTTAAAATCCTGAAAGATTCAAAAACCCACCTCAAAAACTTAAGGTGGGACTCATTTTCCACCTTGTTCAAATGAGTCCCCTTAGGTGGCACCCATTCGCCAAGGGTGGCGAATGAGTCCCTTTTGGGGCCTTTTTCAATTTTGAGTGAGAATTCATCAATTTAATTCAAAATTTTGGTGAATGTCAGCCTTTGGGATCTAAATAACGGTCAATTAGGTGTTGATTCCTATAAAAGCAAGCTTGTAAGTCATTTTTATCAATCTTTAAGCACTTTGAGCAAGCCTTCTCAAGTATCAAGCATCAAGAATCTTCAAGCAAGTTCTCACAAAAGTATTCAAGTTTCAAGAGCAAGTAAGATTGAAGCTTTGGAGCAACATTAAAATGTTTTTGTAGGTCTTCAAGCTCACTTTAGATCAAGATCAAGAATTTTCAATGGTTGATCATGGATCCCTATGGTGAATCATGATGGATTCTAGGTTGGGGAGATGCAACTAGCTATGAAACCAATCGTAAAGACTTGTTTCCTAAGTGATTCCATCCTCCATTATCACTCTACATTTAGCCTAAGGAAGGTACAAGCATCATTGAGGTTCATTTGGGGTGATTGAAAATCATCACAAGTGAATCATTCATCTCTTCATTTCTATTCTTGCATCATATTCTTTCATGTTAGAATAGGATTGCATCTTGTTTTAGATTTCGTAGTATTAGACACACTTAAGGCTAGGGTTTCTATGCACATTTCATTATCCTTTTCAAGGTTTAATTACCAAACTAGGGGTTTGACCAAGGCAAACCCCCCATTACCAAATCAAGCCAAATTATGTTTTGTAGGTGCTTTTTACAGGTCCAGATTTGAAAATCAAGTTGGAAGAGAAGGGCAAGTGATAAGGTATAGATCATAGTTTCCAAGTCCCAAAAAAGTTAAACTAGACTGATTCACCAAGAGTAGTGAATGAGTCCCACTGTTGTTGTCTGCTATATTAAGTTGTAGATTCCAAAACACTTTTTCCCAAAACAAGCTCTCACATAATAAGTCTGGATTTGGGACTGATTCGACCAAGTTAGCAAATGAGTCCCAGTTGGTAAAAAAATCAACATTTCTAGAATTTCAAACTTGTTTCCAATCCTTTGGAGGTTTCCAGGTGCACATTTCTAGTTTGGAAACTTTTTGTTACATTTTACTAGCATTTTTAAGTCATCTTCTAGGTCATCTTGCATACTACACTATGTTTTCAAACATTTCTTTTTCCAAGTTTACACTTGGTGGTGAACCCCTCATTTACATCATTTCATCCCCTAGAACACACCGTTTTTCAGATTTCAATATCTTTTGCATTAGAATCTCAAGGGTTGTTCTTGAGTGAAATAGAGAAAATACCCTCTCTCCTTTTAGGTCCAAAACCCTAGAAGCAAAAAGAGAGCACACTATTTTCTAGGTTTCAATGCTAATCTCATTAAACACTCAACTTGAATTCTTCAATCCCACTAATCATTCCATCTAATCCAGCTGATTATTCAATTAAATCCCTTAATTAGATCAATCAAATGAGTTAAATGATCAATATATTTCCTCTCAACAGTTCTCAATTGTTGATTATGATCTTTCATTATTGCATTGTAATTGTTCATCTAAAAATCATAAATCTATAAAACAAAATTCATCATTCTCATAAAAAGATCAAATAATCTAGAGAATTTGTGGAGAAGTCATGTCAAATTGGCTATTGAAGCACATTGAGAAAATACTTGTATTCTAGATCACCATTACTACTACCTTTGAAGATTTTTCACATGCAGGCTTTGTATTGACCAAACAATTTAACATTCGTTATCAATACGAATACACTATGACATGGCCCAAAGGTAAAATTATATTCTTTGAATTTGTTTATGTTCTCATTTATGCAAACATTCCTTGTTGAATTCATTGCTTTACAATTGTAATTCATGAGTAAGTTGGGATTTATCTTTGAACCACAAATTTTAGGGGTAAAAGGAGGGTTCCCCAAGGGTTTCTAGGGATTTCACCTAGAATGATGGAGGTCTCTTTTATGCACCTAAAACTTGGGGTTTCATTCAATATTAGGGGTTGAATGTGATTCAAGTACCTATATGAAGTATTCTAAATGCAATGATTTGATAAATGAAACTAACTATTCAGCAAAAGCTAATGAAATCTACATTGTTTGAAAACACATGATGTTATGCAAAAATGATAGAATAAAGACAATACAAGGCAAGATAAAAAAACAGATAAAATAAGTGCACTTGGAAACTGATGAGGACTGAATTAGAGATTTTAGAAGCCTCTGAAAATCTAGAAAATCTAATTTTTATGCCAACTAGGACACTTACACCAAGCTAGGCGACTTAGTCCTGGTTCAGGTAAATTTCTCTAGGCTCCGTTCAAGCCAACTAGGTGTCCAAATCTCCAAAAATCCGTGAAAGAATCATGCAATGGGACTAAGTTTCCACTATTGGTGACTTAGTCCATTCCATCTTTCTAAAAAATTAGAAAGGGGGAATGGAAGCCTATAGTCTGCAATCTGCTTTCTCACTGAAATCCAGGTCTAGATCCCTAAAATCACCTGTAAAAAAAATAATTTTGGTTTCTAATGTGGGTTTTGCCTTGGTCAAAACCCCTAGTTGGTATTTGAACTTTGAAAGAGATAAGAAATTTTCATAAACCCTAGCCCTAAGTGTGTCTAGAACTAGGAAAATCTAAAGTAAGGAAAAACCCTATTCTAATGTGCTAGAATAAGATACATAAATGAGACTTGAATGATACAAGAATTCAATCCAAGAAACCCTACAACATTACAAATGAATGCAAATGGAACGCAAATCTTAAGTCTAAAGATAGAGAGAAAATGGAAGATGGAATGTTTTTGAAAACAAGTCTTTAGATTGATTCAATGGCTAGTTGCGTCTCCTCAATCTAGATTTATCCATGATTCTCCATAGACATCCAGGATAAACCCTTTACAATGTGAGATATTTAGTGAAAAGTGAGCTTGAAGACCTGCAAAAACCCTTGTTTGCTGCCCTAATCTTCAACATTGCGGTAGAAAGATAAATGAATCTTCTTGTGGAAGATGTTCAACACTTGATTCTTGAGTGTGCTTGTGAAAAAATGACTAAAGGATCCTAAAAAATGACCTAAAAACATGTATTTATAAGAAACAATGCTTATTTTCAGTTATTTTGACCTAAGAGGCCGACACCCATTGGGAATGTTTAGCAAGTTGAAGAATTTCCTGCTCAAAAGTGCAAATAACCCTAAAAGGGACTAAGTCGCTACCTTGGGCGACTTAGTCCCACTTGGGGTTTTTGAGGTGGGATTTGTGATATTTGAGTGATTTTGATGTTGTTTGTCAGTACTTGTATGATTTCTTAGGTGAAATAGGCCTTAAAGTCAAAGATAACGAGTCTTAGGGGCCTATAAATGATATTTTAGGAGGGTGATTGATGCAAGGGTGTCTAAAGTAGGACTAAATTAGGCACAAAATTTTCCTTTTCTTCAAAGGTATACAATTTTTGGTAGCACATTTAGCCCCCACTTTAGCACCCATGTGACTCTACATGCATATGTAAGCTAAAGGACTCTAAACAATGCACTTTGTTTTCATAAAAGGATACTCATTCAAAGGTGGGAGAATGAAGCCCTAGTGTAGTTATTTGCAAAACCACAACATTAGGAACCACATCCCGCAACACAAACTCGGTGGTAATCCAAAAATCCTTTTATCTAATTCCTAGAAATCAAATTTGAGGGTAGATGTATGCCCCCCTTGATTCTGCTTGCTTTACGAAGGTGGAATCAAGGTAGCAATATAGCTACATTAAATGAGGATTCGCATATCGGAGGGAATTTCCAAGTACAATGCCACATAACGATAGGTGATTGATGATGTAGGGTGTGGAAACATGATTTTGACACAACAAACAACATAAAAAATGAAGTTCACTAGCACCTATTATGTTGTTGTGAATGAAAAGCACACTAATATGTCTAATATTAGTAAAAGTACGAGTGTGCTTGCATGAGTAGGAGAAAGAGTAAAAGGAATGAAAATGATGTAATTTGTCACTTATTCATTTTACCTTGTTGTAGCTTGAGAGTGATGAGGAGATAGTGAAAGATGCCGAGCAAATGAGATATTACACCTGCAAGATTGGATGTGTTGTAGGACTAGGTGGCATGCATCGAGTGACATCTTGAGGTGAGCCGATTTTTCTACCTTTGTTTTGTGATTTTTCAATTATGAAATGGTTTCTATGTGTATCTAGGTTAATTTAGGATCTTGGAAAAAAAAGTTTGCAAAGTGTCCCCATTAGTTCGAAAAGTGTCCCCTTTCTTTGTGAAGTGTCCCAAAAGGGTTCTAAAGTGTCTAGGGCATTAGAAAACACAAACTAGAACAAAATTAGTACACTTGCATACTGAATTAGAGTAAAATTGAAGACATTAGATGATTTGGAGAGCATATTTTGATGTTTTTGATAGGTACCCACCCATTCATGGCAGCATTTGGGTGGGAGATAGTTGATATTTTTGAGAGATTTAGCCCCTGCTTTGTCAGCGGAAGACACAAAGCATTTTCAGGTAGTGGGGATCTACTAGGCGTACCTCATGCCCCCCCATGAGGTACCATGATGCGATGTTGATGGCATTATGCGAGTGATTGAATGTAGATACATGCACATTCCACCTACCTACTGGAGAGATGATAGTTACCCTTGAGGATTTGCACCATGTACTCCAAGTTCCTATTCAGGGGGAGTGAGTATGCTTCTAGAGAGACCGTACCTTTCACAAGAAGTAGGATGATATGCAGTATTGCCTTGATGGACCAGCTCATGATGATAGGGTGTTAGGATGGATTGACCTAGAGTTGTTACTTTATTCATGAGCACCAATGATTAGATGGATTATGATACATACCATCACATTAGTACTCCTTCTAGATGGACATGAAACACACCTTAAGGGTGGGCTAGTGCATATGATACAGGGGATGGCAGAGTACAGGATAGTATATGCCTGAGGACGTTGCATCCTCACACACTTATACTATGATTTGGGATGTTTTGTATTTTGGGAGGCAGATAGTATGGTGCACTATATGCTTCTATAGGTTTAATTCCTAGAGCATATCACATGAATGAGGCCTACTAATTTCTCGTGTCCTACAACAATTGGGTATCCTCGGGCCTTCGACTATCCTCTAGGGCAGTAATGGTAGTCTGGAGATTTTCACTTTTGGAGACTAAGGTTGAACTAATTGGTTGAGGATGAGATCTTATGGAGACCTTATCATCTTACACTACAATGGTCGGACTACACAAGCCAGATGAGGAGACTTCAGTTGGATAGATTTTTGGTTGGTTGACATGATCACATAGTATACCTTTCTACTATGATCGGGTCATGTGATAGTTTGGATAGATTCAGAGGCCACCCAAGGCATGATCCTCTTTTAGGAGGTCAGTGCGGAGTGCCTAGAGACCAGATGATACAACACAGTTCACTCTAGATGATGTCATCTAGAGTGAATCTGATTTCTCTTATCACGACCAACTACCACTTGTTGATGTAGATGATGTTAGTACCACATGGGATCATGAGGAGTGGTGAATAGTATCATGAGTAGCTCCTATGTTTCTGATTTATGAGCCTATAGGAGATGCATGATCATTTCCAGATGAGGGAGATGAGAGAGATGGTAGAGCTGAGGAGACACGCTACATGGCTATAGACATATTTATAGACATTATTGATGAGGATGAAGATCCAACCTATGATGGACATGAGGGAGAGGAGGAGGATGAGGAGGACTAGGAGGATGATGAGGATGAGGAGCCACCATTGAGTGAGGGTGATGAGGTAGTATTTGGGGATCAACATGATTGGGGAGAGACCTTACTCATTCATATGAATAGATCTCGAGTAGCGGCAACAATAGGCACTAGTACTCAGAGCTGAGGAGAGGCTAGCACAACATCCATGTACCCTACATAGTATGAGGTTGATATCGCTCATCCTACTAGAGATATAGGTGATGATATTTAAGTTGATTCATGTAATTTGTGCTTTGATGTATTACTTTATGCATATATATATCATGATGTGTACTGATTATGCATTTTTTCTATCTTGTAGAGCCCACAAAGGATTGATAGGATCTCTACCATTAGGAAGCTATGGAGATAGTGCTAGTGTCTATCAATGAGGAGGAGATGGACTCAAATTATGTGCCCCCACCTATTATGGAGTGAGATCCAGAGTCACTTAGACCATTCGTGAGACTACGGGCAGTGTATGAGAGCTTGAGGAGGCATGTCCATCGAGCTGAGATTGCATCACAGGCCAAGACATCGAGGAATCAAAAAAAGTTTGAGAGACTAGAGAGAGAGGTGACATGGCCAGAGAAAAAGAGGGATCAGATAGCAGGAGAGCATCGAGTGGCCCTTCTGTGGATGGAGGGGTTAGATTTTGTGATTAGATTTAGGAGATTTTGATCACGATCATGTATGACCATCTCCCAACATCCAACTACTGATACAACGCAAGTACCAGATCTTGAGGGATCTAGTAATCACAATCCTCAATGACATTGTATATTTTGATGATATGTACAAAAAAAATTTGATATATATATATATATATAAGCATTTTGATGTTATATGTTTTATTGTAATGCATGAATGTTAAATAACAATGTGATTAATTAATTAATGTCATCATGATTTAACAAAACTTATGTGATCTAATTAAAAACTTGCTAGAGTTTCTATTAGATACAACATGAAGATCAAGTATGTTATGCATCTATGATTAACACATATGAGGAATTTGAATATTATGAAACCTAAAGTAATTATAAAAATAAATTAAATAATCACTTTAGTGTTCAAGAAACATATATAACTATTTGTCAAGAATGAAGAAATGGGAAAGCATATAGGATATAATCCAATAGCTCTAACAATACTACTATATAAATCATACCATTTAAAGGGACTAGACATAATAATGACGTAGATGTGCAGCATTAATAAGGTATTTAAGAGGAGTTCCATCTCACTGTGTTAAGGTGTAAGCACCATATCCATAATTTGTATTGACCACATGAGGGCCTAATCAATTAGGACTGAACTTTCCTTTTTCAGCATAATCGACAATAGTGTTTTGTTGATTTTCATATAAAACTAAATCACCCTTGTTAAATGTCTGAGGAATGACACTAGTATCATGCTTGCATTGTAATTGTTTAGTATAAACCTAAAGATGCTTGAGAGCATTAATGCATTGTTCATCAAGCATTTCAAGCTGATGTAATCATTGTTTCATATAGGTGTCATTATCGAAAGACCTTGGAGAGAAATCCATAATGTGGGGATTTCTAACTCTAAAGGTATGATAGCCTCAATACCATAGACAAGGTAGAAAAGTGTGTTTCTTGTAGAAGAGAAAACACTTGCGCGATAGGCCCATAACACATATTACAATTGTGTGTGCTAATATTTTTGATTGAGATTAAAAATTTTCTTAAGGATTTATTCAAGGATTTTATTAGCACTTTCAACTTGACCATTAGATTGTGGGTAGTAAGGTGTTGAAAAGAGATGTTGAATATGAAAGGTCTCTAGGAACTTCTTCACATCAATATTTTAAAATGGTGTTCCATTGTCGAAAACTAATGTGAAAGGGAGTCCAAAGAGAGTGATGATGTGTTCCAATAAGAAATGACATATCACATCAGTAGTTGTGGACCAAAGAGGAATAACTTCTACCCATTTGGTGAAATAATCAGTGGCAATAATTTAATAAACGTATGTCCAGTAGAAGAAGGTGGTGAAATTTTTCCAATTAGATCCAATCCCCACACAAAGAATGGCCAAGTAGGGATTTTGGCATGTAGCTGAGAAGCATTTATGACATCGCTTAACATATGCATAACAATATTTTTCCATATTTTTCCAACAATAACCCATGTGAAGGAGTTTTTGCACTAAGGTTTTTCCTCCAAAATGACCTCCACAAGTTCCAAAATGGGCTTGTTTAAGAGAAATATGAGTTTCAGAATCCTTGAGACATCATAGTAGAATTTCATCAAAGGATCTTCTATACAAAAAATCGGCAAGGATTATGTACTTAGTGGCTATCCTTTTTAGGTCAATGCGGGTGTTTCTAGTCATAGGCTTGGGAATGGTACCATCTTTTAAATAGTTGTATATGGCATCATACCATTCACACAAATTATCTGGGAATGTTGGGAGTACATCATCAGATTTATTATTGATGGAGGGTTTCATGATTGGGTGGATGGTAAACATGATTTTTTTGGAAGGATATGAAGGAGATATGAGAGAAGCTGCAATAGCCATTACATCCCCATGTCGATTATCTTTTTGGGGGATGTTATCAATGGTAAACGATTCTAACTATTCTAACAAAGTCAGTACAAGATCCTTATATTGCAATAATTTTTCATGTTTAGTTTGATAGAGACAGTTAATTTTTTTGATCACCAGTTATGAATTGTCATAGATCTTAATATCTTTGACTCCCATGACTAAGGAAACATGCAATCCAACAATTAGTGCTTCATACTCAACTGTGTTATTTGTACATAGGAAATTTAGGTGATACGATAAGGGAATAGGCTTACCTATAGGTATACTTAATATAACTTCAACAACAGAGCCTGTTCGACACTTGGATCCATCAAAGTACAATTCCCCTGTAGGAAGCTCTATGGTCAACACACTATCATTAGGAAAAGAATCATTGGTAGGTAACGCAAGAGGAGAAGGAGCATTGGCTAAGTGGTAGATTAAGGCTTGGCCTTTGATTGATTTTTGGGAGAAAAAATTAAGGTCAAACTGATTCAACAACATTACCCATTTAGCAAGACGTCATGAAAGGTCTATTTCATTGAAAATATATTTGAGAGGATCAAATTTGGTCATCACTTGTATTTCTATGTTTAGTAAATAATGGCACAACTTACTAGTAGTGAATACAAGAGCCAAACATTGTTTCTTGATGGTTGTGTAGCATGTTTCATAATCTATGAGAGTTCATTTAATGTAATAAATAGGGTGCTCTTTTCCATTATCATCTTGTTGAGCCAACAATGTAACAAGAGCATGGGAAGAAGTGGCGATGTAAAGGATGAATGGTTTGTTTGGTATAGTAGGTTGTAAAACAAGAGGAGTTGAAAGGGACTCTTTCAAACTCTCGAAGGTCTATTTACAATCGTCATTCCAATCAAAATTAATATCCTTTTAGAGGAGGTGTGTAAAAAGTAATGTTCAATCAGCTAAGGAGGTGAAAAAATGACAAATGGCTTGAATCCTTCCTTGTAATGTGCATAATTGGGAAATTTTGCGAGGAGGTGGCATGTTAATTATAGCATTAATTTTCTTCATGTCCACCTCAATGCCTCTATGAGATATGATAATCCCTCAAAGCTTACTGCTATCTACTCCAAAGACACACTTTTTCGGATTTAAGCACATGTTATACTTACGCATTTGTTCAAAGATTTATCGAAGAACATTCACATTATCTTGTTAGGTTAAGGATTTAGCTAGAATTTCATCAACATAATCTTCTAAGATTTTATGTATGTAGTCATGAAATATTAATGTCATTTCTCATTGTAAGTAGCGCCTGTATTTTTTAATCCAAAAGGCATTATAACCCAACAAAATGTTCCCCAAGCGGATGCAAAGGTTGTCTTGTATTGATCTTGTGGTTTGATGAATATTTGATTGTACCCAAAAAATAAATCCATAAAGGACAACAAAGCATGTCCAATAGTTGAATCCATGATCATGTCAATATTAGGAAGAGGAAAATCATCCTTTAAAGAGGCTTTGTTCAAGTCTAAAAAATTCATGTATATCCGAACACGATTATCAGGTTTAGCAACTACAACAATGTTTGATATCTAAGGAGAATAATCGATAGGTCAAATGAAACCCAAGTCAAGGATTTTTTCAAGTTCTCCTTTAACATGCAAGGCTATCTTAGGGTTCATCTTTCATATCTTTTGGCAAATAGGATTAGCATTTTCAGCAAGAATAATGTTATGAGTAACTATCTTCGGATCTATTCCTAGCATATAGGAATATTTCCAAGAAAATAGTTCAGGAAAAGTGTGAATCAGGGTTGCAAGATCCTCTTGCTCTTCATCATCAAGGCACTTCCCAATTTTAATGACTTTGTCTTTATCATTTATTTTCATTGGTATATCAATGGTATCCCCTAAAGGGAGTGCATTTGGCTTAGGAAATTATAGATCATATGGTTCCATGTGTGTGGGAGTTTCATTAATGTAAATAACATTGAGCTCAAAACTTATCATAGCACAAGAGGCATTTATCTTGGAGATAGAAGTCTTATCCGAAGCACCTAATAGGTGTTTCAAAGCTTCATCGTCATTAACATAGTCGAATGGTGGGGAATCCATATCAAGGAATGCAGGATGTTTGAGTGTAAGATTGGTTCTTGGGGCACATGTGATAGTGTTGATGTTGAGTGATGGTCGTTGATTTTATTTTGTAGTTTTAGAAAAGGAAAACCCTAAACTAGTCTTAGTTCCTTGTGTATTAGGTTCAATGGGAACTCGAATGCCTTGCTCATGCTTTTTGCATCCTTTACCATTTGTAGCCTAATTGTTTCACAAGATCATAACATTGGCTATAAAGTCTTTCCATTTCCTGTGGGTTAGGTGGTTTTTCTATCTCATCAAAATTTGTGGTATGCATTGCATTGTCATCCAAAGGAGATAAGGTAGATTGGTGGGAAGGTGTTTCTTCATTCTGGGTAGAGAGGATTGCTGGTTGTTCTTATTTTTCATCCTCTTTTCATGTGATTATGTACTCGTCCATAAATGAAGGTGTGAATTCTAATGATCCCCAATCATCACCAAGTAAGTTAGACTTTGATTCTTCTTCTTGTTGATTTGTCTCAAGAGCTGCTATGTTGGATATGGGAATTAATTTTTTAAGAGGATTTGTTGTTCCTTTTTCAAGTTGCAAGCAACTTTCAGGCTCGGGGTCTATGTCAATTTGATAAACCTTGTTATTATAGACATATTTCATTTTGTGATGAAGGGTCGAGGGTATCGTGTACATCTCATGAATCCATGGTATTCCTAAGAGGAGATTATAGGAAAGGTCATATGGCATGACATGAATAGGAGTTGGTAGCATAACCATTATGATGGTAGTAGGTAAAGTAATGACACCAAGTGGTTGCTTTGTAACATTATCAAATCCTCTAATAGATAAGGAATCAGATTTGATTTATGATTCATCTACACACAATCTATCAAGAAGCTTCACACTACACACATTAAGGGTAGAGCCATTGTCAACAAGGGTCTGTTTGATTTCTATCTAATAATATTGATCTATTATCATAAAGGCTTCATTTTTGTTTCTTAATTCTACTGGAGGGAGCTCATGTTGGTAGAAGGTAATTTCAACATTGACTGTATTCATTTCTTCTAGGAGAGCTGCCACATCATTAGAATTTGTACGATGAGGGACCACTATCTGTTACAATGTCATTTGAAGCATAGAATTATAGTTGAGGAGTTCTAGAGAAGATCCCAAAGGGATATATTGGCAGGAGTATTCTTAAGTTGTTCAATGAGATCATACTCCCTAAGTTGTGAATTGAGATGAGGGGCCATAGGTAAGATGGGGTTGGGTAATGGTAAGGTTTTTGAGGTGGCTTGTTGGGGGTGTGGTTTATTTCTAGTGTAATAAGTATTAGCAACAACATCATGCTTGGTTGGGTAAAGGGTAAATTCAAGTTTGGATGGAGTTTTAGGTTTATGGGAAGGTGGGTAGAGAACAAGCTAAGGTTGAATTATGTTGACATATTTTGTTTGAGGTTGCTCACAACAAACCTTAGTTTATGAGTTAGATGAGATGAAGTCTTGAAGAGCTGCATCTAACATACCCATATCATCACAACTAAACGGTTTGGGAGATAGGTTATCAGTGGTTGGTTTGGGTTTATCATCACAAACCTTAGTGGATGAACTTAGTGAGAGGAAGCCATGTAGATTTTCATCTAACTTATCCAATTCATCACTACTAAAATGTTTAGATGATATGGTTTTCCTATAGTGAAGAAGTGTGTGCATTGTTCCATGTGATGTTTCTACAATTTTGTTTTCATGTTCTATGAATTTTCTTTAAAAGAACTAGGAACTAGTGCTGAAAATGAAACTTGCAAAGATCTAATGCTATTCATAAATGTCATCAAAGTAAAAGATGCTTATGCGAATTATAACCATATAACAAAAAGTAACTAAATGTAAATAGAGAATCAATTGAAACAAAGAGAAACTTTAGAAACTGGCAAGTAAATGTAGAAATCACTGATGTAAACTAAGTCACCCAAGGTGGTGAATTAGTCCTAGTAGGGGTATTTTTGACTTTATTTTCTAATTTTTTTGATGAAAAATGATGTATTATGGACTGTAAAGTACAAATCTAAAGTGTATATGTAGAATTTATCTATTGTTTATGTAAATGAGATGTAAAAATGAACTTTTTCACTAATGCAAAGTATGAAACCCTAGGATGTAACTTTAAACAATGCAACATGCAATGCAATGCTAATAGAAGAGGTTCCTAAGATGCAAATGCAAGCCAAATTAGAAGTAATATTTTTCTATATGCAGGTTCACCAAAATGAACCACAAATTTTAGGGGTAAAAGGAGGGTTCCCCAAGGGTTTCTAGGGATTTCACCTAAAAGGATGGAGGTCTCTTTTACGCACCTAAAACTTGGGGTTTCATTCAATGTTAGGGGTTGAATGTGATTGATGTACCTATATGAAGTATTCTAAATGCAATAATATAATAAATGAAACTAACTATTGAATACAAGCTAATGAAATCTACATTGTTTGAAAACACATGATGTTATGCAAAAAGGATAGAATAAAGACTTTACAAGGCAAGCTAACAAAACAAATCAAACAAGTGCACCTGTAAACTGATGAGGATTGAAGTGGAAATTTTAGAAGCCTCTGAAAATTTGGAAAATTTGAGTTTTATGCCAACTAGGACACTTACGCCAAGCTGGGCGACTTAGTCCCAGTTCTGGTAAACTACTCCAGGCGCCATTCCAGCCAACTGGGTGTCCAAATCTCCAAAAATCCTTGAAAAAATCATGCAGTGGGACTAAGTCGCCACTCTTGGTTACTTATTCCATTCCAACTTTTTTGAAAATCAGAAAGGGGGAACGAAATCCTATAATCTGCAATTTTCTTTCTCACTGAAATCTAGGTCGAGATCCACAAAATCACCTACAAAACAAAATATATTTTGGTTTCTAATGTGGGGTTTTCCTTGGTCAAACCCCTAATTGGTATTTAAACTTTGAAAGAGATAAGAAATATGCATAAAACCTAGCCCTAAGTGTGTCTAGAACTAGGAAAATCTGAAGTAAGGAAAGACCCTATCCTAATGTGCTAGAATAAGATGCATAAATGAGACTTGAATGATGAAAGACTTCAATCTAGGAAACCCTAAAAGATTAAAAATGAAAGAAAATGGAATGAAAACCTTAAATCTAAAGATAGAGAGAAAAAGGAAGATGGAATCACTTTAAAACAAGTCTTTAGATTGATTTGATGGCTAGTTGCATCTCCTCAACCTACATTTCTCCATGATTCTTCATAGAGATCCATTATCAACCCTTTGCAATGTGAGATCTTGAGTGAGAAGTGAGATTGAAGACCTGCAAAAACCCTTCTTTGTTGCCCTAAGATTCAACTTTGTTGTAGAAAGAGAAATGAATCTTCTTGAGGAAGATGTTCAACACTTGATTCTTGAGTTTGCTTGTGAAAAAATTACTAAAGGATCCTGAAAAATGACCTAAAAAATGACTTAGTCCCACTAGGGGTTTTTGAGGTGGGATTTGTGATATTTGAGTGCTTTTGATGTTGTTTACATCAGGACTTGTGTGATTTCTTAGGTGAAATAGGCCTCAAAGTCAAAGATAACGAGTCTTAGGGGCCTATAAATGTTGTTTTAGAAGGGTGATTGATGCAAGGGTGTCTAAAGTAGCACCAAATTAGGCAGAAAATTATCCTTTTCTTCAAAGGTATACAATTTTTGGCGACACAATCTTGTTTTGATTTCATTACTATATTCAATTGATCTATTTCCAACCTTACACATTCTAGCACACCCGGTTAATCTTTTGAGTTTTTTAAGAATTTTGTAGGTTATGGCCAAGAATTCGATTAAAACCCGTCATATTATTTTAATCATAAAAAAATGGATGCGCAGAATTTTGTAAAACCATTTATGGGTTTTGTAGATCTCACTCTTAGCTATTTGTAGCTTTTTACAATTTTTGATTTGATGAAAAAATAAAAATGTTATCAAAATTTTAATCTTCTATGGTTTTTTTTTTGTTTTGTTGCTAACCTTTAAAATTCATGTGTTTCATTCATCTTTAATAAATTCTACATGTTGAATTTGAGAAAAAGGTTTTTGGGTTTTGGAGATCTTCATTTTATCTTTCTAGAACAATTGAAAATTTCAAATTCGATGAAAATTTGAGGAAGTTGCTACTTGAAATTGCTGCAATAATTGTTGAAGAAGGGTAAAGAATTTTCACTCTTTTTTTTTTTCATGTTTTCGTGAGTTTATTTCAGTAGAATAAGGTTTTTCTTGTTACTAGTATCTTTGTTTACAGCTTGTGGCCATTAGAGGATTAGTTTTCACAATTAACATTTGGTGCTTTAAAATGAAATTGTATTCCCTTGGTGCACTAAAATTGAACAACACAACTTGACCATTTACATTTGATGCTTTTAAAATGAATTCACTTTCTTTTGGTGCACTAAAACTAAACAAGACAACTTGAACATTTATATTTGGTGCTTTTAAAATGAATTCATCTTCTCTTGGTGCAGTAAAATTGAACAACACAAATTGAACATTTATATTTTGTGCTTTAAAAATGAATTCACTTTCTCTTGGTGCACTAAAACTAAACAACACAAATTGAACATTTACATTTGGTGCTTAAAAAATGAATTCACTTTCTCTTGGTGCAGGGTTAGTGCAAGATCATGGGGGTCCAAATGAGGCCCTTAATTGGCAATGAAAATTCAGAAAAACAGAGCTAGCTAACTTGACATAAAAATTTGAATAGGTTATTAACATAATTTAAAAAATATGTAAGAACAAAATTTGTAGAAAATTTAATGTAGTTTCTAAGATACTAGTCCTTGGAAAAAATTAAATCTATTTGGTGAAAATTAAAAAATTTAATGTAGTCTTATTAAAATTATAGGAAAAAATAAAAAGGTGTATGTCTGACCAATCTGAGTACAAGTAAAAAATATTTTTTTTACAAAAAAATCAATATAAGTAGAGGACATATGCCCAGATGTGTTGCATTTTTTTATAATTTTTTTACAAGTAAATAATTAGTTATGAATTTTTTATTGGAAATTTTTAATAATATTAAAACTTGTTTGTGTGACCACCATAACTTGGTGAAAAATTAATGAAATTTAATTTAACTTTTTGTATCCTAAAGTATGAGAATCATAGAATGTATTGCATCTTTTAGATTCAAAAAATGTGAAATCACTCGAGAATTATAGATGCTTTTCAATCAACCTATCAATCAAGACTTTAATCATAATGCACATAGAAAATCAATAATAATTATATATTTAATTCAAAATAATGCAAATCTTATATTGGTGGAAATTTGATAATTTTATGAATAAACCCTTTTTGTTTCATCAAAATTTGGAAGAAAAAATTCATCAGCCACTTTTGGACCTCCATGATCCTACACTAAAACTGAACAACACAACTTGAGCATTTACACTGAGTGCTTTAAAAATGAATTCATGCTCTCTTGGTGCACTAAAATTGAATAAGACAACTTGAACATTTATATTTGGTGCTCTAAAAATGAATTCACTCTCTCATGGTTATGTCTTTTTTTTGTTTGAAGTCTCAAATATTTTAATTTGGTTCTTTTAAAACATGATTTTTTTCTTTAAACACCTCATTTTGGGGTTAAAATTGAATTGCAATAGATTGTATATTATGTCCACCATGATTGGAAAGCCAAGTGTGCATCCTCTCCCCCTGTGTCTTTTGATGATCTTGGGTAACGGGAAACACTTTGGGATTTTTGCATTTTTTTGTGGTCACCCTCTTTTTAGATAAGAGCCTACCTATGAAACACATTCTGTAATGGAGAATTCATAAGTGACCCTAAAATCACGTTTAGCGGTGGGATATATAAATTTTTTGAAATTGGAAGAAAGTAGCTTAAATTTGGGTGAGAATGCCATGACATGTCTCTACCCTTGTACGAATGTAATGGGTTGTTCAAGGAAGTTAAAGCTTTAAGTAGCTTAAGTATGATTCATGCGTCCAGTGTTCACAGTTGTCATTAAACACCTTTCCATCTTTTTTTTTCAAAAATTTCTTCAAAGTAATGCATGGGAATAGAACTGCTCCTAGAAGTTACTTACCACATCACATTTATAGTTGAGGCATACGGATTAAGTTTTAATCCTCTTTATCTTGGAGAATCAAGACGATACATTTCCTTGATATATCCTATTTGTTCCTTATATAGATTTTATTTAAAATCACTCATTCAAGGGTGAGGTAAGCCTACAGAGAAAAGTGTACCTTTACTTCTTAGGATGTATTGATTGATAATATTTGACCTATATCATTGAATCTAAAATTTCTTGTTGTATGCATCATTTTCCCTTAAAACACATCATCAAAATATAAGGCCAAACAAATATCCAACACTTGCAAACTTATCAAACAAACTACCATCACAAAACTAGAAACTATTGAAACAAAGTCACTATTGTCAAGTTTTTCTTCTCTTGTTCAGTTCACTTCTATTTCCATCACTGTTGGATAATAGTTAGCTATCAAAATAGAGTCTCTTTTGAAAAAAAATTCATAGTTGCGCTAAAAATAAGACCTTTTTTGTCCTAGAATCTTGCCACTATCATCCCAAATAGAACCTCTATCGACCTACTTGTAGACTTGTCTTAGAATTGGTCAAAAAAACTAATTTTCAAATATTGGTCTAAAAAATACATTTAGTTATCAAGGGTATGTGCAGGATCATGATGGGCCAAAAAATGGCGATATGTAAGTGATATGATGGCCCATGTGGCTGACGACTTTTGTTTACCCAAAATTGATGAAACGAAAAGGGTTTTTAAAGGAGATTCTTAGCTTTCCACAATATAAATTATGCTTTACTTTGAATTTAATAAATAATTATTATTCATTTTTTATTTGAATTACAACTAAAGTCCTGATTTATAGTTTGATTGAAAAACATCTATAGCTTTCAAACGGTATCACATTTTTTTAATTTGAAACATGTGTCACATTCTATGCTTCACATACTATAGGATTAAAAAAAAAAAAAATCATGAATTTTTGACCAAGTTAAGGTGGTCAGACATACGAGTTTTTATATTTTTTAAAAGTTGTAATAAAAAAAACATAATTAATTATTTACTTGGAAAAAAATTACAAAAAATAATACATCACATTGGGAAATGAGCCCTCTAATTATATCTAAAATATAATAAAAAAATATTATAATTTTATTGTGGTTACGGTGGTCAGACAGACACCTACTTATTTTTTCCTTGGAATTTAAGTACTACTGCATTGAAATTTCAAATTTTCACCAAATAGATTTTTTATTTTTTTAAATAAACCTAGTAGTTTAGAAACTACATTCAATTTTCTACATATTCTATTGTTACATATTTTTGAAATAATATAGATAACTTATTCAAATTTTTACATCAAGTTGCCTAAATCTGATTTTCTGATTTTTTATTGCCACTTAAGGGCCTGATTTTTCCATCATGATCCTGTACATACCCTCAAAGAACATCATTAGACTTGTCAGTCAAAATCCAACATCACCATTCTTCACTTTGGACTTGGTTTACATAGTATTTGTAACTACCATCTTTTGGACACCAAAATTTACACCATAGCTTATCAACATCCTTCAACATCATCAAATCAATAACCAAACATCAACCTAGTCTTCAAACACATATTGAACACAAGGAATCAAACCATTATCTTGACTATAGTTTTTAGAGAAACCTTTACTTGCGATCTGATAGCTAGTTCAAGTAAAGTAAGCACCATATCCTCTAAAACATAGCAAAACACTAATTTGAGTCTTGTGAACTATTGTGTTATAAACTAATCTCAAATCAAACATCAAACATCATAGCTTTATTTATTCAACAACACCCAAAATTAGCCCATCTCCTTATCATAGAGTTAAGTAGAAAAATCCTACTATCCAACGTCAAACTTGATAGTCCAACTATCACAACACCAATCCATAGTGAAAACAACCAACAAAATTTGTCCAAAAGGTATACACACATCCCCTTTGTACATCATTTTATCAAACCAAATTTTAGCACACAATGTCATTCCATTTCCATAATTTGTTGTCTCAAACATACCAAGGTCTCTTGAGTTTTTTTATGACTACAATGAGATCACAACACAAAAAGAAAATAAAAGCCAATAAAATTAGTGCTAGTATACCAAACACCAACACCACCAATGAGGAAACTCAATCATAGGGTTATGATCCTAGGACATACTCAACTCCCAAAGAACAACCAAATTTTAAAGAAAAACCAAGTCAACCACCTAGGGATGATGACATATGCCTTAAACATCAAGATAGATTTGCTAGGCAATATGATCAACCTCCTAATCCTATAGACATGATCATATCTTAGAGTATGATAGTGATGAGGAAATCACTGTTGAAGTACTTTTAGAGCACTCCTAATATCCAAAAATATAGAAACTTATGGACAAGATGATTGGGAAGGATCCTAATACATATTTCCTCAAGCTAGCACAAAGTGGGGCCTAATTTCTCATAGACTTTAACATTGAAGTTCTTAAGGATCCCAACCTCATTCCTTTTAGAGACCAATCAATGGTAAGATAAAATACCCAAAAAAATGGTAGATCCCAAGATATCACCATTATTCTCAAATGCACATATCAATGACCAATCTTTTCCCCAAAACATGGAGAATCCATTGTATAGACATCCATCACAAATTGAACAAATGGTGGTAGCCCAACATACTAAAGAGAATCCAAACCTCTTAACAAATCAAAACATACCACCATAGAATGTTAACACAATGGGACCCAACATATATGAGACATCTTGGAATAACTAACAACAAGGTCACAAAACTAATATGTAAAACATGGGACAACCACAATAACATGTAGCGAACAAACAAGGAAAAAACCCTTTGCAAACACAGCTACATGTTAACAACCCACAACACATGTATCAAAAATAACCCTAAGATCAAGGCATGTACCAATGATATTTTCAAAACCAAACTCCATACATGCCTCAACATCAATACTATGATCCTAAAACAAAAAATCAATATGGATCATCATTTACCCAATACCCTCAACATCAAACATATTTTTCAATGCCACCAAATTTATCAATACCCAACATCAAACATATGTTCAACCACAACAAAACACACACCTACAAAATCAAACACACAATCCTCCAAAACACAGCATTGGTACAAAAACTCATCACAATACAAAACCTGTGTATCTCAATAACAAAAAATCGTGCATAAAAAACAACACAAGATACCTCAACAATAACATAGCGTACCTTAAAAAAAACACAACGTACCTCATTAACAACATAGCATACCTCAACAACAACATAGTGTACCTCAAAAACAACATAGTGTACCTCAACAACATAGCGTGCCTCCACAACAATACAACATGTAATAAAACAACAAAGTGTACCACAAAAAAATCATCATACCCTCAATTCAAAATATGTCCACATCAGTCCTCGGGTATGTGCAAGATCATCATGGAAAAAGCAAGCCCTTAAGTGGCAATAAAAAGACAAAAAATCAGAGTTAGACAACTTGACATAAAAATTTGAAAAAGATCTATATTATTCAAAAAAATGTAAAAATTGAATCTGTAGCAAATTGAATGTAGTTTCTAAACTACTAGACCTTTATTTTATTTTTTAAAAATCTATTTGGTGAAAATTTGAAATTTCAATGCAGTAGTATTTAAATTTCAGGGTAAAAATAAGAAGTAGGTGTCTATCTGACCACCCTAACCACAATAAAATGATAATATTTTTTTATAAGCTTTTAGATATAAGTAGAGGACTCATGTCCCGATGTGATGCATATTTTTTAATAATATTTTTCCATGTAAATAATTAATTATGATTTTTTTATTACAACTTTTAGAAAATATAAAAGCTCGTCTGTCTAACCATCTTAACTTGGTCAAAAATTCATGAAATTCAATTTTTTTTTAATCCTATAGTATGTGAAGCATAGAATGTGACACATGTTTCGGATTCAAAAAATGTGATACTATTTGAAAGTTATAGATGTTTTTCAATCAGCCTATCAATCAGGACTTTATTCGTAATTTTAATAGAAAATGAATAATAATTATTTATTAAATTCAAAGTAAAGAATAATTTATATTGGTGGAAAGCTAAGAATCTCCTCTAAAAACCCTTTTCATTTCATCAATTTTGGGTTAAAAAAACGTCATCAGCCACATGGGCCATCATGTGGCTTACATATCGCCACTTTTTGGCCCATCATGATCTTGCACATACCCCCTTCATAATTCTACACCCACAACATGGCCCAATGGCCATCATAAGTATAGATGCTACAATATAATGCACACAAAATTGCAAGGAAACAAAGTTATAATGTCTCTCCTTATCAAAAAAAAACACAAAGTGATTATATGTAACCTTACAAATATAGAATCTCAACCAAAGGATATCAAACATCCAAATTAGAAAACCAAAGAAGAATTATGCTCTACAAGATATATGTCCATATCCCTTTGATCAGTCCTTATCTATGATACCTTTCCCCCAGAACTTAAAAATATCAAAATTTGACAAATATAGGGGAAGAGGGGATCCAATAGAGCATGTGAAATAATTATCAGTAGCTTTCATGGATGTACAATATAGTGATACCTATTTAATGAGGCTTTTCCCATGAATTCTCAGTAGGGATGCTATCGAGTGGTTCTCTCATCTAATGCCTGGTATCAAAAATTTCAATGAGCTTTTAGACAAATTTTCCAATAATTTTTGATACAACATAGAACAAGATGTAATGGTCCCCAATCTGTACAAATTAAACAAAGCCAACGGGAATCATTTGCTTCATATTTATAAATATAGAGATATAAAGATAGAAAATGTAAATCGCTCATTCTCGAGAAATAGCTAATAGATATCTTTGTCACCAACATACAAGAAGACATTAGTTACCAACTCACCATGTTGTGCCCTAGTAATTTTGAGGAAACTATTGAAAATGCTTACTCATTGAAAGAGCTCACATAGTAAGGGGAGCCATTAAACTATATAGAAACAAAGACCAAGCTTCAATTTCTAATGACAAACAAAAAATATGGGTGAAGAACAAAAATGATACAAACGATAGAGTGGTACATGAAAAATTTGTATGAAACATATAGAATCCTAGCAATCCACAAAGAAATGCCCAAATAGCTCAAGAAAATTACCCACAAAACAATGCTCAAAATGATTAGCTCATGTATCCTTAGAATAACTAGAAAAATAATCAACAAACAAATCAAGAGCAGGATATTCAAGGAGGACCACCGAGGTAGAATAATCAAACTAGGAGAAAATTCACTCCATTAGGAGAAATTATTGAGGTAGTTATGCACAAACTAGTCCATAAGAACCTTATCAAGCTTCCCAATCCTGATAAAACAACTTATGATGAACCAAAATTCAAACCCCCTTAGTACAAGGAGAATGATCAATGTGAATTCCACAAGATCAAGGGTCACACAATGAATAATTGTATGAGACTTAAGAACATCGTACAAGACTTAATAGAAAAAGGAGAGGCCGATATTGAACATCATCCTAGGCCCTCTGGTAATAGATTCATGGGAATATACAAGGATTCACTCCCCAGTCATTCTAGGGGAAATGAAAAAGATAACAGAAAAGATTATCGAAAAGCCAACTTCACCTACGACAAAGTCATAGGGACCATCTACCATGTTGATCAAAATATCAATCTCATGACCATACTAGGAAAAATCCCCAAATGTAATATGACTACATGAAGATGAAAAGTCACAATCTAAGGAGCCCCACTTCCAACTAAAGCCACCATCAAACCTTCCATTGACTATAGCATTGTTGACCAATTGAAGAAAACTCCAACATTTATCTCTATCCTTGAGCTTTTAAAATTATCACCAAGACATAAAGATATCTTGGAGAAACCTCTAATTGAATCTTCAATGTTAACGATCTTGACAGTGATCAATTTCAAGCCATGGTTGGTACCATAACTTCACCCCATCACTTAGTCTTTTCTAAAAAATACCTTCCATAAAGATCCTTCCATAATCAATCTTTGTATCTTGAGGTTTGTGTCCATAAACACAAAATCAAGAGAGTCCTAATAGATGGGGGTGTAGTTTTAAACATATGTACTTTAAAAATGGAAAATAAATTGGGGTATTTTGATGGTGTGATTGACAAGAACAAGAGTATCACCATAAGTGCTTATGATGATATAGAGTGAAATTTGGATGGTACTATAAGACTTCCAATACAAGTAGGGATAACTATAGAAGAAATAACTTTTCAAGTACTAGATCTTAAGTTGCCATACAACCTTCTCTTAGTACATCCATGGATCCATGCAATGCAAGTGGTCCCATCAACCTTTCACCAACGTCTAAAATTTTATTTTAATGGTAAAGAAGTTTAGTATACATTGATCCCGAACCTTTTCATTACTGCTCAAACTTGGAGGAGAAGTACAAAAATCTCCTTCAAATACCTAGTACTGACATATCATTCCACTCATTTTCATAGGTCGACTCATCATCACTTGTTTCATCTTCAACTTTCTCCACATCAACCAATCCTCCTAAAATCAAACTCAAGATCTAGGTGCTTGAAAAAGGCTATGGAGAATACCATTTCAAACAATCCTTCTACATTACGGAGCTTCCCCCATCACCAAAATCCTATGTGCGACCAAAGAAAATAAAGCATGTTCAAGCTGTGACATATGAAGTCATACAAACTATCTTCACCAAGTGGGGAGACATGAAGGATGAAATGGAATTATAAGAGGACCTCTCATCATGTATCTATAAAGAAGAATAAGAGGAATAGGAACATCTACATCCCCTTCCTATGGATCTTAGTAATAAAGGTTATCGGATGACAAGAAATATAGGATACACTAGAAAAGGTGGCCTTGGTCTACATGAACAAGGCATAAGAGAACCCATCATAATAGATCAACACAAGAAGAACATGGGACTAGGTTATGGTTCAATAGACGTGGTTGCCCCAAACATTGGAACTACCCCTTATCAGGAAATAGCTCCTTCTACCATCAGTGATACATTAGATAACTACCATCTTATGGATGATGACCTGACAATCACAGACCTATTTGAAAGATTTGGCATAAATACCATCACCTTCAGATCTACAATTGATGATTATCATATGGAAATAGACTCCAATGAATGAGAATGAGAGTGTTGCACCTCTAGTGACTATGACCTAGATACCCTCTAGGACCTTGATAACTCTACTATTCTTTAGCTATCAGTATCAACTAGCATCTTCATCAAATGGATGTTAAAAAATATTTCTTGAATGTAAATATATATGAATTAATATTCATGAATTAGCCACTTGATTTTGTAGATAAAAATGTCCTAACCTTGTTTGTATGTTAGATAATTTTTTATATTTCATTAGAAAGGTGTTAATAGTATGGCATGAGAAGATTGATATGTATGTATTTTGGAGTTAATTCCTCAACCCTATAGCTCCCAAGGATCACCTATAATCAAACACCTACCATAGAAAAAGAGAAATAAATTTATATAGTTTAAGAGTTGATTCATCGAAAAAAATGAATCATTACAAATTTGCAACCTCACAAACTATGAATAGTAAAATAAGACTCCTTATAAAAATAATAGTAAAAAATTAACCTTAGAGAAACCCTAGGTGAGGTTAAAATTAGATCATGACATCTGTCCTTTTCCAATGATTTGAGACATGAAAAATGACATGATATTAGTAAGCTTAAGTAGCTATGAAAAGGGACCTAATTAATTAAACAATTATCTAGGAAAGTATCATTTTATTCTAACACACCCTCAAGTAAAACTTGGGGAATAACTAGAAACTATAAATGATGAATAAGTAAAATTCAAAAGATAGATCTCAAAAACTAAGCTTGAAAAGGTACCCATGTATAAATGAAAAAAATCTCTCATAACTAGAGAAAATGAGAAAACATTATGGGAAACAATCCTCTTTAAAAGGGAGAAATACTTGAAGGACTAAGAAACCTCCCAAATAATGTTTTAAAAATAATAGGAATACATGAATAACACCACTTCAACACACAAAAGTTACAAACAATTGTCAAAAATTGACTACTATAGTGTTGAAACTAAAGAACCTCCTTTGAAATTAGGATGATGATTAGGATCAAGAAAATAAAAAATCTATATTAGTGCCCCTAACAACACTACTCGAATAACGATCAGATGAAAAATAAAGAGATAATTTTATAGTCAAAGATACAAATGGTACATCAATCTATATGATTGGCCCCAATGGCACTTCTTGACTAATGCAAAGTAGATTATAAGTAAAAAATATAGGTGTGAATAATCTAAATAATTTGATCAATTGAGTATAGAAATTCACCTCAATAAAATAGGAATGCAAATGTGTCTATATGGTAAGTGTTCCATCTCACGAAAATAAATGGGTAACTAACCATTACATCCACCTAGTAGATAGGAACAAAAACTAGATACATAGCTCACTCCAAATCAGAATTAGGTCTTTGGGATAGGTTAATGGGCCATCTATATATGGATTATGTTAGCATGGCACCATTTTTTTTATTAGGGGAAAAATAGGTTTTGATGGGACCTAAAACCTATTACAAATAGGTTTTGAAGGGACCCAAAACCCTACCATAACAAGGATTACTACTAAAAAATTAAAAACCTAAACCATTAGTAGCCCAAAAATTAGTAGCCATCAATAGAAAAATAGGACTAATCAAGTTGCATGAAACATGTTTTGAAGGGACCTTAAACCCTTCTACAACCAAGTTTTAGTAGGGAAATTAGACCCTTAACTGAGCACTTAAACACAACCTAAATTAGCTAGACATCAACAAACCAACCATTTAGCACAACCAATGTTGAGCTAAAGAAAATAGTAAACTTCATAGTGTAGGATACCAACAAATCCTTGATTCTCATAAGGTACAAAAAACCCAAAGTCCCCACCTCAGTAGGGGTTTTGGAGAGCACAACAAAATGTTGCAAAATATCAACTTTCTTGTAGCACCATCTCACCTAATTAGCCAACCCAACCTCCACCTCTAAAGGAGAGGGGCCCCCTCTATAGGAGAGGATGATATGGGACCCCTTACCCCAAAAATAACATCTCTCCAACCCACACAAGCTCCTCCTCAATTGGAACCATCATAAGAGAAAAGAACTTCCTTCCAACACTACAACTTCCATTGTAACATACCAACCCTTAATGAAGTAAAAAATTATAATTTTTCACCTATCGAGTAAATTAACTAAGTAACAAGCCATTGCAATAAAATAATTTTTTTTTTAATTTATAATTTTACATTCAAGAAGCATAAAATAATACAACATGAATTCCATTTCTTTTCAACAATTCCATAAAATACAATACAAGAAAGCATACATTTACATACATAGCTCAAAGAGATTTAGAAAAAATAGCTATAAAATGGTCAAGTATCCTTCCTTTCAAATCTTGGTTCTTCTAATGCCTATTGTGGAGGAGAAGAATCACTCAAGTGATTTTTTGCCAACCACAAACTCTTAATGCGGTCCCCCACACATCTATCATTTGATAGATGGCCCTTCCCTTCGACAAAGAGATTGGTAGAGTAACTCATAATGAAAACCAACTAAGAATAGTGTTGTGTCCTACATTACGAGAACCTTGTAATCCCACAATCTTAAACTAGCATGTAATAATTGACTACGATGAACTGATAGTGGAGTCTTGACGTACACACTTTTTAGTGGAGTCTTTAGACATTCCCACTACTTTGGCCAATTCTTCCATTCAGTATTTTCTACTAAGGGTCATCTATCACATAAACTACTCAGGGTCGATTTGACTTAAGGCTATCTTAAGCTATGCATAGGTATTTCCTTCAATGGATAGTCCATCATCCCAGAGATAACATATCACCATATTAATTTACTTGGAATAAAGCTACTTAACTAGTAAGTACATAAGCTAGGTATTTCCTTCAATGGATAGTCTATTATCTCAGAGATAACCTACATACTTGGAATAAAATTACTTACAAGTAGTACACACACTCCCTCCCATACTGGATTATCTATCCTAGGAGTAAACACAAGCTTTCCTAGTTAAATCAATAACTTAGCTAAGTGTACCAGATGTGCCTTTCATGTTTAATCAAGCCTATTATATAATACCTATGATTAACATTCATCTCTTATTATGGAGTACTTACAAGCACTATATGAAAACAACATGTAAGCATCAATTTCATTTTCAAGATATTCTAATTTCTCTAATACACACATTGGAAAACACATTTCAATCATGGATGCAAGACACATCATTACAAAGTAAAATAACAAAGAAGAAGAGATCCCCATGCCTATTATCGCTTATCCAATCAAATGGCAGCAATGCAACCCTTTCCAATAGTAGAAAGCTTGATAAACAACTTCTCAAGATGTCACAATTAAACTCTACCTCTCAAGTTGATAGCTTACTCCTCTGAAAAAAAACTTCCTCTCAAACTAAATAAAACTCACTCCCTTTCTCTCTCTCAATGTAAAATAGAATATGGCTGGTACTAATGAAGAAATAGGAATTGCAAAAGATGTGTTAAAATCTTGTGGAAGAATGCGTCCCATCCAAGTGAAATGGCTTAGCTATTTATAGAGTAGTTTGATAACCTCACAACCTACAGTTTATGAATGTTAATGGACAACAATCTCCATGCAAAGCAACACATGAAACACAACAAAATGGTGGTGACTTCATAAGCTAATACTCAGCATAATCACCTATAGGTCAACTTGCAACAATGGAAGCAATCAAAAGACTTATTGAATCTGCATATTCTTAATTCAAATTGTCTCATAAAATAGACATCTACAACAACTTGGTTTCAAAGGTGGTGCCAAATCCATTTTCTCTACTTCTTGTTTGGCATGGTTTCATTACCAAAAGAAATAATCAACTACCATTTCACAATAGAAAGCCTCCATCGATTTTCTTTAGAGGATGAGTCGACTAAAGCATTAAAAATGTTTGATAAATTCAAGCTTAATCTTATCCAAGGCATTGACCTAGTCCATGCTTAAATATCAACATGAGTTAGAAAAATCAAACACAATACAAATGTATTTATGTCATGTGACATTCTGAGTGATAATTGGCTTCAAATAATAGTAATAAGCTATTCTATCAGCCTCTTAAAACATAGTCTAAAGTGACTATAATTGACCTCCAATATCATAGTCTTTATCAACTATAATAAGCCTTTATAAATCGGCTTCTATCAAAACAAGTGATAGTCAGTTTCTATTAACATATATAATATGTTAAATATATATTATTATATATAATATTTATTTATTTATTTAAATACCATCATGTATATATATATATTATAATATTATATATATAGAGATAAAAGTACAAACAAGATAGTATATATATAATAAACACATTATATTGAATGTAGGAAAATATATATGTATAAATGTATATGCCTCCACTACACGTATATGTAGGTATATCTATATCAATGCATCTATATGAGCGTGTCCATTTTCCAATGTACACATGTATCAATATACATATATATATGGATACATGTATACATTATACATACATACATACATACATACATACATACATATATATATGTTCACATCTGATTCACATATAGCCATTCATGATTACCATCATATTGATAAGTGTTTACATGTGGTACATCTATACATGTGCATATACATATAGTTAGATCCCATTGACATGTATGTACATATATATACATATACTTTTGTGTACATCCTGGATGTCAATATAATCATAATAGTACAAGAAAGATTTCAAAATCTTAATAGATAAACATCACCCCATAATGCATGCAGTAGTAAACAAGACTCTCAAATGCAGACATATCAGCTAAGGATTACTTACCAACTACCCAAAAATTGACTCAACTCAATCATTCTAATGTGGTGTGTGTATATACTCAAATAGTTTAATTTTACTGGTTACCCAACCAAGATTTTCTCTTGAATGATACTTCCCCTCCGCTTGGAGGAATGCATATACCTACATCCACTAACACATGCACACGACAGTTAATTGTTCACAACATATGCATTATACATAAAAAATATCCAAAGTTAGAATAATAATTCAATAACCATTTATTCACGTATATGTAGTATTTCCCATGAAATAACATCAACTACTCCAGGGGTGATTCGACAATAGTGGGTTACATTTTTTGGCTAAACTTGACATTGAAAGCAACATTTTGAGAAAAATCTTCACTTTCTGACACCTATAGTAGGTAAATTGTTAGGAATTCTAAGATGATCCAAACTAATGATTTGTGAGATTTTCTTTGTAGATTTTAAATCTATTTAAAAATAAGAAAATAAAATCAAATTGTATTTTTCTTGTATCTCCTTTGATAACAATTTTTTATAGTAAACAACATTTTAAAAAAGTGATGTGTACTTTCAATCGCATAACTTTTTTTGTATTTATTGAATTTATTTTTATTTGTTCAAGAACAAGGACATAAATATTGGTGTGTACATATTTTCCAAAAAACAAAATCACTAATTTACTATTTTTCCAAAATAATTTTTCATCGAACTTGATGTTCGGTGAAAAATATATATTGACTAAAACTAAAAAATATAATACAAATGAAAAGTAAAATATATCAAATTTATAGTTGTTAGGAAGCTTGTTTCAAGGACTATGGTTCTCCAACTTGATTCATCTATTTGACTCCATTTGAACCTCCACATCGAGCTTCAAAAGTAAAAAATGCATTAATTTCATAATTAAAGAAGCAAAGTAAAAAAAAGGGGGGGTTCATTAGAACACCCCTTCTAATGAAGGGGATAAGAATAAACCCCCTTCATTAGAAGGGGGTTAGACTTAACCCCTAAAAGGCCGCTAAAATCTTCCCCAAATTAGTTCCATTTTTTATTTTTTTTCATGCAACCCTTGAAAAAAATGTTATATCAACTTTTTAGCTTTTCCTCCTTTTTTTCAGATTTTAATATTAATAGTTTTTTTCGGATTTTAATATTAACAATTAAGTGTAGTTTTAACTTCTTCTTTTCTAAGTTTTTCAGAATGCATGTAATGATTTTAACATTAATATTAATAGCTAAGTGTAGTTTTAACTTCTTTTTTCCTAATAGTTTTTTCAGATTTTAATATTAACAGTGAAGTGTAGTTTTAACTTCTTCTTTTCTAAGTCATTTAGAATGCATGTAATGATTTTAATATTAATATTAATAGTTAAGTGTAGTTTTAACTTCTTCTTTTCCTATTTTTTTTTGAATAAATGTAATACATGTTAATCAGTTTTGAATTTTTTTTTTAATATTAGCAGTTAAGTTTAGTTTTAGATTTATTTTTTCTAAATTTATCAAATGAATGTTAATTAATTCTCAGATTCTTTTAAATATTAGTAGTTAAGTTTAGTTTTAGCTTATTTTTTCAAAAAAATTTAAAATGCATGTTAATCAATTTTTAATTTCAGGATTGAAATTATAGGGTTTTTTTTGTAAATCATTATATAAGTAAGAGAAACTTAGAGGAATTGTGAAGGATATTTAGGCTTTAGAAGACAAGTTTTGGAGAAGAGAAATAGAAAATTTGTGAAAGATATTTTTTTCTACAAAGCAAGTTTTGGAGGAGAAGATTCAAAAAAATTGTTAAGTTGTATTCTACAAAAAAGTATATGGGGAACAAAAAGACAAGAACAAGTAAGATTGCATGAAAGTATTCAACAAAATAGGAACAAAGAATATGTGAAAAAATCCTGCAAATTTATTATAAACGTAAACAAGGTATGCCAAATTTGAGCCTCTCTCAATATTATTCCTTTTGTTTCCCTTTAAAATTCCATTTTTTATTGCAATCTTCACTCATGCAAATGCTCCTTAAATGTTCATGTAGCTCTAGTATCCTTTTAAAACATAAATCAAAGTGTGTAATAAAAATAATATGTGAATATTTCTAATTAGTAGGAGAGATTAGAATGAATGCATTGAATTTATTTGAATACAAGTGCATAGCAACATATTGCACAAATTTGTATTTAGTGTATTTAGTGAATCCTATGTTATTTGACGTATTTTTTTGTAGGGGCTCAACATACAAAAATTGAAGTAGAAGTCAAGCCAAATTTAGATCTTGGAGCAAATGAAGTTGAAGAACACATAGTTGATGTTGGGGAGGAGGCCCAAGTGCAAGGAATGGATGTTGGAGAGGGGTCAAGATCGCTTCCAGATACCATCATGGAAGAGCATATGAATCTAGTTAAACAGGTGATGAGAAAAAATTCTTTTAGAAATTTAGATCATTTATTTCAAATGGATATGGAAAAAATGAAGTTTTATGTTGAACAACCCAGACATACTACTAAGACGTCAATGAACAAAATTGCAAATAAAATAATTTCTCATTTTAGTAAACTTGATACACTCGATCAAGCCCAATTATTTTCAATTGTACTTCTTAATAATGAGCTTCAAGATTCATTACAATTGTTGGGTGTAGATACAAGTAAAAAAAAGAGGAAAGGTTCACACCTACAAAAAGACATTGTTGAAAATTTTAAAAAAGGTCGCGGTTCCATTGGGAAACAATCTCAATCAACAGATAAGGAAATTTCAAGAAGACTCATGTTGACATCGATATTAAGTGAAAAAATAGCCAAAAAAGACAAATCTCGTCACTTTCAACCGAGATTAATTCTAATAGAAAGACACTAACACAATATGTCAAAAGGAGAAAGGTTCTAGATGATAGTACCTTAGAAGGAAATTGGGAAATTATGTGAAAATCTCCTCGATCAGACAAGATTCAAGATGATTTTAGGAACTTCATCTCAAGCTTTTGGAACAATCATACTTATCCATCATAAAATAGAAAAGATGTTAACAAACACAATATTGGGCCCAATAATAATGAATTACTTACAAAACATTGGTTAGACATAATAAATCATTAGATGTATGTGTTGTTTTGTAATTCAAATCCACATATAAAGATTAGGGAAAACAATGTTTGAAAGGTTAAGGCCATATTATGTGAAGACAAATAATGTTTTTGAAACTTGTTTTTGTTTTCATCATATTAAATTTGATCTCTACTATTAGGTCTTTCAAAATATTAGAGAAGAAAGTGATGGTTTTTAAAATTCACCTCCTAGATGGGTAAGTTAGTTCATAACATCCATCCTATGTGATAAATCAGATGATGATAATGCATCCAATCAAATTAGTTGCATAAAAGGAGTCTATGAAACATGTGGAAAATTGGCTAAAATTCCTTTGAGAGACAAAGATACTGACCTGACAAGTTGGTAAATTGAAAAACTCACAAGTACATCAAGTTTCATACCAAAAGTGGCAAAAAATCAACAAGGTTAGATTATGTAGAAGAGGAGATACCAATGGGAACAATTATGGAAAATTTTCATAAATTGATACAACCATACATACAAGACTATTTCTTTTCTAAGTGGAAATAACAACATTTTCATACATTAAGAGATACTTTCCCACTTGGAACGGTGTTATCAGTAGTTGACTTTGCAGAGAATTATTGTTTTGTACATGAAAAAGAGATTCAATCACAATACTATTTTTTAGAGTAGATCACTATTATGGTGAAAGTGTGTTATCAACATGCACAAGTGGATTTGGATGGTGTTGATATTTCTTCTGAGGTATTAGTCATTGAGAAATAATATCACTTCTATATTTGTGGTGATAAAGAGCATGACACATTATTTGTACAACATTGCTTCAAGAGTTTTTTTGAATATTTGGCAATCAAGGGTGTCAAAATTGAGAAGCATTTTGTATGGTCAGATGGATGTGCTTCATAATTAAAATTTTCAAGGCCATTTTATACACTATGTAGAAATCATCAAAATGAAAAAATACCACATGTTTGGATCTTGTTTGAGAGTGGGCACATAAAGGGTGACATGATGGTGTAGGAGCTTGCATCAAACATGCTCTAAGAACACATCAAATGAATTATGAGGGAGATCGCATAAAAGATGCACATGGTGTTGTTGAATGCTTTCAAAAACACTTTGCATCAAATGAGGTCAACACATCTTCAACAATCAACCGATCCATTCCACATAGAGTTTTTTGGGAGATATTAGGTATTTTTTTGTTTGAATTTAAATATTTAAATATACATATATGTGTACATCCAAGTTTGTTTATTTTAGTTTGAATATATTTATATTGATTATTATTTTTTAATGAAAAATTATGTTTTGTAGGTGTGGATAGAAGATCAATGCATGGATGCAAGAGGGTAGATAAAACAAGATCGTTGCATTCCATCATGAGTACATATAGTTTCTTGTGGACATTGAGCACTAGGCATTACTCATATTTTTGTTATGCCTACATTTTAGAAAACTATGATGAATGCAACAACCAACAACAAGGAAATGTTAGTGGATTGAATTTTGTGCCACTACATATTAGTGACACATAAAATGAAGATGAAGATGAAGGCTTTGAAGATGTTCCTTTTATTTCAATTGATTATGTATATTTTAGGACTAATTAAAAAAGGTATGTACATGTATATATATTTATATCATGCATGTATGAGCTTGTGTAAATTTGTAGCTTAATCATTTATTAAATTGTATTTGGCTATATTTTAAAGTAAATTTACATAAACTTAAATGATAGTGGAAATCTTTATTTTCTTATAAATTTTTATGTAATTTTGGTTCAGGAGATGTTTTTGTAGTCATAGCAAAGCCTGGAATCATAGTTTAGGTTTTAGTTATATCTATTGTGTTGCACAAGAGAGAGGTAGAAGCTAGAAGAATCAAAAACAAGTGATCGAATGTTGTTCCCCATAGGTCTAACTAAATAAATAGATGCTCTTACATGGTTTATATATTGAATGTATATTTTGAATATTTTGTTACTTCTATTGACCTTGTAAATGTTATGTCTTACCTTGGAATGTTGGTTCCTTCAGGTTCAGTTGTAGTGCAAGGGACATATATCAAGAAAATAAAAATTGTTCAAAATGTGATTCATTTCATTGATTATCAACCTGAGAACAAGGTATATCAATATAACCACCTAGTAATTGCTACTACCCTATCCCTTCATCTAGTTCTACATGCACATGGGCGTCATAAGTGGAGACTAGATAGTGATGATCATTAGAGAATAATACATGTTATTGAAGAGTAGGTTGAACCAATTGAATTGGTTTGAATAATGGGATGTGTCATAGGTGGACTTGAACAATATACTTATATTAAGAGGGAAAATGTTAGAAGATTAATCTTTATTTAGTAAAGGTTATTCTTTAATTGTAATTATTTATTTTTTAATTCCTTTATTAAGGAATATTTGTAGTCACCTCCTTAAGATATTCTTAACACATTTCACTTTGTATCATTCTTAGGCATTTTTCCTCCATTAATAATATTAGGGTTTTTCCTTGTTTTTTCCCCTTGTCAAATTCTTGTGTATCCTTAGCATTTTTTGGTGCTTGGTTTGGCTACTCTCTCTTTTGTAACATTTTTCCTTCAAACAATGCTCATTGGTTAGTTCTTTACTTGAGTGATATACCATACATAGAAGATAAAATTAAAATTAAAATAGATTGAAATTTACTTCAGTGCTCTACCATATATATATTGAAATTTACTTGACTGCTCTACCATACATAGAAGATAGAATTAAAAATCAAACATGTACATACATGTTTTTTTTTATGAAGTGAAAAATCAAGTAATATGACTTTTTTAGAAAGTTGTTACCTAGAAATCTATCATTACAAAAAAATGAATTATGAATCAAAATTATGCATACCAATATGGGTAGAATCTGTCTTAATTAGTATTTTTTTATCCCCTAATTTACTCTCAAAAAGTTTCCATAAAGGGCCCATATCATATTTGTGATTTAGATAATGAGGGAAATTTAAATCCAACCATTTCCTAGAAAAGAGCCTAACTTTATCAATTCCAACATCTTTAATCTAGATATAACTTTATCTTCATGAGCAGCATGAACAAGGTCTTCTTCATGATAAAAATATCTAGTTAATATTTTAGGAAAACCTCCTACCACAAGATCACTATTAGATAAATCATCTTCATGAATTTCACTAGGTAGATCATCGTTCATTTATTTTTCTCTCATTTATTTGAACCTTTCCATTAGCCTTGGTATGGTCTTAGTAGGAGATGCTAAATATTTATTTGAAACCTAAACTATCTACCCAAAATATGCTTTTGATAACTTCATCACACAAGCATCTTTTATTATATCTCTACAAAAAAAAAGTCATTATTTGACTGAGGTCAAGACACAAATTTGAAATGGCAAGGTCACAAAGTTATGAATTAGACATGAATAACATTTTCTTCAATCAAACTTGTATCTTTGTAAGAGGGACTTCTTCATTTCTAGGAAATTCGTTATCTAATGATGACATATGAGGAGACGATGATGACAAATTTGTACCTTGATGTTAATATACAAATTTTCTTTAGTCAATGATCATCAAAGTAGTATAAAATATTTTTTTATTACAAAGAGAATTATCTATTTTCTCAAACCTTGATCAAGAATAACATCACAATATTATCGATTTGCACATCATGAATATTAACTTCCACAAGCATTAGGTCATCATTTTGGAAAGGTTTCTTCCATTTAGGTTGTGATTATCCTAGAAAATTCATCATCTGATGATGATATAAGAGAAGATCAAAGTAAAAAATCTGCATCTTGAGTTTTATCAACTAATAAAGTCTCTTCCACAATTGATGAAGGAGAATGGATAACTTCATCTCTACAAAGGAAGTCATCACCGGAGGCTTCCAAACACCAACTAGGGATAAGGAATCATGAGGCTTACAAATATAATTGAATTTCACCCAACTAATTATTAACAGTTTTTGCCTACCTTTCTTTTATCATTTTTCTTTACCTTTCCAATTTACAATTTAAGGTAATCTTTGAAAATGGGTGATGTGATGAAAATGTTCAACTTTCTTAAACCACAACTTTACAAAGGCTATGGTAGTATGGAATGAAAATGTTAAAATTTATTTAAACCTCAAATTTTCATAGCTTATGGTATTACATAATGAAAATGTTAAATTTACTTAAACCACAACTTTACAAAGGTTATGGTATTAAGAAATCATCGTGAAGGTTAATTTTTTTTTCTAATTTATCAACATGATATCAATTATTTACCCAATATTAATGAATGATATGTTGTAATATGAACTTAATTATTTTTAAGTTGCATATGTATAAATATGATTTTTTTGTTATAAACTTACCCAAAATGTAACCCCCCCATTTTTTAGGCTACACCCATGCACTTGTACCCAATTACAATTTGGCAACTTAGACAAAATGTAATTAATAAGTTGAAACTTCAAAGTACCAATTAGAGTCTTAGTCTAGAAGTGATAAACATAGAATGATAATTAAATTGCATAAAAGGTATCCATAGCTCATTTTGTTTGAGCATCAAGCCCAAAATATATAGTCATTGTCATCTTTAATAGCTCATATCTAGTAAACTTCCACCAACTAATTAGCTTGGCTTGTGCCAAAGTGTTCCTAAGAATCTTTGCTAAAGTCTTGTAGTTGTCTATGATAATTGAAGCTTCCTCTTGAATATACCTTTTTAAAAAGTTTTTCATGAGATTTCTCCTTGTCTTGAGGTTCTCAATCTAGTTTCTCCAGGACCCACATAACCAAGACCAACTTTTCCTATCTTGTTAATAAGATACTTGTATGATGGAGATTGAGCAACATTGAAAATAATTGAATTACCAAAATATAAATTAACAAATACTTCATTTGCAATCACTCTTTTTTGCACATTGAACATACCTATTATTGGGTTTTGGTGGAAATGAACTTGCACCTTCTTCATAGACCTTATGTAGACATGGAAAATGTACCAACACACTTGATCCTGATTACTAACATCATGAATCATGAATCATCTTCTCATCTTGTCATCACTCTTCATCCCTTAATTAAATAAATAATCATTTATCTGATTAAGTCATTCTTTCATGTTAATTAAATAAATCAAAGTTATTTAATTAACCCTATATCTTTATTTAAATAAATAATTCATCTTATTTGATTAAATCTCTGTAGACATGGAAAATGTACAAATTCAGTTCAACACACTTGATCCTGATTATTCACGATATTTCCTCCTAAATCATACTCTCAGCATTTCATCATTTTTTGTCTCTTAATTTAATAAATCATTATTTATTTGATTAAGTCTCTCTCCACCATTGATTAAATTAATCAATTTAATTTAATTAACCTTATATTTATGTTTAATTAAATAAATCATTTTATTTGATTAAAGTCTCTAAAGTCCTCTTATTAAATTAAATAAATTAAACCTTATTTGATTTAATCTAACATTATCCCACTTAGTTAAATAAATCAAAGTCATTTATTTAATTAATCATTTCCTCTCAATTCTGATTTAAATCAATTCATCAATTTGAGTCAAAATTGTCAAATCATCTAATCTCTTATTAAATTAATCAAATCTTGATTAAGTTAATCTCTTTCACTAAAATATTCTAGAGAATGCAACTTGCACATGAAAATAGATTTAATTCATTTGTTAAATCTCTATTTTCCCTCACATGGCATCAAAAGGGAATATTCCCTCAATTTGAATTCAAAAAGTCCAAGTGGACTTGTACATCCAACAAGGCATTCACTCCTCTTACAAGTCCTTGTGTATTGAGCCAAGTGGTATTTATTTCTTTTTTTTTCCCTCTCATATGTCATTTCTCAAATTTGAAATTCCACCTAATGACATTTATCATGCACATTCCTCAACCATTCACATCTTGACAAGTGGAACTTGGCTATTGGATGTTGAATGATCCCACATTGCTTATTTTCACTATCTCTTCCATTTTGGAAATCTATAAATTGGAGGCTTCTCTCCTCATTTTATCATCCACAATTTTGAGTAAACTTACTATACTCAAATTCATCTTCATTCCACATATTTCATGCAAAGTTACTCTCTTGAATTGAGAACTAATTTTGTCCATTATCACATACATTTGCATTATCACTATCATCTTGGCAATCTTGCTTATCAGGGATTGGGAAAGGGCTGCTTACTACACAACAAAGTGGCACCAATCCACTATGAGATAAAGGTTTAATCATACTTTTTTATATATGTTTTTGTTTAACTTGTTTTCTGCTCATTAGTTGCATATTTGGACATGGTTAAGTATTTCATAGGGATGTTAAATTTGCCGATTTAAACTGACTTGTGCTAACAACATGAAATTGTTTAGGTCTCTCTCATAGGTTTTTAGCATCCACAATCTCTAAAGTCATATTATTAAATTAAATAAATTAAACCTTGTTTAATTTAATCTAACATCATCATCCCTCTTTAATTAAATAAATCAAATCCTTCATTTAATTAAATCTAAATCTAATTCTCATCTTTTGATTTAAATCAACCCATAAATCTAAATCAAATAGTCACATCACCTAATCCCTCATTAAATTAATTAACCCTTGATTAATTTAATCCTAATCTCCAAATTTCTCTAGATTTTTCCACTTGCACATGTGAAAATACATTTAATTGATTTATTAAATCCCTATTTTCTTTCAACTTGGCATCTTTTGAGAATATTCCTCTAAAATTTGAAAATCCCTCCAAGTGGAATTTTCCTTCCAACAGGACATTCATTCCTCTTACATGTCCTTGTGCATTGAGCCAAGTGACATTTAATTCATTTTTTTCCCTCTTGCAAGTCATTTCACGAATTTCAAATTCCACCTAATATCATTTATTGTGCACAATCACCAAAATGTGATCAAGCTTCCTCCATTCACATCTTGACCAATGGAATTTGGACATTGGTTGAAGATTAGTCCCACATTCATCCATATTTCCTCTTCTTCTCTCAATCTCATCTATAAATTCAAGGCATTTTTCCTTCATTTTCATTCACAATGTGAGTAAACTCATTAAGGTTCCTGAAATCAACACATAGCCTGATTTTTCCATTTTTCTTCCTTACTGGAACCAAGTTTTCAACCCATGTTGAATGTCTTACTAGAAATATGATTCATGTTGAAAGTAGCTTCTGCACCTCCTTCTGAATGATGGGCTCCAACAGAGCATTAATTGGCCTTTGTCTTTGCTTGAATGGCTTAACATTTGACTTCAGGGGAATAGTATGTGTAATGATTGAAGTATCATATGTCTTTAAGTCATCATAGCTATAGGCTATCACATCTTGATAAGTGTGTAAGGCATCAATAATTCCTCTCCTTTCCTTTGGAGTGCACACTTTACCAATAAAGACAT
Organism: Sequoiadendron giganteum; assembly: GCA_007115665.2. NCBI lineage: Eukaryota > Viridiplantae > Streptophyta > Pinopsida > Cupressales > Cupressaceae > Sequoiadendron > Sequoiadendron giganteum. The sequence continues at coordinate 137,714,329 of CM021110.1, read as the reverse complement.
TTTTGACACCCCCTGGGTCCCCATGTTGTATGTTTCACACTGACTACTGAGAGGTTCCCTTTTCACTTGTTGTTCCTGATCTTTTATCTTATCCAGATCAAAAATTAGTTCTAATTGCACCATCCCCCTTGGGATAGTATTAGTTTTCAGGTTAATGACCCCTTCTAGGTCCATTTCTGCCTCTTGAGGTTCTACCTCATCAATCACCTAGGAATCAAACACATCACAGCTAGTGATGAAATCAAGAATATTCTTGTCATTCTCAAACACCTAGAAATTGGTGATGTTGTCAAGAACTGAGGGTACTGGGGTGAGCTCCACAGTGAAATTATTCAAACCTGAAAGTGATAAAGGCTGCAATATACTTGCAGCTTGTGCCAGAGAATCAACATTTTGATTCTTACTTTAGGGGATCAATTGAATGTTGAATGAATCAAATCCCTCAATGAGATCCCATATTTTGTGCCTATAGTTGGTCATTCTTTTGTTATGGTATGAGTATTGCTTCCTTACTTGTTTAACTACTAGCTTCGAATCTCCAAACACTTGCAAGATCCTGACTTCCTTTCTCAATGCCATTAATAATCTATGGACCAAAGCCTCATATTTAGCTACATTATTAGTGCACTAGAACTAGAGTCTATGAGAAGAAAAATAGGTTTTAACTCTAAGGCTGATCAACTCAAATCCTACTCTAGCACCCTACTTTGATTTGGATCCATCAAATCTCAATATCCAACAACCATTAGCTCTTGATTTCTTCTGACTAACCTTGTCCTTGCTACTTCCTACAGGCTCTTCAGGAGGCCTTCAGCTCTTTCCTTTTAGATCATTTTGAATTCTCTATATATCTAGCCTGACAGCTAGGGTTGGATTAATACATCTTTGTATCTGATCCACTACAGTTTGGCACAAGCAACATTCCAGCTCAGAGTGAGGGGCATTGTGAACTCTGCACCAATTGGGGAGCAACAATTCCTTAAAATCCATTATTTTTCCCAATTGAATCTAATCCTCCACACACTTCTGGATAAACTCTTGGAAATTATCTAGCAAGTTGGGTTGTCTATCTTCTTGGTCATAAAGTTCCTCTTTTTGTTCAAGCAGTACTTCAAAACCGCTACCTTCTGATATGGAATCATCAGAGAAGCCTTGCAACATAAGAACTTCTTCTGTGTCCAAAATAGGGGCAGCCAGGACATAGTTCCCCATGTTGACCTCTTACACCAATATCTCATTCAAAGTATTTTGATATTCAGTGATCACATACTTCATTCTGGGTTCTCTTTCAATTCTAATTTGATTTGGGACCCCTTTCCAAGGGAGCCACATGTGAGAATGATCTATGGATGTATATCCATTTAGTGCCTTAGTGAAATCTCGATCCAAGATCAAACCATAAGTGTCAGGAATATCAACTACCTAGATATAAGTACTTGTTGCACTCTAGGATCTGAAGCAACTTGCATGGGGATCATGTTCAGTTCTCCCACTATATTTACCTTTGTTTTGTCCAATTGGGTGACCTTCTTCTGAGAGGCTGCAGGGGTAATACCTAGAGCCCTACAGACAATAAAAGGCATAATGTTTGTAGATGCCCCTAAATCCAGAAGATAATTGTGTAGATTCTTCCCGAAGATATGAATAGAAATCAAGAAGGGGGTATGTGCAGGATCATCACGGGCCAAAAAATGGCGATATATAAGCCATATGATGGCCTATGTGGTTGATGACTTTTTTTTTACCCAAAATTGATGAAACGAAAAGGGTTTTTAGAGGAGATTCTCAGCTTTCCACCAATATAAATTATTCTTTACTTTGAATTTAATAAATAATTATTATTCATTTTCTATTAGAATTACGAATAAAGTCTTGACTGATAGGCTGATTGAAAAACATGTATAACTTTCAAATAGTATCACATTTTTTGAATCCAAAACATGTCTCACATTCTATGCTTTGCATAATATAGGATAAAAAAAACAAATTGAATTTCATGAATTTTTGACCAAGTTAAGGTGGTTAGACAGACGAGATTTTATATTTTTAAAAGTTGTAATAAAAAATTCATAATTAATTATTTACTTGGAAAAAAATTATAAAAAAATATGCATCACATCTGGACATGAGTCCTCTACTTATATCTAACATATTATAAAAAAGTATTATCATTTTATTGTGGTTAGGGTGGTCAGACAAACACCTATTTCTTATTTTTACCCTGAAATTTAAATACTACTGAATTGAAATTTCAAATTTTTACCAAATAGCTTTTTTTTTTTAAAATAAAGGTCTAGTAGTTTAGAAACTACATTCAATTTGCTACAGATTCTATTTTTACATTTTTTTGAAATAATATAGATAACTTATTCAAATTTTTACGTCAAGTTGTCTAACTCTAATTTTCTATCTTTTTATTGCCACTTAAGGGCTTGTTTTTTCCATGATGATCTTGCACACATACCCAAGGAAGGGGTTGCCATCTTTCCCTGGAACAAACTCAATTGAGTGTTAACTTGTGCAGCTTTGTTCTTATCCTTTTCTTTACCCTTGTCTCTGGGCTATGCTTGACTTGGAACTTTAGGTGCCTGTGAACTAGGAGGCATGTCGACTACCTTGTTGCCTGCTACTCCCTGTGGTGTTGTAGTTGAATTGAAAGGCCCTAGGACTACATTTTTGATTTCAGGAACCTTTAACAAATCAAAAGAAGAGAGAATCACCTTTAATTTCCTAAATTCTTCAGTTACATATTCACCTAATTGTCCCACATTCATGTTAGTGTGGATCTCCTTGGAATGACCAACATGATTATCCTTTGTTGCATCGACATTGCTTCCTTTTGACATGTCAGGTTGTGCCCCTTTTGCAAAGTATTATGTAGCTGAGGATAAGATGGATTATTGTTGGCATGTGGGTCTGGTGGAGTGGTAAAGTTTTTTGGAGGAATAGATGTTGTAAATGGGCCTCTAGCTTGTGGATTCATGTTAGGCCTATTCCTCAAATCATACTTTCTTGTGGTATCACCTTACCACGGGGGGCTTTCATTCCCGCCGCGGTAGCACGGTGGTACCGCCTTACCGTGGGAGTCTTTGATTGACAGTGTGGTTGCATAGGGTTGGTTCATCTGGCATGGTGTTACAGTTTACCGTGCTACCTCATTGGTCGAATTCTTGGCTTACGATATTGCGGTTTATCGTGTTACCTCAATGGTTGAATGCTTGGCTCGTGGTAGTGTGGTTTTGGTCATTTTGGATGCATCGAGAGGTCAAAATTGTTAGTCAATGGCATGAGAATTATGTTGACTTTGTAGGAATCCATTGCCTTGGGAAAAGCCCAAAATCCGTTCCTCCTTTGTTTCCCCAAGATGTGCTAAGTATTGCTGGTTTCGGTGATTTTTGTCCTTGTCGGATTTTCTAAAAGTTGGCTATTTGTCAGAGACTAGGAGCATTCATGGCCTAATTGTTAATGGTTATGCATTGCATAATGGATTTGGATAATTTAATGATATGTGGAGACATTTATTGAGTTCTAACTAATGATTGATTGGCCTTTTGGCGATTTTTGTGCTTCCCTCGCTAAAATCCATCTGGCCCAAAATTTCCTGAAATTCCATCCTCACTTGAATTTTGCAGAGGTGTGAAAATCCAGAACTTCGATAGGGTTGCTTTAAAGAACTTTTTATAGATTCTAGATGTTGTTTTGGATCTCTTTGATGATTAGCATGTTGTTTATGATTGATTAACATAGATTTTTTATGCTAGAATGAATGCTAATGGTGGCCATTTTGAATGCAGGTTGGATCATGTAAGTTGTTGTTGTCGAGAGAAGAAGTGGATGTACGTTGAAGATGTTGCAGGATTCACGAGATTGCAGCTAGGTACATTTTGTGGCTGCAAGCAGGTGAAACTCACTCGTACGCAGTTGGGTCGATGCATTCGAGGTTCATTCATTTGAGTTGTGCATGACATGGAGGGTTCGAACTGATTTGACTCGATCAGAGTCATTGGAGAGGCCCAACTCGTCTGATTGGTTGGTGACTTGTATCCACACTCATATGATGTGCGCATTACCCTTCTCCTTCTTTGTGCCGGTGGGACATTAATGGTGAAGGGACCTACAAGGTTTGATTGATCTAAATCAGGATTTATGGAGATCCTAGGTTGATCTGAAGGGGCTCCTCATGCATTCATTGCAGGATGGCGATTTATTGCGGGTTGTCTAGGCCGATTGGGTTAGTGGTCGGCTTTCTCTATAACCCTAGCTCGGGCCAGCACAAGAAATATTTCTATAAGTATGGCATTTCACCTCATTTATAAGGGTTAGAAAAGTTGTTGTTAAATAGTTGGTTCAAAGTTAGAAGACTATATCTTGTAAAGTAGATTAGCAAGTAGAGCAGGAAGTTAGAATTAAGAAATAGTCATATTTCAAGCAAGTGTTGTAACATAGAACATTAGAATTTTTTTCTATTACTGGTGATTTAATACAAGTGAAGACATTGTGTTGTTATTGGTGTCTTCTTTGCATTGATTTGTCTTGCATGGTTCTTATTCTATCTTCAAAATTGCTTGGAAATATTTGAATGTATTTTAGGTTTAGAGTAGATAATTTAATGGTGCTTGTGATTTAACGTTTGGAGTGTTGTAGCAATCTCTAGTTCATACTTTGGGAAACTTATTGATTGTGGGACTGTTGTGCAAGGTCAACCTATACTTGTTATTTATGTGATTAGTTCAATTGTGGGATTTTATCCAGTTCTATTGAATGGATGTCCATGATCTGAAAATATTTAATTCCTTAAAAGATTGCATTGTTTATGTGAGATTGTAGGTATAACCTGGGTTAAACAAAAAGTACTTATAAAGGGATTGGTTTGTTCCAAGTATTTCTTCATTGGTATGTTTGATCTTAGGAGTAATATTTATTTTAGGATTTATGGAACCCTTACCTTTTTCTATTTCTTTGAACTATGGTTAAAGTAGGAATTCAAGTATTACCCTATTGCAAAAATCTAATAAGTTAAGAGTCTCTAGCATTTATTTCGTAAGGTTCGTTTGTGATTACAAACATTTTCACATTTATCACTGAATGGTTCCACTGCATTGTCATGACCTGACACTCGAGAGACCTTGGGGTTATCTCTTTTCTCATAGAGATCAACCTTTCAAGAAAGATAGAATACTATATTCTATCTGTGTTTTTGTTGTGTAGAAAAAACCATCAATAGGATTGGAGCTAGAAGGAGGGCCCTGAAGAAGCAATCTGGAGCATTTTCTAAATGCCCTTTCTCTTGAGAGAATCACAAGGAGGACCCGATCTACCCCAAGAGAAGAAGAAGATTTTCAAGAACTGTCATCTCTAACTAGGTTAATAAGGACTAGAAGAAGGGAGGAGTCATCATCCAATTCATTTTTCCCACCATCTTCACCCTCATGCACCTCATCTTCATCCGATTCTGAGGTAGATTCCATTCAAAAATCCCAACCAATCATCACTCAGCCCTTACCACCTCCACCTCCACCGATGGCTTTCTTGGAAAACAACCCATCACCTCTATCCTTCAACAACTACAATGTCATGCCCAAGAACCATGAACATTTTTTCTCCAATTTTCACATGAGTGATCCTAATAGAACAACAGAGGAGAATATTAGGATTTTTTAGACCTATTTGAGGGATAAAGGGATTAATAATGAAGATGTTGCATGTAGGATTTTCCCTTGCTCTCTGGGAGAGGAGGATTTTTACTGGTACAACCACTTGCTTGCTACATCCATCCATAATTGGGAAAAACTTGAGGTTGCCTTTCTACAAAATTTTAAAATTCCCATCAGTGCCAATGAGCTATACATGCAATTTACCGGAGTTAAGAGAGAATTCAATGAGCCTATAGGATCATTCAATTATAGGTTCCATTGTGCATACACTATATCTTAGACACCTTATGCTGAGGATGATTCTGCTGCCTTAGAAGTCTATTTTGAGGCCCTAGATAGTCTTACATCCAGCTTCCTTAAGTGGAGAACTAATCCCCCAACTACCCTACTCACTACATATATAGAGGTTGTCAAGGTCAATATTGATCTGAGAAAACTTTTCAGGACCCCTACCATCTCTAGGATCAGTTGCTTACCCTGGGCAAGTCAAAGCTCTTAACCAGGCACTAACCAATCACACTCCCATTATGAATCCCATTCTATAGCTTCCTCTGGTTCCACACCTGGGTCACCCAATAATTCAGGCTCACCCAATGCCCAGTTATCCATAGCAGGGTGCCAATCAACCCCTTTATCCACAACCGCAAGCTGGTTTCCCTATATATTTACAAAAATCAGAAGTTTTGAATCAGTCCGTGAGTCCCGAAGGAGTGCCAGGATACCCTCCAAACAATGTGAATTCAATGCCTTACAATAGTCCTGATAATGAAAGGTTAGATGATCTACCCGAGCAAGTGAAGAAGATGAATATGGAGGTAACCTAATTAAGGAGTCAGAATAGGAAACTCCAAGTTGCTCAGAGGAGCATGCAATCAAATTACAATAGGGATAATCGAGATGTTGCACGAGGGCATCACTCTGATAGAAATCAGAATTTTGAAAGAGGCCAAGGTTCTGGTCAAAACTTTGATAGAGGCCAACAAGGTGGACAAGGGTTTGAAAGGAGACAATCACCTAGGTAGAATAAGCCATGGAATATTGGGCCTAATAATGAAGGAGTCCCCACTCCACTAGACCAACCTTCCAATCAAGAGAAACCTTTGAGTGGAGTATATCTATCTGAAATAGCTTTGTCAGGGTGGTGTAGGCTTCACAAGACAAGCCAACACTTTGATCTAGATTGTCCTAAATTTCAAACTATTGCTTCCATCTTTTAGTATGAATTTGAAAACAACTCCACTGGTCGAGATTTGGTACCCTCAAATCCATATGATTCCCCAGTTTTGGTGTTGAATCATGCTCCTTTTCCTAGGGATGAAGAGAATGAACCAGAGGATGAGCCAAGTAGCCATAATGAAGAGGTTGAACAAGTGCTCAATGAAGATGAAATCTCTCAGCTATTTGATGAGGGAACTGAGAATGATAGTGGTCCCTTAGATGAGAAGAAGTGGATGTACATTGAAGATGTTGCGAGATTTGCGAGATTGCAGCCAAGTACATATTGTGGTTGCAGGTAGGTGAAACTAGCTCATATGCAGTTGGGTCAATGCACTCGAGGGTCGTTCGTCTGAGTTGGGCACGACATGGAGGGTTCAAACTGATTTTACTCAATCATAGTCATTGGAGAGGCCTAGCTTGGTTGATTGGTTGGTGACTCATATCCACACTCATATGATGCACGCATTACCCTTCTCCTAATTCACATCAATGGGACATTAATAGTGAAGGGACCTATAGGGTTTGATCGATCTGAATCAGGATTTGTGGAGATCCAAGGCTGACCTGAAGGGTCACCTCATGCATTCATTGCGGGATGGAAATTTATTATGGGTTGTTTGGGCCAATTGGGTTGGTGGTCGACTTTCTTTGTAACCCTAGCTTTGGTCAGCATGGGCAAGATTTCTATAAGTATGGAATTTTTCCTTATTTGTAAGGGTTAGAAAAGTTGTTTTTAAACAATTGGTTTGATGTTAGAAGACTAGATCTTGTAAAGTAGATTAGCAAGTAGAGTAGGAAGTTATAATTAGGAGATAGTCATATTTCAAGCAAGTGTTGTAACACATAACATCAAAATTGTTGTGATTACTGGTGATTTAATACAAGTGAAAACATTGTGTAGTTATTAGTATCTTCTTTCCATTGATTTGTCTTGCATGTTTCTTATTCTATCTTCAAAATTTCTTGGAAATATCTGAATGTATTTTAGGTTTAGAGTAAATAATTTAATGGTGCTTGTGATTTAATGATTGGAGTGTTGTAGCAATCTCTAGTTCATACTTTGAGAAACTTCTTGATTGTGGCACTATTGTGCATGGTCAACCTATACCTGCTATTTATGTGCTTAGTTCAATTGTGGGAATTTATCCAGTTCTATTGAATGGATTGTTGGAGTTGAGAAGATACAACACCAAAGAAGTCCAAAAGATCTTTGCAAGTAAATAACCTATTACAAGGAGAAACAAAGAGAAGCAACAAAGGAAATGCTCAAGAATGTGGAACCATGAATTCACACAAAATGTAAAATGAATTATTGATACAAAAGATAGTTTTCAACTACATATAGATGAAAACCCTAAAAAGGAAAACCCTAGGCTTGCACAATAATAATTAATAAAGTAATTAATTATTATGTACCTAATGTTAGTTTAAGTGAAAAGAGGTAAAAGGGAACTTTACGTAATTAAACAAATATTATTTAATTAATAAAGTAAATACCCAATTACTCTAACACCCCCCCTTAAGATAGACATAGGGAGAAGCTAAAACCTAGAAGAAGCTACTAAAAGCAAAAGCAATGGGTCCCGGTGACAAGGCCAGATCAGGTACCCATGTACAAAATCAATGCAAATTAAATGAAATGGGGTAAAGGAGAAAACCCAGTGGGAACAAAACTCCTCCCCAAAATAGAATGCAAGGAAGGAATGCAATGCACTAATGAAAGAAGGATAGGAGGTGGATAACATGATACCCCCCATAGAAAAATTCTATCATATAAGTACATGTACAATGATCTCCATAGGAGAGATAGAAAGAGAGAAGAAGGCCCCCCCACAATGAAGAAACTCCTGTCACAATGGTAGATTTCTGATGTAGAATCCAAAAAGAGATCCTGAAGCGGAAAATGATATTCCTCCCCTTGGGAAGAAACGGATCCATGGACCTGTATCGAAGAAACCTTGTGAAGAATGATGAACCAATCTATCTCAAGATGTGTGCCATGATAGGATGCTGAAGAGTCTCACTGTCTGAATGGAAACAAATAATGCCAAATCCAAATTGATGTGGAGAATACTAAAATGCAACCTCTGAATGCACAGATAATGGTGGGCGAATAGTGATAACCTGACTGTCAAGGTAGAGGAGATGAATGTCCTCAAAATAATCCTCCAAATCTATAATATAGGACTCAACAAACAAGAAAGATATGTTTGCAACATAAGAGTCCAAAGTAGCTATGTCTGGAAGATGTATGATTCCTTGCTGCACTGAATTAAGAAAAATAAGAGATGCTGATGAAGTCTTAGTCTGAAGAGTAGGAACTGTAAGACAAACCTCTGATCCATCAGAATATGTAATGGTGTCTAAATACTCAAGCTCCTCTAAAGTATCATGATCAAATGGTGTATTCTCTCGCCAAACAATGGGTATGAGACAATCTAAAGTTGGATCCTCTGGGAATGGAGATAGAATAGGGTCTCCATAGATCTCCCAAAGATGTGTCCAAAGTGGGTGAGGACAATCAATGTCCGATATAATCAACACGGTGTCATGATCAACACTAGACAATATAAGTCCTACTATGTGATTTCTAATAATATCCCATGCTAATCTACCCTCTAAAGTTGTTGGTTCAGGTATGAGATCATACAAATAAGGAAAAATATTAAGCCACCTACAATGTGTAAGTATACCCTTTGCCCATGACTCATAATTACCCCATTCCAACAGAACAACTGAAGGGTGAGTAGAGAAACCCATGATAACTCTTCAAATGAAAAAATTCAGAGAAATCTGACCTTACAGCATTTAAATCTAGGCTTTATAATTGACTACACAACCCCTCATGGCACTTTATAATATCAGTGCGAGTACAAAATATGACACAACCTTATGTGCAAAATCCCCAAAAGATGCATGTACAATAGTGTGGCACTTTATCTCAGTATGTTTACATAAAAGATAGCTTACAAATGATACTCAAAATGTCCTTAAAGGATAAATTTTTTTGAAATACATGAAGAACAACCAAGAACAAAGCATCCCATGCGAACAAAAAGTTTCCAAGAGCAAATATGTCCAGGTAATCCACCAAAGTGTGAAAATACAAATAATTGAATAAAATATAATTGGAGTGAAATCTTAAAAAATAGCATGCATGAAACTAAAGATCTCTAAAACACGGTTCCAACGCCATTGAGATTGCGAAAAACGGAGAAACTAATCAAAAGTTATGAGCTTGAGACTGAAAATAGCCCCTTTGTCTTCAACTGGCTGTAGAATGCACCAAAAGAAAAAAGATGTGATGAGACCCACACCACTGGAAATATGACAAAACTAGCTTTCCGACGATATCTCGTTTGTCAAAAAATGATATCGTATGCCCAAGTTACGGCCTCTGGAATAAAACAGCTCCAAAGAAGGAAAAAACCAGTGCTGGGTTAAATTTGACGATCATACGGCCGTCGCAGCAAAAACACTGGGTTAAATTTGATGACCAAACGGCCGTCACCATAAAAGTGTGATTGGGCATATATAAGAAAAATTTGTTTTTTATATAAAAAAAACAATAAAAAAAAAAAAGCATTTGATTTTTTCTAAAAAAAATCATAAAAAAAACATTACAAAATAATTGTTTTTTGATAAAAAAAATTTGGAGGTGGGGAGGCACATGGGCCACCCCCACCATACCCCTGTGTAGCGGACTGTGCAAGTACACTACGCAGCACTGCACAGGGTACACTGCATAGGGTACCACGCAAGGTACACTGCATAGGGCTGCGCAAGTACTTGCGGCCTGCACAGGTCCCAAACCCAAGGCCCGAGCAAGCCTTAAAAAGGCTTAAAATTTTTGCTCTTTTTTTCTTTGATGTTTAAAAAATAAAAAAGTTTTACAATCACAAATTTTTTTGCATAAAATAAATTTTTGATGAAATTTTCCGAAAATAGGTGGAAAATAAAATTCTGAAAAAAAATAATTTTTTTACCAGTAATTTCTTATGGATCCACGCACATACGACAACCATACCACTGTACTCGCAAAAAAAATTGCCTTAGATTTTGACTTTGTCCAAAATGGACGAATGAACAGTCGATTTAGGGGTTTTGGACTGCTACGGACGCAATGGTAATGTCCGTTTGAGCTGGAAATGCTTCAAAATTGCAGGTGTGCCCTAGATCAAGAAAACAAGCCCCAAACCCTTGAAGCTCCAAGAATCTTCACAACAAGAACAGGAAGCAGCAGGTGTGGAGCTCTGATACCATGTTGGAGTTGAGAAAATACACCACAAACCTTGAAGATCACCTACATGCAAATAACCTATCACAAAAGAAGAGATGGAGACAAACAAGCAAGGGTTCTCTGAAAATTGAAAATGTATATATCAGAGAGAATGAGAGAATGAATTGATATGAAATACAATGGGATCAATCCTTATAAAAAGGAGATCATGCAAACCCTAATAAAACCCTAATAAGAAAAACACTAATAGAAGCCCTAATAGGATAACATTTAATAATTAATATAATTATTAAATGTCACCTAATGCAAACTAACGTGAAATCTTAAGAAGGGAATAAAGGTAACTTAATCAACATAATTAAGTTAAGACCTTTACTCTAACATGGATGTCCATGATTTGAAAATCTTTAATTCCTTAGAAGGTTGCACTAATTCTATGAGATTGTAGGTATAACTTGGGTTAAACATAAAGTATTTTTAAAGGTATTGGTTTGTTCCAAGTATTTATTCATTGGTATTGTTGATCTTAGGAGTAATATTAATTTTAGGATTTCTTGAACCCTTACCTTTTGCTATTTATTTGAACTGTGGTTAAAGTAGGAACTCAAGTATCACCTTGTTGCAAAAATCTGATAAGTTTAGAGTCTCCAGAATTTGTTTTGTAAGGTCCCTTTGTGATTACCAACATTTTCACATTTATCATTGAATGGTTCCATTTTATTGTCATGACTTGACACCCGAGAGACCCGAGGGTTATCTCTTTTCTCATAGAGATCAACCTTTCAAGAGAGATAGAATACTATATTCTATCTGAGTTGTTGTTGTGCAGAAAAAACCATCAATAGGGTCTATGTAAATGTTTTGAAACCCAATGTTTTGTGGTGGATTCTTGTTCAATGTAGGAATGACAGGTGGATTTTGGTTTATTATAGGTATGTGTCCTGTTTGTAAAACCCCTATTTGTGGAATGGCACTAGTGGTGTTGATGTGTGGTATAGAATTTTCCATGTTTATACTAAACCTTGGCCTATTGCTTCCAATATTGGTGCCAAATGGATTTGACAATGATGCTCCTACAAAAAAACTAAGGCCTTGTGTCATGCTTGATGTACCAAATGGTGTTGTGTGTACTGTTATGGCAGTTTGGGTAGGTACTCCAGATGGTATAGCTATAGTTATTTGAGGAATATAGGCAATAGATGCCATTTTGTTTGTCCCTTGGGTAGATGAAGTTCTTATTGTGTGAATGTCAAATCCAGGAGGTAATGTGGCACCTTCTACTAAAAAATTTGCTAGATTTCGTTGAGGATCATTTGTGAGGAATTCATCTACAAAAGAGGAAAATTTTGGATCTTGGAAAATAGTGTCTATGTCTTCAACTAAAACTTGTTGTTGTGGGTCTCTAGTGACAATTTTTTCCAATAAGGCTTTGTGAGGTCTTGATGTCCCTGATGGGGGGTTGGAAAATGGATTGATATAGTCTTGTGGATCATCCATTTCTCTTTGTTTCTTTTTGGACCTTGTTTCGACCATGTAAGATATGCTCAAAATGGGGATGATGCAGAACTACATCTATGAATGATATGATTTTAGTCTATGTTTTTTGATTTTTTGGATATAAGAAATGAATGCTAATGCAACTATGTTTTTGGTACATTTTTTGGAAAATAAGGGATGTTAAATGTTGATTAATGTCTAAAATGACTATTTCTAAGTATGCTAAAGTGATCACCTTTGGGAGATTTGGGAAGAGGTTACCAACCATGCAAAGTTTAGTCAAGGCTTCAATTTAGTTTGTCAAAGGACCTTTTGTAAGAGACAAAGTGAGTTCCCAATTTGGATGGAAAAGACTCACCAAAATCACAAAAGATAATTGGTAGGATAAATGACTTGGTTCTATGACATTTTTTGTTGAAGGACAAGTTTATCCAAAGTATTGAAAGTTGACCTATTTTAAAATCTGCAAAGGTGACTATTCTAGAAGTTTGATTGATCTGAAGATAATGAAGACTCCTAAAATGTAACTAGGGTTTGCAACTGATATGTCTATTGCTATGGCTAAATGATACTTAAATATGCAATGATGAAAAGTGTGAGAAAATATTTTTGGTTTCTATTCAGAGATCACTGTGAAAGGATAATTAGAGACTGGTTTTGACTATTTGACCTCAAGATGAAAGTGAAATCTATTTTTTTGATTGTCAGGAAATTGTGATTCAGATTTATTAGATGTGTCATTTGATAGTCGGTTGTGGTTTTCAATAATAGATTTTTCGTTTGACAAATGGTTGCACTTTTTCAATGGAAGATGTAGTTTAAAACTATAGATGTAGTTCATAAATAGTAGATGCAACTCGTATTAGCAGATTGTGTATTTCTGTAAATAGGATCCGATTTTTGTTTAATTTTTGGAAAAGTTTGTAGGTTTGTTTTAGTCTAATTCTGATCAAATTTTGGAAAAACAAAATAAGTTCAAAAGACACTTTGTTTTGGTATGGTTTTGATGTGAAAAAATTTGAATTCAAATAACAAGTACGGTCCTATGGTTGGCCAGGGAAATATTTGTTGAGTCCCCACTTGGATTTCTCTAGATGCACTTATTCAGAGTGGATGATTAGAAGCTTGACCATGTTGGCTCCTCTCCATAACACTCACTTCTCAGGTCAGTTAATCTTTGAGTTCTCATGAGTCTCCCATGAAAAAATATTCATCTCTACTAAGAATCATAAGTATGTGGGATGGCTTCAGAGGCTAGACCTCCTATACCAACAAATAGAGGGATTTTGGTAATTTAAAAACAAATGGATTTTTTAGTAAGGACACCGATTTAGGCGACCGCACAAGAGGCAAGATTATATTTGATAAGGAGGATTACCAGCCTATAGAGGTTATGCTCTATAGGTTTTAATGCACCATGAGGGTATTGAGGGAATCACTATCGCTTGCTTGTCTATAGGAAGTCCTATAATGATGAGATTTCCTCAACATTAAAATTTGTATACCGATTAGGAGAAGCTTGGATTTTATCTCATTACCAGTTTGAGTCACCTTGGGGTGAGTAATTTTTCCCACCAAGGTAGGCCTAGATCTAGAGTTAATAACAATTTATCTTACACCCACGATCACACGAGTGCACAAGGGGAGAGGATACTTTTGTTATTAAATCAATTTCTAATCTAAACAGAGTGTGCAAAGGAACCAAACATAGTAGATAGTTGTTTATTTTAAGCACTAAATGAAAGCATGATCTATGCTAATCAGAAAATTAGATTCAAAATTAATTCTTCGACAAAATTCTTACATAAGATTTCATTAGTAGTTTCAATTTCAGCTTTTGACTAATGAGAGTTGTAGCCTTTTAGGTCTTGGTCAAACGAAGCTAAAAAAACAACATTAAATTTATTTTGCCACACGTTGTCAATATATTATCAGTAACCAAAAAATCATAACATACTGAACCAAAAAATCAAAAAACTAAACTACTTGCAAAAATTTAAGAAAAAACTTAGAACCAGACAATTGCATTGCAGAATGATAGATGTGGTGCATAGTGATGATCAAATGTGGTGTAGGAAAATCAATTGTTATATACGGGATGAAAATTGCGGTGTGGTACAATGGATGCAACTCAGGTTATTGGAGATTGTGTCATTTTGTCTTGGTGATTGTGTCAAAAATGTAAAAAAAACCTACAAAACATAGAAAATCGTATGAAATTTGCAAAAAAATTGTCCTTCAAGTCGGGTTCACCAGATGTAGCACAGGGAAAATTCGAAGGACTAGCAATACAAGTGTAAATAAAACTAAACCTAAGCTAATAATCAAGAACAATAGAAAACAATTCATTAATGAAACTATTTTACCAAACATGTATGTAACTCCATGATTAACCTCCATTACACTTCTCTATTTTGTTGTAATATGATACTTACGCTCATATTTTTAATTCAGTATGCAAGTGTGGGCTTATGACAAATGATAATAGAAAAATGTTGAAGATTCTAAAGTTGCTTCCAAAACTCATAATATTTTGGGAGTAATAATGATAGAGGTAAAGCCAATTTATAGAAAATACAATTTTTGAATGGCAAGCTCAGATTAAAAGATAAATCGACGATCAAGATTAAAGATGTGACATGTAATAGGATTAGGGTTAAATTAGTGTGATTGGTAAAGAATAAATGGTGTGGATTAAATTCAAAAATAATTTAATCACTAGTGGAAACTAGTTGAGACAAGAAGAATAAATACTCCATGAGAAAAGATTGTTCGTTATAAACAATTAGATATTATATCACCAAATAACTGAATGATCAAATTAGATCTAGAGATAAGTGATAAATGACTAATTAAGTAACAAAGAGACTGTCTAATTATAGAAGAATGTGATATGGATAAATCCTTTTATGAATTAAATAATAATTTAATTCAACACTCAAGATTTTGGGATTAAATTAAATAAATAAAGATTTATTTAATTAAAGGGAGAAAAGGCTAAGGAATAATTAAAGTGATTATTTAATTATAGTTGAAAGTATGACCAGAATTAATTAAATAATTTAAAATGATTATTTAATAGAAGATAGATTTAATTAGCAACATAATTAAATAAATTAAATTTAATTAATTAATCAAGAAAGAACGAATAAAGGTAAGAATGAATTAATTAAATAATTAAAGTCAATTAGTTAATAGAGGACATATGACTCTAGAAAATAATTAAATAATTAACATTATTTAATTAATGAGATATGAATATGAAAGAATTATGAAGAAGTTAAGGGTCGCAGGCCTAAGATAATTTTTAGTGTCTATAGTAGTTTTGTACTTTTGGATCTCACGTTTAAATCAACATATTTTTCTACTTTTGTATTGATATATGCTAGTCAAAAGTGCTCACTTGGGGGACAACTTACATATTAACTAATAGGCAACTAATTAACTTGCAACTATATTGAGCATGCACTATAAAATGTGAGACAAATGCAAAGGCACCATTAAAAATTCAAAGAGGATAGAAAATAGCAAACAAAGCTCTATTATTCATTACAAACAAGATATCATATGTGTAGAGCCCAAAGTGTAGGAAAGTAAGCATTACTTCTTCTTCTCGAGTTAAGTTGGCCAATCACTTCATAGGCTTTCATTATTGAACATGGAAAATTCATAGAAACTTTGAGGAATCTACTTGGGTTTAAAAAAACACCAAAACATTCTACACATATGATATCTTGTTTGTGATGAATACAAGAGCTTTGTTTTCTATTTTCTATCCTCTTTGACTGTTTAATGGTGCCTTTTCATTTGTCTCACATTTTATAGTGCATGCTCAATATACTTGCAAGTTAATTAGATAGAGCTTCCTATTAGTTAATTTGTAAGTTGTCCCCAAAATGAACACTTTTGATTGGCATATATCAATACAAAAGTGGAAAAATATGTTAATTTAAACATGAGATCTGTTGGATATTATGGTCATGTTTCTAATATGTGGTTGTCATTGATGTCAACACTATTAACATTAATGGATTGAAGGTTTTTTATGTTGAGGATATTGAGAAAATTGTAATAAATATATTGCAGGCAGTTTGTGAAGCTGAGAAGGTCAGAGTGATGGAAAGTTTTGTATGTTGATGATCAAAAGGAATGCATTAAAGGGTTTGTTTCTGAGCCTATCTAATATGTTATCCAAAAAATTTAGTGGTGCACATCAAGAATTGAGAAAGCTATGAAGTTTTGTGTTCCTATAGTTATTCAGTTATTGTAGCAAGTGTTTCTGGAAGATGTAATTGCAATTCTAATGAATTGAGTTTTTGTGTACATTCTTGAGATGTTCAGTGATGTTTCTAGATTGTGCTCTATCAATTTGGTACGTTCGCATTGATCAGTGTTTTCGTGATTGAAGATTTTCCTTTGTGTATTCGAGTTTTCATGTTCTTGGCCGACATAATGGTGGTAACATGTTGCTAATCTTTCTTGATTAATATTTTATTGTTTGGCATGTTCAAGGATGTTGATTTAGGTCCTCACTATGTTGTGATTGACTTAGGTTTGTGTGCATTAATATTTGTTCATGAAATTGGGCCGACAATTATAATATACTCTTTATTTGTGGCCAACAGAGTTGATGTAAATTCATGTAGCAGATATATAAGAATGATTGTTTCTTCATTTTGGAGTATGAGAGTGTGAATGAAAGTGTGAAAGTGTGTGAGCATGAAGTGTGTATGTGAAATGTGTGAATAAAGATTAGATCATCTGAATTTAGAGTAGAGTGTGAAGAATATTGAGCAAAGTGTGAAGAAGTGTTTTTTTGCCTAATCGGAATTGTCATCAAGATTTTGTAGAGGCTAATTTCTCAGTTCAACCTCATCAGATGGATTTAATCTGATTTTTTTATGTAAGGTAGTGAGCCTTCCCTTTGAGTAGTGAGCTCTACACAGTGTGCCTAAATGCATGTGCATTCCCTAATTATTTATTTCATTATACTTCTAACAGGGTATAATCTTGTGGACTAACATCCACCATGGTTTTTCCCCTAACAAGGTTTCCACGTATAAAATATTTGTGTTCATGTATCTCTAATGTATTATTGATTTATGCTTTCACTGTTAATTATCAGATCTGAGATTAAAGGTTGATTAAGGTTGAATAAGTTTAAATTATGTAACAATTGATTCACCCTCCTCTCAGTTGTCTATCCTTGTTTTGCCAACAATTGGTATCAGAGCTAGTTCCTCTGAACAAGTTTAATAGCTTGAGGTGATCTGAGATGGCATCATACAAGAAGGATAGTCCTAGATTCAATGGTACAAACTACTCTCTATAGAAAGTCAGAATGGAGTGTCATTTGAAGTGCATTGGTGAGCCTTTTTGGAAGATTACAAAGAATGCATACACTATTCCTCAGAATGGTCCCTCTATTGTTGATGAGATCAAAGAAGCATAAACTAATACCAAGGCTATAGAATCATTTCTAAGTTCTTTGACAGATTCAAAGATGACAAATGTGATAGGTATGAATACTACACATGAGATTTGGAAAAAGTTGGAAACATTGTATGAAGGAGATGCACTAGTGAAAGTTGCTAAGCTGCAAAGTTTGAAAGGAAAGTGGGAGAACATGAAGATGAGTGAAGATGAAGACATATTTTCTTTCACGCAAAAGGTAAATGAACTAGTCATGGGCCGCATTAGATGTGTCCGTGGAATCTTGGAAGAAGATGAGATTGTGGCTAAAATACTTAGATTTGTGCTGACTTCTTACAAAACAAAATCTCATGCTATTGAAGAGCTTAGGATAGTTAAAAATGTAACAAGAGACATGCTTATTGGAAAAATTGTTGCCTTTGAGTTGAGTGAATTTGGTGAATCTTCGCCTAAGAAATAGTTTGCATTGAAAGCTACTGTATCTAGGAAAAGCCAACAAAGATACGATCCAGGAGAGAACTCCAGGAAAACATTCAAGTATGAAGATGAAATGAAACAAATTGAAGATGAAGAAAGAGAGCTAGAAGATCTGGAAGCAATAATTTAGAAAACAGAAGCCAGAGGACAAGGTAAGTACAAGGTAAATTTTCCTATTAAATGTTTCTCTTGCAATAAGATAGGTCATTTTGCATCAAGGTGTCCTAAAAGAGTTTCTAAGTATAAAATTGATAAGACTAGATTTCAAAAGAAATGTTATTATGCTAAATAAGGTGTTACTAATGATGAATCTGATAAATAAAATGGAAATGAAAATGAATGGGTATTCATTGCTATCAAGGAAAATGGTTCGGTGTCCACTAAATCAGCTAGTAATCAGAATATTGAGAAAGCTCTTGCAGCCAAGATTGATGAGAAGGCTGAGTGGGTGATTGACAGTGGATGCTCACATCATATGATTAGTGACAAAATAAAGTTCCTAAGCTTTGAAAAGTATGACGATGGTGTTGTAAGATTTGGAGATAACAATGCTGGTGTGATTTGTGGCAAAGGCACTATTTCTCTTGGTGGTAAATGTAATACTGATGATTTTATATGTGTTGAAGGTTTGAAGTACAATTTACTAAGTGTTGGATAGATGGTTGAAAAAGGTTACAATATTCAGTTCAAAGATGGTAAGTGCAAAATATTGGGAAGCTTAGGAAATATGATTTCTTCGGGTACAAAGACAAGAGGTAATATTTTTCACTTAAATGTTGCTAGTGAAAGTTGTTTGATTGCTCAAGTTGATGTAAGTTGGTTATGGAATAGAAGGTTGTGTCATGTGAATTTTGATAACATTGTCAAAATAAGCTCCACACAAGCATCCAGAGATCTACCTAAGTTAGTGAAGCCTACTAACACTATATGCAAGGAATGTCAGATGGGAAAGTAGACAATAATTTCATTTAGAAGAAAACAAAATCATTCCAATGGATTATTGGATTTTGTACATAATGATCTATTTGGTCCATCCAGAATCAGAAGTCTACAAGGAAAAAGGTACTTTATGTTTCTTATTGATGATTATTATAGAATGGTATGGGTTGCTTTCTTAAGAGAAAAACATGAGGCATTAGAGAAATTCAAAAGATTCAAATATTTGGTAGAGAATGAGACAATCTTGAAGATAAATTTTTTGAGATTAGACAGAGGTGGTGAATTCACTTCCCAAGAATTCAATTCATTTTGTGAAGAGCATGGAATAAAAAGACAGTTATCTGCTCCCCAGATCCCACAACAAAACTAAGTTGTTGAGAGAAAGAATAGAACAATCCTAGATGTTTCCAGAACCATGATGTTGGAAGGTAATTTTCCTCATTTATATTGGAGAGAAGTTGCAAGCACTGTTGTGTATACTATCAATGAGGTGAATGTAAATGGTAATTCTGGTAAGACTCCTTTTGAGCTATGGTTTGGCTATAAGCCTACTATTAAATATTTCAAAATCTTTGGAAGAGGATGTTATATTAAGAGAGATGAAGATATTGGCAAGTTTGATGCTAGAAGCAATGAAGGGATCCTTCTAGGTTACTCTACTAAGAGAAAATCCTATTGGTGTTACAATAAAATGTTGAAGAAAATGGTTGAAAGTGAAAATGTCAAAGTTGATGAGGAAATTGTTAGATCATCCAGGTAATGTGGATATGATTCAGATGACCAAAAATATAGTATTGATGATGGAAAGAATCTGAAAACATTTAATCAAGTTCAAATTGTTCTGGTAAATCAAGAAAACCATGAAGGAGAAGACAATGGAAAGGCAGAAGAAAGAACAGAAGAACCCAAAATTCCAAGGTATGTAAAGTGAAGTCATTCTAAAAGTCAGATCATAGGAGACAAAAAAAAGGTGTGCAAACTAGAAGAATAATTGCAGAAGAATATTGTCTGATATCCAAGACTAAGCCTAGCAATATCAATGAAGCATGCAAAGATGAATATTGGATGGAAGCAATGGAGGAAGAAATGGTGTAGATAGAGAAAAATGATACTTGGACTCTTGTTCCTAGACCTCAAGAAAAAAATGAGATTGGAACCAAATGGGTCTTTCAGAATAAGTTGAATGAGCAAGGTGAAGTAGTTAGAAAAAAATCAAGACTGGTATGTAAAGGATACTCACAAATCGAAAGTATTGATTTTGAAGAAACCTTTGCCCCTGTTGTTAGAATTGAAGTTGTAAGGTTATTTCTTGCTTATGCTACTTTCAAGAATTACAAAGTCTATCAAATGGATGTGAAGTCAACATTCCTGAATGGTGAACTAGAAGAGGAAGTTTATGTTGAGCAACCAGATGGATTTCAACTTACTGATGAAAAATACATGGTTTTCTGATTGAAGAAAGTACTATATGGACTCAAACAAGCCCCTAGAGCATGGTATGCTAGATTGGATAAATACTTGTTGAAACTGGGATTCAATAAAGGCATTGTTGATAGCAATCTGTATTTCAAGCTGGATCAGGATAGAGAATTGATAATTGAATTTTTTGTTGATGACATTATTTTTTAAGGTGATGATGACTTATGCATGAAGTTTGCTGATGAAATGAAAAGTCAATTTGAAATGTCAATGATAGGAGAAATGAAATTATTTTTAGGGTTGCAAATTACTCAGTTAGATGATGGAATCTTTATTTATCAGTCCAAATATCTAAGAGAGTTACTAAAAAAGTTTGGCATGGAAGACTCAAAGCCAATTGGTACACCCATGGTAATCGGATGCAAGCTAACATAGAGTGATGATTCTCTTAAGGCTAATCAAATAAGATATAGGTCAATGATTGGTGGATTGATTTATTTGACTCAAACTAGACCATACATTATGAATGTTGTGTGCATGGTTGCTATATATCAAGCTGATCCAAAGGAATCACATGTGACTGTAATAAAGAGGATTTACAAATACTTAAAAGGAACAGTTGATTTTGGTCTTTGGTATCCTAAGGAAGATGATCTTACTCTGAATGCCTTTATAGATGTAGATTGGGTTGGAGATGTGGATGATAGGAAAATTATAAGTGGTGGTGCATTCTTCTTAGGGAAGAATTTGGTGTCTTGGCTAAGTAAAAAGAACTCCATTTCCTTATCTACTGCTGAGGCAGAATATATTGATGTTGCAAATAACTGTACTTAAGTGTTGTGGATGAAGAAAATGCTGAAAGATATTAGAGTTGAGTATGATGAGCCTATTTCTATATTTTATGACAATTCAAGTGCCATAAACATTTCTAAGAATTCGGTGCTACACTCAAAGAAAAAACATATATCTATCAAGTATCACTTTTTGAGAGACAAAGTGAGTGATAATGAGGTCAGACTGGAATATGTGACTACTAAGGAATAAATTACAGATATCTTTACTAAACCATTTCCTAAGGATACTTTTGAGTATCTCAGAGGAAATTTAGGGGTGATTTCCCCTCCTAAACTAAACTAAGATGCAATTCTTTGCATCAATCCGTGCACATATAGTTAGATCTTATTTCAGATTGATGTTATGGTGGCTGCTACTTAGGGAGAGTAGTCAGATGATATCAGGTTTAGAGCTTCTATACCTTTGCCATTGATGTCAAAGGGGGAGAAGACCAATGTAAAAAATATTTGTAGAAGAAAGGGGGAGAAGTGCAATAAGTGCTAAGAGAGAGAAGGTGGAGGAGAAATTAAGGAAGAGAAGAACATGTTGAGAAGAGTTAGTTGTGTCAATGGTATTTTTCACATCATGTGTTGCCATCAATGACAAAGGGGGAGATTTTTCGATATTGTGGTTGGGTTGCTGATATGTGGTTTTCATTCATATCAAAACTATTAGCATTAGTGGACTGAAGACTATATATGTCGAGGATATTGAGAAAATTGTAATAAATATATTCCAGACAGTCTGTGAAGTTGAGAAGGTCTGAGTGATGGAAATTTTTGTACATTGATTATCAGAAGGCGCACATTAAAGGGTTTTTTGTTGAGCCTATCTAGTATGTTGTTCAAAAGTTTCAGTGGTGCGCATCAAGAATTGAGAAAGTTTTGAAGTTATGTGTTCCTACAGTTATTCAATTACTATAATAGGTGTTTCTAGAAGATGTAATTGCAATTCTGATGAATTGAGTTGTTGCATACATTCCTCAGATGTTTAGTGATGTTTCTAGATCATGCTCTATAATTTTAGTATGTCTGTGTTGATCGGTGTGTTCGTGATCAAATATTTTCCTTTGTGTATTCGAGTTTTCATGTTCTTGGCCGACATAATGGTGGTAACGTGTTGCAGATCCTTATGGATTAATATTTTATTTTTTGGAATGTTCGAGGATGTTTATTTAGTTCCTCACTATTTTGTGACCAATTTAGGTTGGTACACATTAAGATTTGTTAATGAAATTGGGCTAATAGTTGTAATTTACTCTTTATTTGTGGCCGACAGAGTTGATGTAAATTCATGTAGCAGATATATAAGAATGATTCTTTCTTCATTTTTGAGTGTGTGAGTTTGAATGAAAGTTTGAAAGTGTGTTAGCATGAAGTGTGTATGTGAAATGTGCAAATAAAGATCAGATCATCCGAATTCAGAGCAGAGTGTGAAGAAGATTGAGTGAAGTGTGAAGAAGTGTTTTTGTGCCTAATCAGAACTGTCATCAAGCTTTTGTAGAGGCTAATTTCTCAGTTCAACCTCATCAGATGGATTTAATCTAGTTGTTTTATGTAAGGCAATGAGCCTTCCCTTTGAGTAGTGAGCTCTAGGCAGTGTACCTAAATGCATGTGCATTCCCTACTTTTTTCTTTCATTATACTTCTAACAGGGTATAATCTTGTGGACTAACATCCATTGTGGTTTTTTCCCTAACAGGGTTTCAACGTATAAAATATTGGTGTTCATGTGTCTCTGATGTATTGTTGATTTATGCTTTCACTATTAATTATCAGATCTAAGATTAAAGGTTGATTAAGGTTGAATAATTTTAAATTCTGTAACAACTAATTCACCCCCCCTCTCCTAGTTGTCTATCCTTGTTTTTCCAACAAGATCCATAAGTACAAAACTACTATAGACATAAAAAAATTCCTAGCCATGCGACCCTTAACTTCTTCATAATTCTTTCATATTCATATCTCATTAATTAAATAATGTTAATTATTTAATTATTTTATAAAGTCATATGTCCTCTATTAATTAATTGACTTTAATTATTTAATTAATTCATTCTTACCTTTATTCTTTCTTGATTAATTCAATAAATATTATTTATTTAATTGCATTGCTAATTAAATCTATCTTCTATTAAATAATCATTTTAAATTATTTAAATAATTCTAGTCATACTTTCAACTATAATTAAATAATCACTTTAATTATTTAATTATTCCTTAGCCTTTTCTCCCTTTAACTAAATAAATCTTTATTTATTTAATTTAATCCCAAAATCTCGTGTTGAATTAAATTATTATTTAACTCATAAAAAGATTTATCCATATCACATTCTTTATAATTAGATAATCTCTTTGCTATTTAATTAGCTATTTATCACTTATCTCTAGATCTAATTTGATCATTCAGTTATCTGGTGAGATAGTATCTATTTGTTTATAATAAACACTCTTTTCTAATGGAGTCTTTATTCTTCTTATCTCAACTAGTTTCCACTAGTGATTAAATTGTTGAGAAACTCTATCTCAATTTCCAGCTTTATGCTCCTTCATCCTTGCCTTGGCATTAAAATGTTCCTTCCTGCATTTATCACTATACCGCGGCGGTCTTCTTTTGTGTTCTGGCAGTATTGCGGTGAAGGGTTTGGTGGTTACCGCCATACTACATGCAATTTTATTCTCACCATGGTGGCCGTAGTATCAGGTCTCCCCTCTATCTGGCGATTACTGCCCTACTGCGGCCAGCCAAGAGGCTGACTGCGGTGGCCACGGTAAAGCCGCCAGTGGCCTGGCTAACGGTTACTGCCCTACCACGACCAGCCAAGAGGCTGACCATGGTGGCTGTGGTAAGGCCACCAGTAGTCTTCCAGAATGGTTCACTACCATACCTTAGGGTGAACTCGAGAGCGTCGCGGTAGCGCGGTAAGAGCTCAGGCAAGCTCGGTACGCTTACCGCCATACCGCGAGCTAGTTGGATGGGCTCGGCGGTAGCATAGTAAGAGCTCGGATGAGCTCAGTAGGCTTACTTCCATATCGTGAGCTAGTCGGATGGGCTCGACGGTACCGCAGTAAAGGAGGTGAGGAGCTCGGTGAGCTCAGTGACTGGTTTGACCGAGTTGGACTCGATGTCAGAAGCAAATGGCAAATGATTTTTAGACACGTGGCTCAGTGTCTAAGCAATGATTGGACAGACCAAAAGAGTAATTGCAGTAGGTGGAAGTCAACCCAGGGTGGCGTAACAGTACCTGATTTGGGTGAAGGCTTTAATGCCTGGGTGGCTCAATGCAGGAAAATCAGTATGGGAAGATCATGGGCGCGATTGAATTCGACAGGGATGTACCTTGTGATCCGCAATAGACTGACAGACTTGATTGCAACGTTAGACATAAGGAATTTGGTAACTTATTGCATAAAATGAGAATTCAAACTGTATGTTTTTTGAGTAAAAAAAAAAAAAAGAAAACATTGTAACAATGAGATAATTTGAGTCTGCTGCTGTGAGCTGATCAGAGATGACTATAATTTGTATGTAACCATTTTGGTACTATAATACAAATAGTCTGGACTTTGTGTGGTGGGTTTTTTACCTGAAAAGGTTTTCCCATGTATATCTTGTGTCAATCTATGAATGCTCAACTTTGTGTAATATTTATTTTACTTTCATGTATTCATATTTAGTAGTTTTTGAAGCTATTGAAACTAGTTTATGCTTTACTCCTCTATTGTATTAGTGTTAAGGGAATGTATTATGCACTATTGGGTCTCTAGATCCATGCATGTTTTTCCCTTCAAGTGGTATCAGAGCAAGTGGCCAGTTGTGTTATCCTTGTAGGAAAGATCAATTTTTTGTGCTAATACTGTTTCAGTGGGAGTCTTGCATTGTTAAAACTTGTTTTTGTTTGAGATGGCGAGTACATCTATTAGAGTAGACATTGAAAAATTTAATGGCAGTAACTTTGAGTTATGGAAACTCAAGATAGAAGACTTGCTTGTGGATAAAGACCTCTGGATTGCAGTGTCTGGAACTAAGCCACAAAGTACAATGTAAGAAGCTTGGGATCTTGCTGATAGAAAAGCAAGAGGTTTGATAAGACTAAGTCTTTTCGATTCTGTTCTCCTAAATGTCCATGAGGAGTAGTTTGCAGCTTCATTATGGAAGAAGCTTGGTGATATTTATCAGGGAAAGTCTTTGGTAAATAAGTTATTCCTGAGGAAGAAGTTGTACTCCTTGAAGATGGACGAAGGTGCTTCTATTGGAGACCATTTGAACTCATTTAACATGAGTGTCACTCAACTAGCATCTATAGGAGTAAATATTGAGGAGGAGGATCATTGCATGCTTCTATTATGTTCATTACCTGACAGTTGGGATCATCTTGTGATGGCCATTGGAAGCACTACTACTGCTTTCAAGATGGAAGATGTTGTTGCCTCATTGCTATCTGAAGAGATGCGGAGGAAGTCTTCAGAGATGGCCAAAGAGGCTCTTGTTGTTCAAGGTAGACCAAAGGAGAAAGGCAAGAAGAAAGAAAAGAAGTCAAAATCCAGATCTACAGGGATATCAAAGTCTCCTGGTAAAAATTTTAAGGTGAGATGCTGGAACTATGGGCAACCTAGTCATATTAGGAAGGACTACAAGGAGAAGAATAAGAAGAATGCTTCTGATAATGAATCATCTCAAAGTGATGCAGACACCTTCATTGCAACAGCCTTGACAACTCAGGCATCAGATGATGTATGGCTGGTTGACTCAGGTGATTCTTTTCACATGACATCCAATAGAGAATGGTTCTCTAAATATGAGAAGTATGATGATGGAAAGGTATACTTGGCAAGTGATTCAATGTTGGAGATAGTTGGCAGAGGAAGAGTTAGAATTTAGTTTCCTGATGGGAGAGTCAAAGGTATTGGTGGCATACTTCACATACCAGGTTTGGCTCGAAATCTTCTTTCTGTCAGTAAGTTAAATGATGCTGGTGTAGAAGTTTCTTTTTCAAGTAAGGGGTGTAAAATGGCTAGAGGTGCAATGATGCTGGCTAAGGGTGTTCGTACTGGCACTCTGTATAAGTTGGATGCATGTCCTGTTCTTTGTAATAGTGCCTCTGTAAAGTCATGCAATGTTGCACTTGTAAAGAAAGATGAAGACTCTTCTTTGGTTGCAAATGAAATGGAGGTAAAACTCCTAGCTGAGAAGACTATGCTATGGCATCATAGAGTTGGTCACATTGGTGAGAAAGGTTTAAAAACCTTGAAAAATAAAAATCTTGTAGAAGGGCTTGATGATTGTAACCTTGAGTTTGATTTTTGTGAACACTGTATCTATGGAAAAAAGCACTGTGTTTCTTTTTATTCTAGTTCTCACAAATCTTCTGGTATACTAGATTATGTTCATTCTGATGTGTTTGGTCTAGTTAATGTTCCTTCGTTATCAAATTCTAGATATTATGTTTCTTTTATTGATGACTGTTCAAGAGGGGAATTTGTATACTTCATTAAAAGTAAATCAGAAGTGTTCAGTCAATTTAAAGAATTTAAATCTTTGGTTGAGAATCTGACTAGAAGGAAAATTAAGTGTTTGAGGACAGACAATGGTGGTGAATTTTGTTCTATAGATTTTGAAAGGTATTGCATTGATCATGGAATTAAAAGGCACAAGACAACACCTTACACTCCACAACAAAATGGATTTGCTGAAAGGTTGAACATGACGTTGATGGAAAAGGCAAGGAATATGTTGAGTGGTGTTGGTCTAGAGCAGAAGTTCTAGGCTGAGGCTATGGCTACAACATGTTATCTAATAAATATATCTCCTTGTTCAGCTCTTATTGACAAGACACCTTTGGAAGCATGGTCTGGTAAGAAGTCCTCTCTAAGACATGTCCGTGTGTTTGGATGTGAGGCATATGTTTATGTGACAAATGAAAAGAGATCCAAATTGGATAACAAGGCTATCAAATGTATTCTCATCGGCTATGGAGTTGGTGTGAAAGGATACAAGCTTTGGAATCCTGTTACTGAGAAGGTTTTGTACAGCAGAAGCATGATATTTCATGAGCTAAAACCTTCAGTTAGTGATTAGCAGCTTGGGACAAATTAGAGTGACAAGAAGAAGGATGCAGTTGAAATTTCCCAAACTCCAGAAAGGGAAGAGCTGCATGGTGTACCTGAAACTGAGGAGAGCTCAAGCAGCTTTGGAAGTTTTGATGATGAACAACCTCAGCCTGTAAGAAGATCTATATGAGAAAAAAGGCAACCTGATAGGTATGGTTTCTCTATGGTAGATTCAAATTTTTTTTATGCTTTAATTACTAGCACTGATGAGCTGAGGACTATTAGGGAAGCAATCGGCATGGCTAATTCAAAGTCTTGGCTGGAAGCCATGAATGAAGAAATCGATTCTTTGAAAAAGAATGATACCTGGAATTTGGTACCACTACCCAAAGGGCGAAAGCCTATTGGCTGTAAGTGGATATTCAAAAAGAAGACAGGTCTTAATGGCAGTGTTGAGAAGTACAAGGCACGACTGGTTGCAAAGGGTTTTTCTCAAATTGAGGGAATTGATTATGGAGAGATTTTTTCCCCTGTAGCAAAGCTAACATCCATCAGATTTCTTTTGTCTTTAGCAGTTATATATGATTTTGAAATTGAGCAAATGGATGTGAAGACAACATTTCTCCATGGTGAGCTAGAAGAAGAAATCTACATGTCCCAGCCTGAACATTTTGTTGAAAAAGGTAAACAAAATCTGGTTTGAAAATTAAGTAAATCTCTTTATGGTTTAAAAAAATATCCTAGAATGTGGTACCAAAAATTTGACACATTTGTGTTGTCAATTGGATTTGTGAGATCAAAATCTGATCATTGCATTTATTATAAATCTGAAAATGATCATGTGCTTGATATCACCCTGTATGTGGATGATATGTTATTTATTGGAAATAGCAAGACTATGATTTCTGACCTTAAATCTCAGTTGTCTACAAAGTTTGAGATAAAAGATCTTGGTGTAGCTAGGTACATTCTTGGAATGGAGATTACCAAGGAAAGAACAAGAAAAAAAATTTGGGTCAGTTAGAGTAAGTATGTGAAGACAGTTCTAGAGAGGTTTAACATGGATGAATGCAAGCAACTTGTTGTTCCAATCATGCATGGAACAAAGTTGTCTGTTGAAGACTATCCAAAGTCTACTACAGAGATGGAGGACATGACCAGTGTGCCTTATGCAAGTGTTGTTGGTAGTTTGATGTATGCTATGGTCTGTACAAGACCAGACATTGCCCAAGTAGTGGGAGTTCTAAGCCGATTTATGGAAAATTCGGGAAGATTGCATTGGGATGCTATGAAGAGAGTATTCAGGTATTTGAAGGGGACTTCAGATTATGCATTGTATTACCATGGTAGTATGATTGCATCACAGAGGGCTCTCAGCATTCGTGGGTATGTTGATTCAAATTGGGCAGGGGACATTGACAGTAGGCGATCCACCAGTGGATACACTTTCATGATCAATGGTGGAGCTATCAGTTAGATGAGCAAGCGGCAGGCTGTAGTTGCTTTATCCATGAAAAAGGCAAAGTACATGGCTACAACTCATGCCTGTAAAGAGGCTGTCTAGTTAAATCATTTGTGTTCAGACATTAGATTCAATGCCGAGAAGATTTCAATCTACTATGACAGCCAGAGTGCCATTTGTTTGGCAAAGAATGCTACCTTTCATGCTAGAACC
The DNA here is from genome assembly GCA_007115665.2 of Sequoiadendron giganteum. NCBI lineage: Eukaryota > Viridiplantae > Streptophyta > Pinopsida > Cupressales > Cupressaceae > Sequoiadendron > Sequoiadendron giganteum. Next base: position 137,684,893 of record CM021110.1, on the reverse strand, counting down.
AAGCACATTGATGTGCAATATCATTTCATAAGGGATATGGTTGAAGATGGAAAGGTCAGTCTGGAAAAGGTAGATACCTTGAAGAATGTTGCAAATGCTTTGACAAAGCCGGTGAGCATAGACAAGTTTAGATGGTGCACAAAATCGATGGGCCTTGGGGACTATGACAGACAGTGATTTTTGTTGCAATGGGGTTGCTGGAAATGTTTGCCAAGTGGGAGCTTGTTGAGAATCTGTGTCTCAATTTCTAGCTTTATGCCCCATTGATCCTTTCCTTAGCGTTAAAATATTCCTTCCCGCATTTACCACTATACCGTGGAAGTCTTCTTTTGTGTTTTGGCGGTACCGCGGTGAAGGGTTTGGCGGTTACCGCAATACCGCGCACAGTTTTATTCTCACCATGGTGGCCGCAGTATCAGGCCTCCCCTCTATCTGGTGGCTACTTCCCTACTGTGGCTAGCCAAGAGGTTGACCGCAGTGGCCATAATAAAGCCACTAGCAGCTTGGCTGGCGGTTACCGCCCTACCGCGGCCAACCAAGAGGCTGACCACGGTGGCTGTGGTAAAGCCACCAGTGACTTGGTGTGTGGTTACCGCCCTACCACGGCTAGCCAAGAGGTTGACCATGATGGCCACAGTGAGGCTTCCAGCAGTCTTCCAGAACGGTTCACCACCATACCACAGGGTGAACCTAGGAGGGTCGCGGTAGCGCGGTAAGAGCTCGAACGAGCTTGGTAGGCTTACCGCCATACCACAAGCTACTCGGATGGGCTCGACGGTAGTGCAATAAGAGCTTGAATGAGCTCGATAGGCTTATTGCCATACCACGAGCTGATCAGATGGGCTCAATGGTAGTGCGGTAAAGGAGGTGAGGAGCTCGGTGAGCTCAACAACTGGTTTGATCGAGTTGGACTCGGTGTCAGAAGTGAATGGCCAATGATTTGTAAACACATGGCTCAGTGTCTAAGTAATGATTGGACAAAGACCAAAAGAGTAATTGCAATAGGTGTAGGTCAACCCAAGGTGGCGAAACAGAACCCGATTTGGGTGAAGGCTTTAATGCCCGGGTGGCTCAATGTAGGAAAATCGATATGGGCAGATCATGGGTGCGATTGAATCTAATAGGGATGTACCTTGTGATCGATGGTTGACTGAAAAAATTTATTGCAATGTTAGATTTAAGGAAGTCGATAACTTATTGCATAAAATGAGAATTCAAACTATATGTTTTTTGAGTAAAAAAAAAAAATTGTAACAGTGAGAGATAATTTGAGTGTGCTACTGTGAGTTGATCATAGATGACTATAATTTGTATGTAACCATTCTTTTATTGTAATACAAATAGTCCGGACTTTGTGTGGTGGGTTTTTTACCTGAAAAGGTTTTCCCACATATATCTTGTGTCAATCTGTGAATGCTCAACTTTGTGTAAAATTTATTTTACTTGCATGTATTCATCTTGAATAGTTTGTGAAGCTATTGAAACTGGTTTATGCTTTACTCCTCTGTTGTATTAGTGTTAGTGGAATGTATTCCACACTGTTGGGTCTCTAGATCCATGCATGTTTTTCCCTTCATAAATTATGACTCTAAACTTTAAAAAATATAATCAATATACGCACTCCCTGTATTACAATTTTGCACTCTCAAATCTCAGATTCAACAAAAGACCTTGTACATCGGCCCAAAATTCCCTTTTATAGAATAAGGGAGAAAAACAAGCTTCAGGCCAGAATGTACACATGTCCACACTTGATTGGACCAATATTTTACACATTCCCTTCTGCAGTTATATTTGAATTTTACAATTGGAGGGAATGCATATAAGACAAAATTTATTTTAAATTGTCGTGGAGAAGGAAACCCACCTTCCAAAAGGAAACCCACCTTCAAAAAGGAAACCCCTTAAAAGGAAAATCATCTTTAACTGTTTCAACACTTTATCCACCTCGGCAGTAATCCACATGAACTATCTGCACTTTGAGCTAGGAGAAGTATGTGTATATTCAATTGTAACTTCTAAGGCTAGACCTGTAATATACTTGACCAAGTCTTACTCTCCACCCTAGTGCTCATATCCCAAAATCATTAGTGAAGAAATTCTTCCATAATTTAAATTATGCTTCAGATTTCCACTTTAAAGCAATAACCTCATCTATGTTTTCTCTATATGGTGCATATTTCACCATCACTAATGTAGATTCCTAATCAAAATATTCTAGGAAACTAATAACAGAGGATAGTTTGTCAAGTGTATCATTCAACATACCAATATCAGTGTTCTTGCATTTCTCATTTGTCTGGGTTGAAATGATGTCATTAATTTGGTCTTTCCAAGCATGCAAAGGCTTCACCTCATCATAATTATGCTGGATATTTGGTAATGGTGTTAAATCTACTTCATCATATTTGGACTTTAATTCTTTGATCTTCATTTCCATAGGAGAAACATATCCCTGGAACTTCTACTCCATAATCTCATTAACAAATTGATAAGTTGGGATAACCATGGGATACTTACCCTTCTAATGCTTTGCTCCTACTACCATGAAATTTAATTGTTCAGCTCTAGGACTCCACTTATCCAAAAATGGGGTGGTCTATTCTTTATCTCCTGGGAACAACCTAATTGCTTGCAACATTAAAGTATAACTTGCATGAAAACTATTTAATTTTCCTTGGACATTTCTATTCAAGTGTCCCAATACAACATCTACAATTATTGAATTAATTTTCCATATAGATTCTTGGGACTATTGCAATAATTCTTTATACTCCTCAACCTGGTGGATTAAATTCTCCTTTGAAATCCCTCCTCCTGAAGTATTTGCCTCCTTAATTGCAATGGGCTCCTATCCCATATTATATGGAACAATTGCCAAGGATTTTCCTTGTGAGGGAGGTTGAGGTTTCTCCATTGGTGGATCAGAAACATTATGGCTAGAGCTACCTTTTCCTTGAGACTTTCATGTCTCCATTTTCTACTTCAATAATGCTAGCTCAATTTCTAATTGTGCAACTATTTGTTGACTCTTATTGTACTCATTAATAAGATAATTATATTGGCCCCTCAGAGTATCTTTTTCCTTGGTCAAATCGCCAACAGTTCCCTTCTTCCTAGAATTTACCCTAACCTTCAATGGAGGCTGGTAAGAAGGTCTTTCCTCCAATCCTACTTCAAGATACTCTTCAATAGCTTGTGACTTTCCTTTGTCCTCAATTACCTATCCAGCCTTCAAGACTCCTACCATGCTCTCAAAATTGTCAATAGTATATGTGGCTCTATTCAACTCACCACTAATATTCGGCATGGGATCATATGTAGGGTTCTTTTCTTTCTTCTTCTTCATCATCTTAGTAAAAGCTATATTATTTTATTTTCTTTCCTCCTGCACTTTCAAGTCAAGGATGTTTCTGAGGATATCCTCATGGAAATATAAATTGTGAATGAATGTGCTTGTCTTGTGCTTTGCCTTAATTTGAGAGATGAAACCCTTAGGATCATGGTTCCTTGGGCATATATTTTTCAACCCATAAGGCTCAAGTAATGTCCCCAAATCTTTCCATCCTCCTTTTGCCATGACAAAATCAGAAAAAGTTGTATACTTAGGAAAGAAATATCCCTTCTTCTGCTTTGTTGTCAAGTGAACCATTTGGGCATGTCCAAACTATCTCATTATTTCTATGAATCCAATTCTTAGAGTCACATCCCTTGGAAAAGCGTACGGGTTGACATTAGTGACATATAACCTAAAAATGGTTGTATTATAGTAAGGGATGCTATCTCCCAAATTATGTGTCAAATTCAAGTCATGCCTCCTCTCCATTGGCCTTAAGAAATCATGAATTTCCTTTGGAATACTAGGTGGATCATAGATCAAGGATATTTTCAATCTTGACCCAAAAACATTATGAAATACCACATAGTCAAAACTAAAGTCATGCCTACCTAGAATTTTGGTCCAGTATTGGATAGGCATGTCAATATCATCCTCTTTCTTTTTCAATTTCATATTCTGCCTAGAAATTCTCTCTCCCTTATACAAAAAATGCGCATCAATAAGGAATTTCATCTAAAACTTACCAATTATTTTCCTTCTTTTAGAGCTACCAAACCCTCATGCATTTTATCGGCTCGATAGGTAGCAAAATCATATACTACATTGAAAGCTAGATGTTGAAGATTCACAACCATGTACATGAGGTCAGTAGGCAAGGTAGACTTTATAATAATACCAAGAACTTGACACAAGGAACAAACAATCTTCTTGAAGTAATTGTAAAATTACTTCAGGGGAAAAGGTTCAGGCTCATTCTTTCCAATCACCGTCCTCTTCTTATTTTTCCTATTCCTATGGTTGCCAAATGAGGAATTAACAAAGAAGTCCTAAATAAACCCTTTGTATTTCTATATTCTTCTTTGAAGGCCTTAAGGTCAACAAAAACCATATCCTTATTCCATTCGTGGAGACCAAAAATTTCTGCAATTTCCTCTTTGGTCATTTTAACCATCTCTACACCATCATATGTCCTGACAATTCTGGTCACGGGATCATATCTTGCTGCAACATCCTTTAACAAGTCAACATCCAGATACAAAATCGGTACCACTAGCTTGCCGAGGTCTAACCTCCAAGGATTACACATAGGAGCACACAAGTTTTTGTTCCCAAACCAATTAGAAAATAACTGCCAACCTGTATATGGCACCTTAGCATCTCAAATTGCACTTTTTTTATCAGTTAACCCTGCTAAAACTTGAAGCCCATAAAACAAAGCCTTTCCCTCAAGTTTCTTATTGGTAGAGGGTTTTAATATGTCTATGACATCCTAAGAAAAATTCCTATTACAAATTTCAGAGCTAGAACTTTGGGCTTTGGACACCATTGCACAAGTCAAACTAAGGTTTAACCTAGGGTTTGAATACTGTAAGGATTTTGGGATTTAGCTTCTAGCTATATAGCCTTAAATGCAGTAGTTTCACAAATTGAAAGGTCATGGTAATTATTTGTTCAAGCTTTAAAATAATTTTAAAGAAAAAAAACCTAGTGCAAGCTTTAGAACAAAGCAAGACACGATTCACCTTTACCCCCAAGAAAACAACAATTTTCCAAAAGACAAAGAGCATAGTGTATACATTACTTACATTTTTTCTTATAGAGAGCTTTTATGACATTTATGTTGGACTTACAGGAATTTTGTCGTATCTCTTGGTGTCTAGAAAATCTTTCTCAACATGAAATTAAAACACAGAAATAGCAATTAGAGAAACTTCTAGCATTAAATTTGGTGGCTTGGACTGAACTTCATTACTATTCACTCATGCAAGAAACAACGATTATTGTACAATGCTCACCCACTTTGAATATCAACTGTCAATTTCAATCCAAGAAAGAAAGAAAGAATGACTCAGATTGAGTCAATATGTTTTGAAAATGCCACGTTCATCCACCAAATTCTAGGCGAATGAAAATTCACTGATGAGACACCACCTCAGCACGAGTGGGTCCCACTTTGATCACATCATACCTGGCATCAATGTCCATGCGTCACTCATTCACACACATCGCAACATCTTTAAAACTATTATTTTAATTGTGCGAGGTTGGCGAGAAACAACCATTATTTATCATTACATGACAACCTTTGATTCAATAGCCTTCATTAAATCAAAGATGAACAAGGATTGGGCCCCACGATTGTAGGTGACATGTGGAAGCATCTCACACACCTCATCATTCATTTTTGACGTCATAAAAAATCCTTGTGAGGCTAGCGAGGAATGGTCAAGATCGAGTCTATCAATCTAACGATCTAGAAATTTGCACATGCAACAAATGGTATTGATAAAAAGGGGGGCCGACTAGGCAAATGGGGCACAATCCTTAAGGTAAGAAATTTAGATGCAAGTCTAAAGCTATGAAAATTTATTGAATTGACATTAAGCGAGGATTAAAATTAAGTCCAAACATGGGGAAGACCGACAAACCAGGTAAAAGGGACTGGTAACTTGAATGACCTAAAAGGCTCAAACCATGACTTATGCAATCAGTGACTTGGAATAACATGTCAACGCAGGATTGGAACACCTAGATCAAAACAAAACAAAAGACCAAACACAAAGGTTTTTTAAGGCTAAAACCCTGAACCCCAAAGTAGACCAGTGGTGCCACACACTAATGAAACAAGGAATAAACCAAATTGTGGAAAAATTTAAGAGCTCTACCAGTGGCTCTGATTGGGAATGTATGCCCCCTATGGGCATAGAAAGAAACAAGAATCTCAGGTGAAATAGACCAAAACAAAGAGAACCAAACAGAAAGAATTGGCCTGGACAAGAAAAATAGACACAACAGAAATAAACAAACCACACCTATATACACTAATTATAGGATTGTACATTGTACATGGAAAAGAACTATTTCAGGAGAAATAGGACTTCAAAAACTATCAATGTACTGGAAGTTCCATAATCTCGCCTATAAGGGATCACAAGAAATATGAGTCCTCCCCATGTAGGTCAACAATTGTATATGGGCCTAACCATAAGGGATCAAACTTCCCATGTTTATCTTTGTCTTCTATTCTTGCATTCCACAACAAAACCATTTCTTCTATCTCAAACTTTCTCTCAACTGCCTTCTTATCATAAAGATACTTAACTTGGAGCTGCAGTTTTTTATTCCTTTTATGAGCCTCTCTCTGAGTCTCATCCAATTGATTTAACTCCTCCAACCTATGTTGCATCTCATCACACACATCATCATCATATTCTTGGACAAACTTGTACATTTTAAGTAGATTACTATATGGTATGGATGCTTCTTCCCCATATACTAAGTTAAAAGGCGAATACCCAATCACTTTCTTTATAGTTGTTCTATCAACCCACAATGCCAACTGTAGCTTTGAATCCCAAGCCTTCTTATTTTTCTCAATCACCTACTTGATGATCTTCATTAGGATTTTGTTTTTGGACTCGGCTTGTCCATTTCCTTGGGGGTGATAAGTGGAAGATCAAGAGATTGTTATACCATATTGATTGCAAAAACCAACAAATTCCTTAGACCTAAAACACATTGTGTTATCTGAGACAATTCTCTTAGGTACCCCAAATCTTCTCAAGATGTTGTTCATCAAAAATCAGTGACCACCTTACTTGTAGCCTTTTTGGTTTGGATTGCCTCAACCCATTTGGTAAAATAATTAGTTTCCAATAGTATCCATGCATGCCATCGCTAAATTTTTTAGACATCTCGCGTATGAAATCAATGCCCCATTGCTGGAAAGGAGCTTGGGAAGATGCTGGCCTTAATGGAAAATTTCCAAAGAATTTCAGCTTCCCAACAAACCTTTGATAGACATCACACTTATTAACATACCTATAGGCGTCTTTGAGCATAGTAGGCCACCAAAAGCCAGCCCTCAAGACCTTATGAGAATTTGTCTTGGCCATGTAGTGTCCTCCATAAAATCCTTCATGCATTTCTACCAATAAATCTTCAACCTGATCACCATCTACACATCTAAGTAAGACACCCTCAGGACTTCACCAAATTTCGCCATCTATGATGACATACTTAATTTATTTTAATTTGAGAGTCCTTTTCTCATTGAGTGGCATGCCTTTAGGGCACTGCATTGTTTGTAAATACTCAATAATTCTCCTATACCAACCACAGGCCTGTATATCACAGATGGGTGCAACATTCTCCTTCTCTATCTGATTTATTTGGTTGGCCTCTAGATTGGTCTCAGCCATTAACTTAGCTAGACCTTGACCTCTCACAAGCTTCAAGATCTGTATGTTGATATTGAACTCTTGGATCCTGTTGATCCACCTGCACTGTCTCCCTGTGGTCTCCTGCTAAGTAAAAATATCTTTAACTGCAGTTATTGGGACATAAGCAATGATTGTTGCTCCAATCAAATAAGGCCTAAAATTCTTAACACCCTTTACTAGGGCATATTCCTATTTCTCTGTTACATCATATTTTAACTTCGCATCTTGCAGTGATATACTAAAAAATACAATTGGATATTCAAAGCCATCATCATTCTTTTGCAACAGAACCCCTGCTATAGCGTGGAAAGAAGCAAATGTGAATAGTTGGAAAGGTTTTGAATAATCGGTGGATTTAAGAACAAGAGCCTCCTTGATAGAATCTTTAATAGCTTGAAAATATTTGGAGGGTTTCTCTATCCATACTACCTTTTCCCCTTTCCTTAGCATCTTGGAAATAGGGTAGACAATTTTAGCAAAATTTGTAGCAAATCTCCTTACAAAATAAATCTTTCCAAAGAAAGAGTGAATACCTTTTACATTCCTCGGTTGTGAAATCTTGTCAATAGTTGCTACTCTTTCTAGATCAATTCAATCTCCTTTTGAAACAATGTGTCCAAGTAGCTTCCCCTCTTTCACTCCAAAAGCACATTTCTTGGGATTCAAAGATATCCCATATTTTATAGCCCTAACAAAGATTTTTTCCAAATGAGAACAATGGTCCTCCTCTTTCTTGTTGTGAGAAGTGAGATCATCTTGATATATTGGAGGAAAAAGATCAATAAAATATGCAAAGGCTACATCCATATCCCTTTGCAAGGTCGCACCAACATTGATTAAGTTGAATAGCATTCTCACATAAACATACGTCCCCGAGGGTGTAGTAAATGTAGTCTTGTATTGCTCAGATTCCTTGACCATCTCCTGGTTGTAATCGGACAACCCATCCATCATGGAGAGTAATTCACACCCTGTAACCTTTTGCAACATAGCTTCCATGTTGGGAAATGGATAATTTTCTTTTAGGGAAGCAACATTTAAATTCATGAAGTCAACACACGGTCAGATGTCACCATTCATCTTCCTTACAGGCACAAGATTTGAAACCCAGGATGAGTGCCTAATGGGCTTAATGATTCTAGCATCTCTTAATTTGGCAAGATCCTCCTACATCTTAGGTTGCAGGGTTGGGTTAATCCACCTTTGTTTTTACCTAAATGGCTTCATATATGGCTTCAAAGGAATTTCATTCTGGAATAAATCCTCCCTATACACCTTGAGGTCATCATATGACTAGGAAAAAACATGTTGATACCTCCTAAGCAAGGTAATTAACATATTTCTAACATGAGGCTTCATATTTGTACCAATATAGACTTTCTTAGGGGCATTTTCCATTCCCAAATTTATTTCCTCTAAATCCTCTTTGTGGGAAGGTGCCTACTTAGCACTTGACATGTCGAGGCCATCAAAAACCCTCTCAAGTGCAACCAAACTTCTAGGAATAGTGTTTGTTTTCAACAGGATTATATCATTCCCAAAAAGGATCTCTTTCCCATCAACTTCCACCACAAACAAGCCAAATTCAATCTCTTGGCTCTCATACTCATCAATGCAATGAAGAAACCTTAAAATATCAGTGTCATCATCAAACACCTGCCAATTATAAATATTGTTCGGCACTATAGGCCTAGTTTCTACCTCTATTTGTGAAATGCCATCAAATGTAACATCATCAAGTTTTCGGCTATATTGGCCAACAATTCAACCTTAGAATTCTTCCCCCTCTCAACCCAATCTATGCCAAAATCATCAAAGGCCACAATGGTCTCCCAAACTACATTTCTATACTACCTAAGCCTTTTATCCTTTGCTGCAAAAATGAGATCTAATCTGGGAGACTACCAATTCAGAATCCCCTTACACCTTTAATGACTTGATACCATGTTTTGAAGCCAACTTCAAAATAAGTAAAAGGGCCTCATACTCAACAACATTATTAGTATAGGAAAATTTAAGTAGAAAAAATATTTAAAGGTCTTACCTTGAGGGGAAATAAAAATGATACCCACTCCTGATCCTTCTTTGGAGCATGCTCCATCGAAGTATATTGTCCACAGGGCATCATTTGATGATATATTTAACACTTCCTTATGAATGAGTGCAATTTGGACTTCCTCCTCTTATTTGTCCTCTTCAACACGAAAGTTCTCCAAGTTCATCTCCACAAAATTTATTCTGATAGGTTCTTGTAGCTCTTCCATACTCTCAATCATGTGGGGAACTCTTTTCAACCTAAAATTTTTAACATCCTTCTGCTCAATAGAAAAAGTAGCAAAGGATAGGTCACATTTAATACTTCCACCCATGGAAGCACTCCAATGCCTTGATAGCATCATCCCATAAGTAGGTGGGATATCCACCACTATAACCCTCATATGCAGTTCCTTTTCAGGGTATGCTACCAAATTGTATGGAACATCATTGATAACTCCTATGACTAGCACTTCTATTGAATTCATTGCATAACACTTACCATAAGTACTATCTACTTTCAAACCTATCACATGCATTATCTTCATCGACATTACATTATTTGAAGCCCTAGAGTCAATCATACAATTTCTTAGCATTTTTCCATTAATTATTAAACTTAACTAGAAAGGATTAACATGATTGGGATTAGCTTTGATAGTAGTTTCCAAGTATATTTGAGGGTTTTCAGTGGCTGCTTCCTCCATATCACCTTTCTTCTCTTGATCCTTATTTGACTCATTTATATCAATCATTACCTTATCCTCTTTATTTGTGGTGATGATATTGATAAGTGTAATAGTTTTATCCTTATGTTGATATATCCACATCATTTCTAGAAAAATGACCATAACTCTAACTTGGGAGAGTTCCTAAAACATATCTACTACAATATATTTTGGTAATTCAAGGAAATTTGTGATCTCAGATGTTACCTTCTCATCCCCTTTTGGGATCCTAACAGATTTAGACTACTGATCCTTGACCATAGTATTTCGGGAAGCAACTTCACCACTTGGGTTAGCTTTATCCACTTTCTTTTCCCATATTCCTGCTTCCTTGATCTCCTTGGGATTTGGATCTACCTTCTTTGCATCTCGTTTAATGGCCACACCTTCTACATCCTCCTCTTAATGAACATACTACAGGGTTTGTCTAAATCCCTTAGGATATTTCTATTTCTATTTCTTAACTACATATTGTTTATTTCCCTAGCAACCAAAGCAACTGTGTAGTTCTCAGTCTCTTCATTAGAGGGTCTCCTCATAATAGTGTTATCTATTTCAAGCTCATTCCCAAAACAATCACCATCATCTTCTTCATCTAGGAATACTTGTTGATGATGCACATCACTTTGTTTCCTTTGCATGCCAACATCTCCCCTACATGGCTCATCGTTTGAGGAATAGTCATCACAAGAAAAATCAGATGGAACCAACAATACATTAGTCATTTCATCTTGGTCATGGGAGATTGATATTCTCCTTGGTCATCTTGGGACTCTTCTATTGACTATGCCACTACACATTGTTATGATGAATGAGGCATCTAACATGCCCCACACCATGGAAAATATTATATCACATTTACAGAGTGCTTTTGCAGAGGATTCGATGGAATCTGAGCATTCCTTTGATTTCCTTGTGTTGGTTTCCCATTGTGCTAGTTAGTGTCATATGGAAAATCTTGTAGCCTAGGAGGCCTCTCATTTCTTTGGAATTGGGGTTTCTCACTTTTAGCTTACTTTTGGAGCAGGCCAAGAACCTGATCTATCTTTCAATCAGAAGCCATGGCTTTGCTATCCTTCTCAGTTTGATTTCTTACATTCTTAGAGGCTTTAGGATCTTCTCTTCTTCCCACCTTTCCATAAGCTCTTCTATTGTTCTCAATGTTTACAACCATCTTGTATGCTTGTCTTAAGTTATGTGGGTCTTTATCTCTGAGTAGATAACACATCTTTGAATGGTAAGCATTGCAATATACAACTAGACATGCACTTTCATTAGGCCTTAAATAAGTAGGTACTCTCATCATAGCTTTCTAAAAGTGTGCATTAAACTCAATAAACAGCTCATTGTGTCCCTTTGTAATATTATTGAAATCATTTAACGTGAACTTGGGATCAGTCTGATCTCCATATTGCTCCCTAAAAACCCTATAAAAGGCATCCTTAGAGTCAATAATAGCATCCAGTAGTCCCCTATAGCAATCTCTAGCATCCTGAGTGAGCGACTACATGAAATACTTCATTGCCACATCATCTTCCCAACATCTCCCCCACATGGCTCATCATCTGAGGAATAGTCATCACAAGAAAAATCAAATGGAACCAACAATACATTAGTCATTTCATCTTGGTCATGGGGAGATTAAGATTCTCCTTGGTCATCTTGAGACTCTTCTAGTGACTATGCCACTGCACATTGTTATGATGAATGAGGCATCTGACATGCCCCACACCATGGAAAATATTATATCACATTTACAGAGTGCTTTTGCAGAGGATCCCGTGGAATCTGAGCATTCCTTTGATTTCCTTGCGTTGATTTCCCATTGTGCTAGTTAGTGTCATATGGAAAATCTTGCAGCTTAGGAGGCCTCTCATTCCCTTAAATAAGTAGGTACTCTCATCATAGGCTTTCTAAAAGTGTGCATTAAACTCAATAAATCAGCATTCATTGTGTCCCTTTGTAATATTATCTGAAATCATTTAGCTCACGTGAACTTGGGATCAGTCTGATCTCCATATTGCTCCCTAAAAACCCTATAAAAGGCATCCTTAGAGTCAATAATAGCATCCAGTAGTCCCCTATAGCAATCTCTAGCATCCTGAGTGAGCGACTACATGAAATACTTCATTGCCACATCATCTTCCCAACATCTCCCCCACATGGCTCATCATCTGAGGAATAGTCATCACAAGAAAAATCAAATGGAACCAACAATACATTAGTCATTTCATCTTGGTCATGGGGAGATTAAGATTCTCCTTGGTCATCTTGAGACTCTTCTAGTGACTATGCCACTGCACATTGTTATGATGAATGAGGCATCTGACATGCCCCACACCATGGAAAATATTATATCACATTTACAGAGTGCTTTTGCAGAGGATCCCGTGGAATCTGAGCATTCCTTTGATTTCCTTGCGTTGATTTCCCATTGTGCTAGTTAGTGTCATATGGAAAATCTTGCAGCTTAGGAGGCCTCTCATTCCTTTAGAATTGGGGCTTCTCACTTTTAGCTTACTTTTGGAGCAGGCCAAGAACCTGATCTATCTTTCAATTAGAAGCCATGGCTTTGCTATCCTTCTCAGTTTGATTTCTTATATTCTTAGAGGCTTTAGGATCTTCTCTTCTTCCCACGTTGCCATAAGCTCTTCTATTGTTCTCAATGTTTACAACCATCTTGTATGCTTGTCTTAAGTTATGTGGGTCTTTATCTCTGATTAGATAACACATCTTTGAATGGTAAGCATTGCAATATACAGCTAGACATGCACTTTCATTAGGCCTTAAATAAGTAGGTACTCTCATCATAGCTTTCTGAAAGTGTGCATTAAACTCAATAACCAGCTCATTGTGTCCCTTTGTAATATTATTGAAATCATTTAACTTGAACTTGGGATCAGTCTGATCTCCATATTGCTCCCTAAAAACCTGTAAAAGGCATCCTTAGAGTCAATAATAGCATCCAGTAGTCCCCTATAGCAATCTCTAGCATCTTGAGTGAGCGACTGCATGAAATACTTCATTACCACATCATCTTCCCAACATCTCCCCCACATGGTTCATCATCTGAGGAATAGTCATCACAAGAAAAATCAGATGGAACCAATAATACATTAGTCATTTCATCTTGGTCATGGGGAGATTAAGATTCTCCTTGGTCATCTTGAGACTCTTCTAGTGACTATGCCACTGCACATTGTTATGATGAATGAGGCATATGACATGCCCCACACCATGGAAAATATTATATCACATTTACAGAGTGCTTTTGCAGAGGATCCAATGGAATCTGAGCATTCCTTTGATTTCCTTGCGTTGGTTTCCCATTGTGCTAGTTAGTGTCATATGGAAAATCTTGTAGCCTAGGAGGCCTCTCATTCCTTTAGAATTGGGGTTTCTCACTTTTAGCTTACTTTTGGAGTAGACCAAGAACCTGATCTATCTTTCAATCAGAAGCCATGGCTTTGCTATCCTTCTCAGTTTGATTTCTTACATTCTTAGAGGCTTTAGGATCTTCTCTTCTTCCCACCTTTCCATAAGCTCTTCTATTGTTCTCAATGTTTACAACCATCTTGTATGCTTGTCTTAAGTTATGTGGGTCTTTATCTCTGAGTAGATAACACATCTTTGAATGGTAAGCATTGCAATATACAACTAGACATGCACTTTCATTAGGCCTTAAATAAGTAGGTACTCTCATCATAGCTTTCTGAAAGTGTGCATTAAACTCAATAACTAGCTCATTGTGTCCCTTTGTAATATTATTGAAATCATTTAACTTGAACTTGGGATCAGTCTGATCTCCATATTGCTCCCTAAAAACCTGTAAAAGGCGTCCTTAGAGTCAATAATAGCATCCAGTAGTCCCCTATAGCAATCTCTAGCATCCTGAGTGAGCGACTGCATGAAATACTTCATTGCCACATCATCTTCCCAACATCTCCCCCGCATGGGTCATCATCTAAGGAATAGTCATCATAAGAAAAATCAGATGGAACCAACAATACATTAGTCATTTCATCTTGGTCATGGGGAGATTAAGATTCTCCTTGGTCATCTTGGGACTCTTCTAGTGACTATGCCACTGCACATTGTTATGATGAATGAGGCATCTGACATGCCCCACACTATGGAAAATATTATATCACATTTACAAAGTGCTTTTGCAGAGGATCCAGTGGAATCTGAGCATTCCTTTGATTTCCTTGTGTTGGTTTCCCATTGTGCTAGTTAGTGTCATATGGAAAATCTTGCAACCTAGGAGGCCTCTCATTCCTTTGGAATTGGGGCTTCTCACTTTTAGCTTTCTTTTGGAGCAGGCCAAGAACCTGATCTATCTTTTCATCAGAAGCCATGGCTTTGCTAGCCTTCTTAGTCTAATTTCTTATATTCTTAGAGGCTTTAGGATCTTCTCTTCTTCCCACTATGCCATAATCTCTTCTATTGTTCTCAATGTTTACAACCATCTTGTATGCTTGTCTTAAGTTATGTGGGTCTCTATCTCTAAGTAGATAACACATCTTTGAATGGTAAGCATTGCAATATACAACTAGACATGCACTTTCATTAGGCCTTAAATAAGTAGGTACTCTCATCATAGCTTTCTGAAAGCGTGCATTAAACTCAATAACTAGCTCATCGTGTCCCTTTGTAATATTATTGAAATAATTTAACTTGAATTTGGGATCAGTCTAATCTCCATATTGCTCCCTAAAAACCCTCTAAAAGGCATCCTTAGATTCAATAATAGCATCCTCAGTAAGCGACTGCATGAAATAATTCATTGCCACATCATCATCCCATAATTTAAAGTCTTCAACAAAACTTTGAAAAACCTTTAGGTGATCTTCACCACTTAAAGCATTATTACCAGTAAACTTGGGAAGATACTTGCGTGCATTGCCAAGGACCAGATTTGGATACCCTCTAATGTTGTCAAAACATAGTTGTCTGTATCTATTAGCCTGGGGTGGCCCATTGACATGTCCATCCCTTTGGGAATCCTTTTTCTCATTCTCCTTCTTATCATCCGACTGATGTCCCTTTTTTTCCTTTCCATTACCATGATTATTTATATTCTTCTTACTACTTCCTCCCTTATCCTCTAGTAGGAACTACCATTCTTATGATCACCTCAACCTCCACTACCATGGTCACCACCACCACCCCCTTTAGGAGTCTTTTTTTCAGAATTATTATTTTGTGACCCACCATCATTTTTTCCTTAACTAGATGCCTCAACGGTGGGTGTGGACATCTTAAGGAAGGTGATTTTTCTTGCCATCTCAACATTTGCATCTTCTATCTCTTCCCTCCTCAATTTTTCCTGTAATTTATCATTTATTAATTGTAACCACAAGATTTCAAGGTTTGGAGGGGCATCCAAAGGTCTGGGATCGAACTTAACTGCTTTATCAACAAAAGTGTTGATGGTAGGATTGGCATTAGTGTTGGTTCTGGGGTTGAAATAATTGTAAGAATTTTTCATAGACTATTCCATGGGAGCTTTCCTATGATCAACTAAGGATGTCTTCTTGGCTGCAACAGGTGAGTCAGAGGTCTTAGTGGCTGGGATAGAATAAGTGTATGTAGTTGCAACAGAGGTCCCCATGGAAATTTTTACTTTAGAAATCTCACAGGCCCTTTCAACAGTTACCTTAGCCACATTTTCTTCAAAGGACTTTCACCTACCAGCATCTTCTCTACCCTTTTCCACTAAGCATTCCTATCGATCTGCTTGACTCAGACTCTTTCTAGAGTTTCTTTCCTTTCCTTCTCCCTATTATCTTCTTCCTCCTACAACCTCCTCTCTTCCTCAATCCAAGATTGCATATCCTTATCTATATTAGCTTCATTTTAGAGGATATCTCCTGCCTCACTTAGAGTAGGAGTGTAATTGTTGAGAAAGTATGTCTCAACTTCCAGTTTGAAGCCTCAAAAATTCAACACTTGGCGAAAAATTGATGTTCTTAGCCTTTACCGCCATACCGCGCCCGACTCATTTTTGGCTTTACCGCTTTACCACAATGGTCTAGTCTGCCCTTGGCAGTTATCGCCTTACCGCACGTAGTGAGTTTACTCACCGCGGTGGTCGCGATAGGTGGCTTGCAACCTGCCTCACTGGTCACCGCCTTATCACGATCGACGAAGACCAGCACCGTAATGGCCACGGTGAGACCACCTGTAGTCATCCTGGCCATTACCACCATACTGCAGATAGCGGATCCTCTCACCACAGTGGCTATGGTGAGGCTGCCTATGGTCTGACTGGCAGTTAGAGCCCTACCACGGGGTGGCTTGGCGGCCCCCGCACTAGCACGGTGTGACCGCTAGTGGTTTTCTCAGTGGCTTACCGCCACACCATAGGTCGAATCAGACCTGGCAGCAGTAGCATGGTGTAGGTCTTAGGTGAGCTTGGCTAAGCTCACTACCATACTGTGGTCGGGTTGTTCAAACTCGACAATAGTGCGGTAGATGGTGAGGTGAGCTCGGACAAGCTCACTGCCATACCGTGACTGGGTCGTGTGGAGACAAGGAGAGCTCAGATGAGCTCGGACTAGTTTTTTGATCGAGTTGGACTCTGAGTCAAAGAGCGATAGCGAATGGAAGATGGACATGTGGTAGTTTGACAGCAGTTTGATTGGCTAAAAGCCAAAATAGTAAAAGCAGTAATTGCAGGCCAATTTTAGTTGATGACAAGAACCCGATTTGGGTGGTGAAGTTATTGCTGGGTGGCTCGATGCAATCTAAGTAGATCGATTGCTTGCTTAAATGATCGATGCATGAACACTAAAGCCATGGGATTGGTTGGAAGTGTAAATGTGATGAAGACTTGTACAATCAATGTGAGGTTGACATAGATGTACATGTAAGTTGGCAAGTTGATGTAAGAGATAGAATTCTTATTGTATACTTTGAAGGACGTATTGTAATAGAGAGTTATTTTCTTGAGAGCTGTTGTGAGCTAATCAGTGAGTGAAGATTGAACATTGTATGTAATTTTTTATTACTATAATATAATTGTCTTTGCTTGGTGTGGTGGGTTTTTTACTTGGAAAGGTTTTCCCACGTAAATACTTGTGTCAACTGTGAATGCTTATATTCTATTATCTTCTTTATGTTGCATGTATTCATCTCAGTAGTTTTAGAAGCTATTAGAAATAGTTTTTTCTCTTCTCCTTTGTTGTATTAGTGTTAAGGGAATGTATTCTGCACTGTTGGGTCAATAGATCCATCCCTATTTTCCCTTCATTAATAGGGTTGATCTACTTGATCTTCCTCTTGAAGAAGAGGTACTTCCTCATCAGGAATTATTCCTTGTTGTTTAAATTTTTGTCCATTGGATGTCCATTGAAAATGGACATAGCACAAGGCATCATAGTCTCTCAAAACTATTTATCTTGTCCCCAGAAACCCCACCTATCTTCTTCTCTATATATATTATATTCGGTATCAAAAAAATTCTCAACATGAAAGCTACCTCGATCCACATTAGAGACAACAAATTTTGACGAATCCTCACTAATTCCAACACTACTTACTTCAACATTTAAAGTAGGAGACGAAATAGTAGGGGATGCAACCGACTTACCTAGCTTGTTGTCTTTCTTCACCCACTGAGATTGCTTGTCTTTCCCAGGTTTGAGTTCTAGCATTGGCTCCAAGTTTTTATTTGAATAGATCCTAGTCTTCTTCATGGTTCTTGGTGCATGAGGATCCTTCTTTTCACGTTGCATTTGATAATTTATATGAATACCATTGTTCGAGATATCAAAGTCGCCACCCAAAATGTTGGGAATTATGAAGTGATTACACTTCACTTTTGCACTCGTGAATTTTGACAAGATCTTAAATATTACCCAACACACTGACAAATAATGGACTAGGAAATAACTCATGTGCTAAACATGAAAAATATAACACAAATTTCAACCAATGATTCTTCCACAATTAAGAATACCATAATATATGACTCTGACTATACCAGATCTGCACTAGAGACTTTGAATTTGATAGGTCCCCAAAAGAGTCACCAATCTATTTATGTTTTTTAAAACCCAAGCGGATTCCTTAAAGCTTCTATGAATTTTCCATGTTCAATAATGAGAGCCTAAAAAGAGATTGGCCAACTTAACGAGAAGAATCAATAATGCTTACTCTCCTACACTTTGGGCTCTGCAAGACCCAAGAGGGTGATCCCACAATGTGCTTTCCACACAACTAGAAAGTTTTAAAATCATAGTGCATAACAATAGATAAGTTCCCCATCAACACTTAATAGATGAAATCCTTCAGGAAATTGGCAATTCCTTCACAAAGATCCAACTCCTATCAGTAGGGAACTTCAAATTAAACAAATATAGGTCAATATAAAGATCATTATGAATAAATGTTCTAAAATCAAATGCTAGAGATGAGAGAGATATAACCACTACATTAGTATCAATGCCATATCCTAAAGCATAGAGTCAAATGAGAAAGAATTGAACTATAAGGAAAATTTAGTCCAAAACAGTTAAGATTCATATGAATTGCATTAAAATTCAAGTGTATGCAATTGAAATCTATTACTACTTATGAATCCAATTGCCAACCTGCATGAACTTACACAATGACTAAAGCATTTAACTGATCCTTTGAACCAAAGCCACAATTATAGTATAATTCGCAGTAAAGAACAATGAAAATCAATGAAACCAATCTTTGACCAATATTTCATTAATAATTCATGTTAGGTATCACAATTGGAGAGAAAATAGACTCAAAAGATTGTCATATTCAATGAAAACATGCTTAAAAACCTCATAATTGACAAAATTATCCTATCTGACTCAACTTTAAAACAAAGACTCAATATATGCACTCTCAAATCTCAGATTCAACAAAAGACCCTGTACATCAGCCTAGAATTCCCTTTTATAGAATAAGGGAGCAAAACAAGCTTCAAGCCAAAATGTACACATGTCCACACTTGATTGGACTGATATTTTACACATTCCCTTCTGCAGTTATATTTTTATTTTACAATTGTAGGGAATGCATATAAGACAAAATTTATTTTCAATTGCCATGGAGAAGGAAACCTGCCTTCTAAAAGGAAACCCATTAAAAGGAAAAGCATCTTTAACCATTGCAACACTTTATCCACCTCAATAGTAATCCATATCAACAATCTACACTTTGAGCTGGGAGAAGTATGTGTATATTCAATTGTAACTTCTAAGGCTAGACTTGTAATATACGCAACCAAGTCATACTCTCCACCCTGGTGCTCATATCCCAAAATCATTAGTCAATATATTCTTCCATAATTCAAATTCTACTTTAGATGGCCACTTTAAAGTGATAACCTCATCTATATTTTCTCTATTTGGTGCATATTTCACCATCACCGAAGTAGATTCCTTATCAAAATCTTCTAAGAAACTAATAACAAAGGATAGTTTCTCAAGTGTATCATTTAACATACCAATATCAACATTCTTGTATATCTCATTTGAATGTCATTTGGTCTTTCCAAGCATACAAAGGCTTCACCTCATCATAATTATGTTGGATATCTAGTAATGGTGTTAAATCTACTTCATCATATTTGGCCTTTAATTCTTTGATCTTTATTTCCATGGGAGCAACATATCCCTGGAACTTCTACTCCACAATCTCATTAACAAATTGATAAGTTGGGATAACCCTAGGATACTTATCCTTCTGATTTTTTTCTCCTACTACCATGAACTTTAACTATTTAGCTCTGGGACTCCATTTATCCAAAAATGGGGTGGCCACTTCTTTATCTCTTGGGAACAACCTAATTTCTTGCAACATTAAAGTATAACTTGCATGGACAGATTTAATTTTTCTTGGAATTTTCTATTCAAGTGTCCCAATACAACATCTACAATGATTGAATTTCTTCTCAACATAGATTCATGGGACTATTGCAACAATTCTTTATACTCCTCAACTTGGCGGATTAATTTCTCCTTTGAAATCCCTCCTCATAAAGTATTTTCCTCCTCAATTGCAATTGGCTCTTGTCCCATATTATATGGAATGATTTCCAAGGATTGTCCTTGTGAGGGATGCTAAGGTTTCTCCATTGGCAGATCAAAAAAATTATGGCTAGAGCTAGCTTGTCCTTGAGACTTCCATGTCTCCATTTTCTACTTCAATAATGCTAGCTCAGTTTCTAATTCTGCAACTCTTTGTTGACTCTTATTGTACTCATTAATAAGATCATTATATTGGCCCCTTAGAGTATCTCTGTCCTTGGTCAAATCCTCAACAGTTTCCCTGGTGAACTTGACAACATTCACTGCCATATCTACTGCCTCCAATGTTGGGGTATCAACAACTCTTCTGATAACCAGGTGACCACTAAAAATAGTCGGCTTTGCAACTATTGGCTTCCTAGACCTAGTAGACAATGACCAAATTGCCAACTCATCCCATTCCTCACTAAAGGTTGAGCCTTTGAGTGCTAGTGTAGCTTCTTCTTCAATTTGAAGAAGTGGCCTATTGGCCCTTCTTATCGTATCAAACACCACAACATCAACAATATCCCATTCAAGGAGTAACAATACTCCAGTCTTTTGCACCAATTCCCTACCTTGCTCTAGTGTCATTTCCTGCATGACATTGGATTGGATAACCTTTTCTGGAAGATCAGGATGAAAACTCCTTTCTTGAGCTACCCTCTCAGTGTACAATGGAGCCTAGACCCTGCAAGAAAATCTCTAAATGCATTTTTTTTAACAAAAGAGTCATCCCTTATGAATTATCTGTAGGCCTCCATCCTTAAGTCATCAGTATTGGTTATTCCTCTTATTTCATATTTCCCAAGCCTTAGAGAAATTTCTCCAAAAATTGATGCATCATCTTGTGGAAAAGATGGATTTCCTTGCTACATGTCATCAAGGGTCACCATGATCTCTTCATCATCTATTTTAGGATAATCAACCACTTTTACCTCTTCAATATTTTGTCTCTTGGGTGATGGTGGCTGTGTTGGAGAAGGGCACCTCCGGGGAGAGTCCAGATCAATGACATTCGGTAACAATTTCCCAGAAGATGATGGTATTGGTTGCTTATGAGACATCACTCTAGACTTTTCTAAGGTAATAGGGGTGGGCATGATTTGTTTCTCAATTATCGTTCCCCTCTTCCTAGAATATACCCTAACCTTCAGTGGAGGATGGTAAGAAGGTATTTCCTCCAATCTTACTTCAGGATACTCTTCAACAGCCTGTGACTTTCCTTTGTCCTCAATTACTTGTTCAGCCTTCAAAACTCATACCATGCTCTCAAAATTATCAATATCATTTATGGATCTATTAAACTCACCACTGATATTTGGCATGGGATCATATGCAGGGTTCTTTTATTTCTTCTTCTTCATCATCTTAGTAAAAACTATATATTTTTCTTTTTTTTCCTCCTGCACCTGGAAGTCAAGGATGTTTCTGATGATATGCTCAGGGAAATAGAAATTGTGAATGAATGTGCCTATCTTGTGCTTTTCCTTCATGTGAGAAATGAAACCCTTAGGATCATGGTTCCTTGGGCGTACAATGTTCAACCCATAAGGATCAAGTAATGTCCCCAAATATTTCCATCCTCCTTTTTCTAGGACAAAATCAAAAAAAGTTGTATACTTAGGAAAGAAAGATCCCTTCTTCTCCTCTATTGGAAAGTGAACCATTTGGGCACATCCCAACTATCTCATGATTTCTATGAATCCAATTCTTAGAGGCACATACCTTGGCAAAGCATACAGGTTTACATTAGTGCCGTATACCCTAAAAATGGTTGTATTATAGTTAGGGATGATATCTCCCCAATTATGTATCAAATTCAACTCAAGTTTCCTCTCCATTTGCCTTAATAAATCATGAATTTCCTTTAGAATTCTAGGTGGATCATAGATCAAGGATCTTCTCAATCTTGACCCAAAAGCATTATGAAACACCACATAATTAAAGCTACAGTCATGCCTATCTAGAATTCTAGTCCAGTAGTGGACAAACAAGTCATATCATCCTCTTTCTTTTTTAATTCCATATTCTAGCCAAAAATTCTCTCTCCCTTATACAGAAACATGTGCATCAATAAGGAATTCCATCTAAAACTTACCAATTATTTTCCTTCTTTTAGAGATACCAAACCCTCATGCATTTTATTGGCCAGATAGGTAGCGAAATCATATACTACATTGAAAGCTGGATGTTGAAGATTCACAACCATGTACATGAGGTCAGTAGGCAAGGTATACTTTATACTAATACAAAGATCATGACACAAGGAAAAAATAGTCTTCTTGAAGTAATTGTAAAAGTACTTCAGGGGAAAAGGTTCGGGCTTATTCTTGGCAATCACTGTCCTCTTCTTATTTTTTCCTGTTCCTATGGTTGCCAAATGAGGAATTAATAGAGAAGTACTAAATAAACTGTTGGTATTTCTATATTCTTCTCTGAAGGTGTTAAGGTCAAAATTAACCATATCCTCATTCCATTTGTGCAGACCAAAAATTTATGTAATTTCCTCTTTGGTTATTTCAACCATCTCTACACCATCATATGTCCTGACAATTCTGGTCATAGGATCATATCTTACTGCAACATCCTTTAACAAGTCAACATCCAGATACACATTTGATACCACCAACTTGCCGAAGTCTAACATCTAAGGATTACACAAAGGATCACACAAGTTTTTGTTCCCAAACCAATTAGAAAATAACTGCCAACCTGTATATGGCACTTCAACATCTCAAATTGCACATTGTTTATTAGTTAACCCTTCTAGAACCTAGGGCCCATAAAAAAAACACTTTCCCTAAAGTTTCTTATTGGTAGAGGGGTTTAATATGTCTATGACATCCTGAGAAAAATTCCTAGTAGGAGTTTTAGAGCTAGAACTTCGGGCTTTAGACACCATTGCACCAGACAAACTGAGGTTTAACCTAGGGTTTGAATACTGCAAGGTTTTTGGGATTTAGCTTCTAGATTTATAGCCTTAAAGATAATAGTTTCACAAATTGAAAGGTCTCAACAATTATTTGTGCAAGCTTTAAAATAATTTTAAAGCAAACAAACCACTGCGAGCTTTAAAACAAAGGAAGATACAATTCACCTTTTCCCTCAAGCAAACAACAAAGTTTCTGAAAGATAGAGAGCATAGTGTATATGTTACTTACAGTTTTTCTTGTAGAGATATTTAATGGTATTTATGTTGGACTTATAGGAATTTTCTCGTATCACTTGGCATCTAGAAAATCTTTCTCAGTGTGGATTTAAAACATTGAAATAGCAATTCGAGAAACTTATGGCATTAAATTTGGTGGGTTGGACTGAACTTCACCATTACTATTCACTCACATGAGAAACAATGGCTATTGTACAATGCTCACCCACTTTGAATATCAGCTGTCGATCTCAATCCAAGCAACCAAGAAAGAACAACTCAGATTGAGCCAATATGTTTTGAAAATGCCACGTTCATCCACCAAATTCTAGGTGAATGGAAACTCACTAACAAGACACCACCTTAGCATGATTAGGTCACACTTTGATAACATCATAGCTGGCATCAACATCCATGCATCACCCATTCACACACCTTGCAACATCTTTTAAACTATTATTTTAATCGTGTGAGGTCCACGAGGAATGACCATGATTTATCATTACATGACAACCGTTGATTTAATATCCTTCATTAAACCATATGCAAACAAGGACTGGGCCCCACAACCATAGGAGACATGTGGAAACATCTCACACACCTCACCATTCCTTTGTGATGTCATCAAAAATCCTTGCGAGGCCAGTGGGGAATGTTCAAGATCAAATCTATCAATTTGACGATCTAGAAATCTGCACATGCAACAAATGTTATTCATAAAAAGGGGGCCAACTAGGAAAATGGGGTACAACCCTTAAGGTAAGAAATTTAGATGCAAGTCTAAAGTTATGAAAATTTATCGACCCAACATTAAGAAAGGATTAAAATTAAGTCCCAACATGGGGAAGACCGATGAACCAGGTAAAAGGGGCCGGTAACCTGAACAACTTAAAAGGCACAAACCATGACTTATGCAGCTGGTGACTTGGAATAATAGGTCAATGCAAGATTAGAATGCCTAGATCAAAACAAAACAAAAGACCAAATGAAAAGTTTTTTTAAGGCTAAAACCCTGAACCCCAAAGTAGACCATTGGTGCCACACACCAATGAAACATGGAATAAACTAGATTGTGGAAAAAATTAAGAGCTCTACCAAAATGTAAGGCATGGAAACCAAAACTGTATATTTAGATGGACTAAATCAAAAGATAAATTATATGTCATTGAGAATGAGTTACAGAAGATGAATTCCATACAATGGAAATTGCATGACTTAGAATTATAGAATCTAGAATGCAATTAGAAGATGGATCAATTCTAAGAACTATTGTTTTGCCAATTGGTTTAGTTGCTTGAACTATTTTGACCCAGAAAATGAAGTTCCATTTGGCTGGTTACTCGAAAAGTGTGCTTAGTCAGTGTATTATCCTTGGATTCTTGCTTAGTCATGCTCTTTCTACATGCTTTCTAACAAGACAACCCCAGACACTGTTGCACTTGTAGTGTCCTTTGAGGAAAGCAAGCAGTTGTAAATATCAGTTTACATTGAAAATTTACCAATAGAAATAAAAATTAGAATAAATCTTAACCAATGAAACCATATGTGCCTCAATTCTAGAGGGACTACTAATATTTAAGGGAACATATGGTTTAAGATAACAAATCATTCTAATATTAGTTAAAAAAATCTAAAAAGAGAAATTCTAATAAGGTCATCCAATAAGAGTAGAGCTTGATAGTGAAATTAGAAAGAAAAATATAAGTCCTAGGTCAACAAATCCTTGATAGAAACTCATCAAAAACTATAAGAACAAAAAATAAAACCACTAATTGAAACCATGGCAAGTGACTCACCTGAAGATTCTACACAAATGTTTTAGTGCTCTTCACAATGCTGATGGGAAAAATAGATTCCATGCCTATAGATTCCAAAAAAAAACAATGATTGAAACCATGGCTTTGATGAACTGAAGATTTGTAAATTCAAAAATGGTGCCAGCTTTATTGGATCTTGACAAAATTGTTAGCAACAAAGATGTAGTAATTTATCCTACAATAAGCCATTAGGACAAAGTATAAGCACATACCAAATAAATTTGATTTGGACCTGCTGAAATGTAATTAATTAGGAAAGAACCAAATTATTATATCAATTAATCAAAGTCCATAAATAAGCGGATGCAACTGTAAGAGTGAGCAATCTCAAGAGATAGATTCAAAGTAGAATCTTAGCAAGTTTTCCTTTTGTACCTATTGATGGTGTTTTATGCACTTCTCAACACAAGTAATGCATAGGTGCATCACCTCCCTTGAAAGACAATCTTCCACAATCAAATTGCATAACACTATTCCAAGGTGTCTCGGATGTCAGGTCATGATGATGCTTGGAATATCTCAATTGATTTATGTTATTTTTTGGAATCACAAGGTGGACTTATGGATGAGTTACAAAGCGGGGAAGTTGGATCTACAAATGGATTTCTTAAGATGGGAGAGTTGCTTAGCGTTTGCTACAGGTTCAAACAGCAGTCTTGAACTCCATTTCATCATTAAATTTAACTTTACAATGTGCAATGAACCTTGCCTAAGGTTACTCATTAAAAAAGAAGGAAAAAGGGCAGGGAAGAGAGAAGGTTCCTAGATCTAAAACTATGAATGAATAGTGATCATGGAGGCTGCTACAGTAGACAAACTCTCTAAACTGGGTTTTGCTTGGCTGAGAGGATCCTACAGTTACACAAAACCAGTGCAATCTTCTAAGGACTGTATATTTTCAATTTTCACACACACATCATGAACATGCAAGTGAACTAAGTTGCACAATCAAATAAAGAAGTCCAGACTAACTTTTCACAGTAGCTTGTCATCAACAAGTGCCAAAAGTATGGGCTGAAAGCTCATCAAATACTATAATAGCAAACACCATCATCACTTCCATTCAAGAAACTACAACTAAAACTAACTTGGAAGGTAGAACCATGCACACATAATGAGAAAATTCAAAAGGTAACACCCATAGATCATGCAATGTTGCTTTCTATTGCTGCAGAATGTTTTTACAACAACTCTCCAACCCTTTACAAATGAGGGGAAGACCCCTATTTATAGTTTTCCAAAGCCCAAATTAATGGCTATGATTGAGTTACATTGTGTGGATTAGATTCAATTACATTAGGGCTTCACCTACCCCACAATATTCAGTAATTTAAAATACATCTTTGTCTTTTCCCTATTCTGTCTTGTAGTGGCTAGTCACTGTAGCAGTTTTGTCTTCTAGTTGATTTCCCCTTTACTATAGCTAAAACTGCCTGAAAGCTACCTCCTCTTGATGGACTTGCAACATTCTTCATTGGATCAAATGGGTCAGTTGATGATTGTCATCAATGGATTGGTTTCCCCTGATTCAGGCAGACAACCCCCAAAGATCATCATCATTTGGTGAAAAGTAGGATAGCGCCCCTTGCATTTTATCATTGACTTCCTTGGCATAGGCCTTCTTTGGATGTTAGCTCTATTGATGGGAACCACAAGAGGAGGTGGGCATAAAATGAATGGTGATAGGAGCCACGTGCTTTTCCTTGTTCATATTTCTCAATGGGTTTCCCGACTGACCCGTGGTAGGCTTCTTGGAACCTGCATGCATGAAGTGTCATAAGTGATTTTATACACAAATTAGGGAAAATTTTAATCAAATCTTGCAAAATCCTTGCTAGATACATTCATGCATAATCAAAACATCATAATATTTAGTGTGAAATTCCATTAACAGTTTACTAGAGAGCGTTTCAACAATCCGGGACCAAGAGGCCAGAATGCTGTTTTGAAAATGACGAACAGACCATGGAACTCTGGATGGTATCTCCCAACTAAAAATTTGGAATTTGAAAGGTCCAGGGAGAATAAGATCCAATTTTAGCATCTGGGTTGAAGTCCGTTTTCAAATTGGAGGAGTGCTTGTATGTTCTGGAAACAAGAGGCCAAAATGCCGATTTGAAAGGGTGACAGACAGTCTGGGCCCTAGATGGTATCTCTCGAATTCAAATTTGGAATTTGGAAGGTTCATACAGGAGAGGATGCAATTTTAGCATGTGGGTCGAAGTCCATTTTTGATAAGGAGACCACGAAGGCGCCGAGTTTCGGAACGGCCGGGGACGGATTGAGTTCCCAAATGGCAAAGAGGGACAGACTTCCGAAAATGGCCACAGAGGGGCCAGGCTCCAGAAGTTAGAATGCCTAAGGTAAACGGATGGAAGAAATGGAAAAATAGAGACAGAATCCTGAAAACGGAATTCTGGAGATGGAATCCCAGATACGGAATTCTGGAGATGGAATCCCGGAGACAGAATCTCAGAATTCCAGAGGGGGTGGGATCCAGAAGCCGGAATGCCTAAGGAAAACAAATGGAAGAAACAGAAAAATGGAGACAATCCCGAAAACGAAATTCTGGAGATGGAATCCCGGAAACAGAATTTTAGAGATGGAATACCGAAAATGGCCACAGAGATGCTGGGCTCCGGAAGTCGGAACGCCTAAGGCAAACAGATGGAAGAAATGGAAAAACGAAGACGGAATTCCGGAATAGCCGGGGATGGACGAAGTTCCCGGACGTTCTGGAACAAAAATTTTGCAACTTCTCGACACTTAACGAAACTTTGGTAGTTCACTTAGGCACCACAAAATGATCCCAAATCTATGGGAAACTTGTCCCCAAAGTCAAAAATCAAGGAAAAGGCGAAATGAGCGAGCGGGGAGGCAAAGCCCAAAAAACCCAAGACTTAGCAATTTTATACTTTAGGGGCAAAATATGGTCAACCAAAAATGAGACTTGGAAGGGAATGTTGACCAACTAGGACACCAAAACAAGTGGCATGCAAAATGAGGGGCACATAAAATGAGGGGCACACAAAACGAGGCAAGAACAAAATGACCCGAAAAGACAAAATGAAAGAGAGGCTCCTCATTCAAAATGGGGCGTGTGTGCAAAACAAGCACAACAATACCCAAGAATGAGTCCTTTTACATAAAGCCTAGAAAAATACATGTGCCAAAGAATTAGCATCTGGATAAATTACCAACATGTTTAATTTAAAATTTTGAGTAGCTATTGTGAAAACATAAAATAAACATTGCATATTGTAGGTACAACTTGTTTACCTATTAATTAAGTCAAGCTCCAGTAGGGTCATCATGCCGACTCTAAATCAAGTGAACCTTTGATTGAGAATCTTGCTTTGATGGATGAGTTGAGCCCTGGAGATAGTATAAGACATGTACATAATCTAATTACATTATGAAAAATTGGAATAATTTTCTATATACATATGCATGTGTAAAAATTATATACATACTCGAGTACATGATTTAAAAGCTTAAAAATCACCTATCCACTAACATTAGTCGCATCATTTGAATCATGCTTACATACACACTCCATCCTCACACTAGGTGTAACATGAGCTAGCTCCCTCTACAATATATATATATATATATATATATATCATAAATGTGTGAATTAGTACTATCTGCCATTAAAATTTAAACAAGTTTCAATTGTGCATGTGTGTACATACATACCTCTATATTAGGTGGTACGGGATCTACTGCAATGATGCTATCTATCAACTTAGATGTATCATGAGTCTCCCTGGCTCGCTTCAATATTGATGAGTGTAATGGACCAACCAGGTGAGATGGCATCAAAGAAATATCTCCGTGTAGCAACATATCCACATAACCTGACGATCCCATCATTTGCAACTTATCCTTAATTGCATCTAAGCCCTAAGATGCATGATGTTTAACACTCGCAGAATGATCGGTAGGTGTATCCTCCTCTCCAAAAATTGAATGATCTATAGGTGGATTTGTAGGATTTGCAAAGCTACCAAGTTGATGTGAATGTGGTGAAGGACATGTAGCCTGGTTGGATCCTGGATGTGAATCCAAAGCTCTACCCACATGTCCTCTAACCTCATGTATTAGGATCTAAAGATCTACCACAATGAAATCATATGCCTCCAATGATCCATAGCATAGCATACCATACCATACCATAAGGATTAGTAGCATGATCCAATGATCTAGACTGTGCACAATGACTCATCAAATATCTACCCATATGATCAATAGAGAATGTATATGCAACAACAGTTATATCACCAACACTATCAATTTCTTCCTTTTTAGAAGCAATGATAACCTAATTTGCAATAGGAATGAGGGTTGGGGAGATATCAGGTGATCTCTCTCCAACCATATCCCGATAAACTAGAGGTATTCGATCTGCTCGACGAAAAGCATCCCTATCAGCTACCCTACTATGCCCCTGACCATAATATTCTGGTAGGTCTAAATAGTTGACATTGAGGCCCAAATGAACCTTAGCGTACAACTACTATAAAAAGTATAAAGGAATTTGTTTGTTATGTGGATAACAACTAAATTTTGAAAGAACGTGTGGGTATATCAAAGGGTCCATCCGATGATCAACACATCGAGTCACCTGATATCCCTTAACCTTGGATCTACCAATGTAAAATGGAAAACTTTGTATTTTGATGGTTTCTTTTGGGAATTGCACCTAAAAATCTACAAGAGAAACCTCACCACTAATCTCTTGCTGCATGTGAGAAAGAATAATTGCTATATTTTCAAAAAATAAAGCACATCTATTCTCAAATGTCCATCTAATCTTCTCTAAGCTATGTAGAATGGACACACATGTATCCTTGTAAACCTCTACGGTGGTGGGCTCAAGTAGAATATAGTGTAATTTATGGATCTCTTCATGTATATTGGTAAATATACCACAGGTGGTGGTTCCTGAGCTACCATATCGATCCCTCATTTGTCTAAGAAAAAAAAATTACTTTAAACATCCTAATGTTTAAATTTAAGTGAACAAAAATAAATAGACTTGCTAATTCCATGCCAAAAGATAAATTAGAAATAAAATGACAAAATAGAGGGAATATATATTTTCTATAATCTATTTTCCATAATCTCTATAGAAAAAATAAATCAGATCGCATTCAATAATCTTCCATAAGAAAAAATAGAATCTATTTTCCATAATCTCTACAAACATATTCTCTATAAGGTCACCTAATAACACTTGTTGGTTTGTAGGATTTTAAAGGTGTGTAAAGAGCCATTTAGGAGAATATTTTGTATGTGTAATAGTTTTAAAATATGTATCCATGATTGCTAAATATTTCAAAGTGTTCATCTGTCTAGCATGTTCAGATTTTCAAATACTTTTGATGGTAGTATGAAATGTTTGTGGCATTATCATGGACTTGCTATCAACTTTACCACCAAAATAAAAGAAATTTCTCCATTGACAGAAGATGATAATGGACAATTGATAAAATATGCCACCATCACAACTCATGTGTAACTAAGGCATGAATCAGGTGTAGTTGGCAGAAAGAGCTTTAAGCCATCAAAAGTTCATTTATTTTATCTCCTTATGATTTTCTAATGTTTTAATTTTTACTATTAAATGCTTCATATGTTTTAGTTGTAGATATTTTTTATAAAAAACATAGTTTAGCTAGATCTGATTGGATAAAGTATTGAATCAAAATTTTAGCTAGAATTTTATGTTTTGAATCAGGTTTTTATTATTGCAAACCATTGATTCTTTTTTAGTATTGAATTATAGTTTGAATAAGGAGGATCATGCAGAAAAGAAAATACGTCTAGATGCAATGCCATTGGATATCCTTAACAAGTCTGATTGTAGTGACAGTGATGACATTGATGAGGCAAAAGCCTTCTTGGGCTGCCTATAGATAGACAATCAAAAATAAACAATTTGAGCATGGTTGGCATATATTGCTTTAGTTTTTTGTATTCTCATTTGGTACTGTAACTTTGTAAGTCTGTGTTTATAGTCTATGTCCATATAGTGTATACTATACAATAAATATGAATCATGAACCATGATTTAAATATTCTTAAATGCATGGTGGCACATGTAGAGATGGTAGGAAGAATTTTTTTTTCTAGAAGTAGGCATGTAGCATTTAGTTGATATTTGTTCTACAAAAATAAATTTAAATACTAATTGTTCTCAATTGTTTTAGAATCATTAGGTGTACACAACAAAGCAACCAGTGGCAACATAAAATCCTAGGAATAATTAACTAGAGAGCTTGGAATCTTGTTTCTAGTCTTTATTTTCAGTTAGCACAAAATCCATCTAAACTTGGACCTGATACAGACAAAAAGGTGCTACTAGTAGCTACTTCCAATTTTTTTTTTCACATAGTGGCAGTGATTAGTTTTAGTGTGGGGAGATCAGTATTACCAAATAGGATTCACTAAAAACTTGATTTTTTTTAATTAAACAATTGTTCACAATAATACGTTGTATTGCAGTAGAGAATTTAGTATTTCCCCATGGAAGTTAATATAAATGTGGTTGTTCCTTAAATAACCTTTCACAGCTCTAGGCTTAATTTTTTGGATGTTCTTCAATTGGTTATCAGCTCAGAATGAATAACACGGTTTTAAAACATTTAGAGATTATTTTCATAAGAGACCAACAGTGACATGTCATAGAATCACATAGTTTAGTAGACATTCGTGGAAAAAATATGAGTAGAGACTAGAAACTCCAAATGTTATTTTTAGAGTACAAAATCTACAAATTTTATACACAGTTTAATGATAGTCAAGAATCTGTTCTGAAATGTATTTTACAAAAGAGCTAATATTGGGCTATTGATTAAGATCGTTGGGTTAAATTACTCTTTGTTGTCTCTTTTCTGCAATCTCTAGTTTAATCTTCAATTCTAAATACTTCTCATTCAATACTAAATACTTCTAATCAAACTATTGATCTTAAGTTAAATACTATAACCCATAAAATAAACAACTATCAAGAAATATCCCATTTGGTTTGGATTTCATTCCATTAATCATATTTCTTATTTTACATGTAAATTTTAACTACTAGTGAAACAAGAAAAACTAGTTATTAACAAATCCAATACTTTGTAAGTTGATTATGACCTGTCAATGAACAATAATTACTCTTTGACATTTTAGGTGGTTCCTATTTTTTGGCTAGGCTCTAATGTTTAGTCTCACCTCTCTTGAGACTCTTTTCTCTTGCTAGATGAACTACTAAAATATGATTCAATGATGTCAAGTATCAAAATCATATATTATGACATCCTTTTTAACTGGAACAAACCATGCATCAACAAGGCTGCATAAAAGTTGTCTACAATTTGAAAGACTTACAACAATAATTATAAACTTGTCTTATGCATGAAGTTGTTGGTTTTCTAGGTGGTTCCTAATTTTTCTGGGCTCTAATGTTTAGTCGCACCTCTCATGAGACTCTTTTCTCATTCCTTCATGGCCTCTCTTTGTAATGGGTTTGGGCCCTTTTCCATGTCTTTATCTATATTAAAAATAATACTTGTAATACCCAAGACAAATGACAAGATTTTATCCATTAGATCATCATATGAAGTTATACACTCAATAATGATAATATTCTTAGCCTTCTAATTTTATTTTACCTTATGGGGAAACCTAATATTCTTATAATAGTCTAGTTAAGTGACTAGATAATATTCACATTTTTCACCTATACTTAAATACAATTTTAATGGTCAACAGTAAGTGATTCAATTATCAGAATTATATATTATGACACCATTCTTAATTGGAACACAACATGCATCAAGGCCGCATAAAATCTAATTAAAACTTTGAAATACTTACAAAAATAATTATAAACTTGTTTTATGCATGAAAAATACCCTAGTCATACCCAAGATAGTTGGCAACACTATATCCATTAGATCATCATATGAAGATATACACTCAATAATGATAATATTCATGGCCTTCTAATTTCATCTACCTTATAGTGAAACCTAATATTCTTATAATAGTCTAGTTAATTGACAAGGTAATATTCACACCTGCTACTTATGACTAAACACAATCTTAATGGTCAACAATAAGTGATCTCATATAGAAAAAATATATTTGCAAATTAATTCTTATCCTCAAATTTCAATTGAATTGACCTTGTAGTTAGTTACCGAGAACACTATGCAACATTACTAGGGAATCTATTTATGCTAAGGAAAAATATAGTTCTTATCACTTAATGGGGCCCATATGAATGGTTATACTTCACGTGCAAGGAAATAATGTTACAACATATGGTCATAATGAATTCTTATCACTAGGTGGTGTAAGATTATATTCGGCCTATGCCAATCAACATACTAAAAATTTAATCAAGGGCCTCTTGAAATTGCAACTACCCTAGTATGTATACATTAAAAAAATACCACGAATTAGATATACATAATTATATTCTATACCAATAAGGGATTCCATGCAGATCATTTTTTCTAAATTCATCCTTCAATTCCATTCATCCAATGCGAGCATGCATCATCTTGAAATAGAATCGTAGGTATAAACAATGACATGGTATAACATTTCCAAAAATCTCAAACTTGAACAAAAATGTCAAGAATATCAATAAAAACTATCCAACAAGTTTTAGGTATAAGAATAATTACTCTAGAATTGAGTTAAAGTATGAGGGTCCCACAAATTTATACGCATGCCATTATGAAAATTAAAAAACAACCAAAATGTTAAACTAATCATAGTCAAATGGCCAAGCACAAAGATATTGTTTGATACAAAAATACAAATGGCCATTCAATGAGCTCACTTATCCCTACCAAAAGTACCATACTGGGATCAATAATATTATGTAATTAGACTATATACTTAAGTGGTAACATGATAACTAGAATCATAATTCTATTCATCCACTATAGTCATAGTATTCCCTTCACCAAACATTACATTAGATTGTATACTTAAGTGGTAATATGATAACTAGAATCATAATTCCATCCATCCACTATAGTCATAGTAGTCCCTTCACCAAACATTACATCAGATTGTATACTAAGTGGTAACATGATAACTAGAATCATAATTCTATTCATCCACTATAGTCATAGTAGTCCCTTCACCAAACATGGGAACCAAAACTTGATGCATGACCCCTACTAGTAGTTATAATACCAATGTAATCATGCTTAGTGATGTAATGAATATTGTATATCACAGTCTTCCCAATTTGTAGCCTTGTGAAACTTATTCATATGATAATAATACATTTAAAGATATGACCATTAAGCCATTTTTGTTATGGAAATGGATGATTGTCATATCATAGTATGGTTCAGTGGTTCTAAATAACATAATCATACTGTACTATACCATCATTTCTATAAATACCAAGATAATATGTAAGTTCATAGTTAAGGATCCCATAAGTAAGAATATTCCATGAGACAACCATTATCTAGAGAAAATCATAAGCATAATATCCACATTAACACCACTATAGAAAATGTCAGTATATCACCCAATATGGTACAAGGTATATTATTTTATAAACTATAATCACTATCGCTAGACAGGGTATCAAGCAGGGTGAGAGGGGATTAAATATCATCATTGACAAAATACTTAAAGTGGAAATTAGCTACATTAACACATTTTACATAATTTATAATCATTTCTAGACCATGTTAATGAAATCTATAGACACTACCATAGTTATACCTAAAATCATAACACCATAGATACCATCAACAAAATGCCAGGAAGAAACAAATATGATTGTTGGGCATGGAAGTAAAGTTTCACAAATTCAAGAACAAGATTCACACATTTTATTTTCCCCTAAAATATCAAGACATTTTATTCTATATTTTTTGACTAGATAAACATGTAAACTAGATGGAATTTGTAGTACCCAAAACTATTTGGGAAAATACCTCACATGCACATGGAAAATGAATTTATTGACAAAATGTCACAAAGAAATGCAAATATGAGTAGGGCATGTGAAAGTACCTAATGTTTCATACACATAGACATAATCTTTCTTGGCAATTGGCTTCTATTATCGAACAAATTATAACAAACCCTAAGAAAATCAAATGCTAAAACCATAGGGATACCACATGTCAATGCACCCTTTCTATTAAGCACCTACTATTAATTAAGCATCTACCAACATTGACATTTTAGGGCTACTAGATTCATTCTAGAGAATATTATTGAATCCTTTTAAAGAAAAGTATTGGTTGTGAGTTAAAATAGTTTCCATGCACCTGGTTGTTGTTTGTTTTCTTTCATTTGCCTTGCTTTCACCAAAAATCACCTCTACTACTATTGATGAAAATGGAATTGTCAATGAAGATGACCTCGCACGCAAAAATGATGTTCACCAAACCTCATCAGTAACTTTAGAGGAGGGAAAAATTAGGGTTCGATTGAAAGATGGCTTCAAATAAAGCCCTACCCAAATATCTTTGCAAAGATTTCCAAAAGTCATAGACTTAGAGGGGGTGCATTCGAACACCATATTCAAATGAAGGGGTAGATGTTCAAGTGAACCCCCTTAATTATAACCCACCCTTTGAGTGAAGGATGTTCCTAATGTATTTTTCCAAAAAACATGATTTTCTTCATTCAAAAAATTGTAACCCACTACTGTGGGATCACCCTGAGATAGCTTCATATTCTTAAAAAGGTACAAGCATAGTTTATTCATCTCCAAAATTCACATTACATTCATCTTCACCTATGTAGTAATAATAAATAGTAACTACATAATTGGGGTGTAACATACTCCCCCCTTATGAATCATCATCCTCGATGACTTTAGGTACTATTAAAGCATATTTCAACTAACAACACATTGTTCAAACATTCTCAAAAGCATTAAGAATATGAGGAAACTTCTGCTAAATTTTTGCATAGTCCTCCCAAGTAGCCGAGTCTTCTACATACTAGTCCCACTAGAATTTTCACTATAAGATATCTCTATTATGCAAGCATAGCTTACATGTTCCTATCACCTTGAAAGAATTGAGAGTTACTGCTCTGAGGTCTTGTACGTATAAAGAAATACAATCAATTACATAATATCCCTTGGAAAATAATTTTTAAGGTAGGACACATGGAAGTCATTATGCATTCTGGCAAGAGTTGGTGGAAAAATGATTCGATAAGCTATCAGA
This sequence comes from Sequoiadendron giganteum, assembly GCA_007115665.2. NCBI lineage: Eukaryota > Viridiplantae > Streptophyta > Pinopsida > Cupressales > Cupressaceae > Sequoiadendron > Sequoiadendron giganteum. The sequence continues at coordinate 137,648,128 of CM021110.1, read as the reverse complement.
TTCACTTCCTCTAGAATCTCAAAAGGTCCAACATAATGCAGGGCTAACTTAGAAGACTTCCCAAATTTAATGGAGCTCTTGTGAGTTTTCACTCTCAAAAATATTGTGTCACCTATGGAAAACTTATGGGGCACTCTCTTAGCATCAACATAGAGTTTTTGTCTGTCGTTAGATTTAGCTAACCTTTGCATAACAATCTTAACTTGTTCATCCATTTCAGCCAACATCTCCAACCCAAGAATCACCTGATCCTCAATTTTAACCCAACTTATAGGAGTTCGACACTTTCGGCCATACGAAGCTTCAAAAGGATCCATCTTAATCACATAATGATAAGAGTTATTTTAAGAAAATTCAACTAAGTGTAAGTAATATTCCTACTTGTACTGTTGATAGATGCAATACATCCTAAGTAGGTCTTCCAATACTTGATTTACCCTTTTAGTTTTCCCATTTGTTTTCGGATGATATGTTGAGCTAATATTCAACTAAGTCCCTAGTGTAGAAAACAAGGTTTTTCAAAACCTAGAAGTGACTTGTGCATCGCTATCTAAAATAATATTTTCAGGAATACCATGCAACCTAAACACTTCCTGCACAAATTTTCTTGCTATGATAGGTGCTCCATCAGTTAGGTTCTCGGGTATAAAATGTGCTACTTTAGTAAGCTTATATACAACCACAAGAATGGCGTTTTGCTTATTCCTTGACATGAAATCCTTGCACAAAGACCATACTTATGACTTTCCACTTCCTCTCTTGTATATTGTGTGGGTATAACAAGCCTACAGGATGATGATGCTCAACTTTCACCCTTTGACACTCAAGACACCTAGCCAAAAAACTAGCAACATCTCCCTTCATTCCCTTCTGGAAGCATAATGGTCTTACATCAACCATCATTTTTGTCACTCTAGGATTTCCAGAGTATGGTGCTTCATGTATTTCCTTCCATACTATATTTCTTAATTCTTTTATGTCAGGTACATGCATTCTACCCTTATATCTAGGTAATCCATTAGGTCCAAATTGAAAACATTCATACCTAGAATCTTGTGGATTATCAGCAAGTGTTTGCTTGACTTGTAAGTAATACTCATCCTTGCACTTTTGGAGTACTTGACCCTTAAAATCAGTTTTAATTGTTACCATAGAAGCAATGTGACATATTCAACTTAATGCATCAACAACCCAATTTTATTTCCCTTTAATATAACTGATATTAAAATCATAGTCAGCTATTAACTCTAACCACCTTCTCTATCTAGCATTTAGAATAACCCATTATAGTCAGTTTTCATCTCAAATGATTTTCCTAACAAATAGTGCCTCTACATTTGTAATGAGTGAACCACAACTAATAATTATAAATCATGCAATGCATAATTTATCTCATAAGGTTTCACCTTCCTAGATTCATAAGTAATTACTTGCCCATCTTGCATTAATATTCCTCCTAACCCTTCTCCAAATGCATTTGTGATAACCATAAAGTTACCCTCAAGATCTAGTACTTTTAAGATTGATGTGGTTGTTAAATTCTCTTTGATTAGGTAAAAATCTTCTTGACACTTCTCAGTTGCATCACCAAAAAGTGTAGCTTTTGACACTTTTCACTCATTTGGACCCTTGCTTATGGATTTTGGACATTTTTCAACCTCTTTTTACCCCTTTCCAAGCCTTGTACCAAAGTGATGTAAGGTGTTGTAAAAAAATTTCACACTTTCCTAGGATTTTCATCACTAAATCAACTCTTTCCTATGCTATAATGACCCCTTTATGCACTTATAGGTCCTTACTTTAGTGTATTTTGTGAGACAATCCCAACAAACAATAATAATCACACTTTAATCACCAAAAATCAATCAAAAATTCCTAGGTGGACTAGGTCGAAGGTGGCGACCTATTCCCATGTGGCTTTAAAATTAAAATAAATATAAAGTTCTTTTAGGATTTTCTCTCTAAAACCCTAAGGTCAACCTATATGGTGTTATTTTGGGGAAATTAGGGCATACCTTCTATAAATAAGCATTTTCCCCCTCATTTTGCATCTCCTAAGTCTCAGTTTTACTCGTCACTCAATCTTCTCAAGCACTCATCCACCACTCTTCTCAAGCAAGCTATGGTTTTTGTATACTAAGTCATCGAGACATCTCTCCAAGGCATTCAAGGGTTGAATCATTGTTGTAGCTCAAGATCTATCATCAAAGCAAAATTTAGGTATCTTGGAAGCTTGGAGATCATTCAAGAGTGGATTGAAATCTTGTTGAAGACACCTCCTTGTGGACTAAGGAAAAAAATCCATTGAAAGTATCTTACAAGCTGAGAATCCCACTTTCATACTTCCCAAAAGGATAAAAGGGACTAGGTCACCATTAGTGGTGACCTAGTCCCACCATACATGCATTTCTGAGTTTTCTATAGATTTGAGTACCCTTTTGGCATAAACAAGTTCTGACAGATTTTCACAAGAAGAGGACTAGGTCGCCCAGAATGGCGTAAATGTCCTAACAGATCTTTGCATCAGATTCTTCAAGTTTCTAGATCTTCATGCCATCCTTCTTCAGCCTCTAGGTGCACCCCTCCATTTCAATTCATTTTTGTAGCTATTTGTTTATGTTTACTAGGTATTTTGCATATATCAATGTGTTTTCTAGCATAGTTACATTCCTTAGATTTTACATTAATAGTTAGTTTCTATTTTCCATTTCTAGCATTTAGGGAATCCCATGCACATCACTTTAAGCCCCTAATCCCTCTTTGAATGAACCCTCCAAGTTTTGAGTACGAAAGAAAGGCCTCTTTCCTTTTGGGTGGAAAAACTTAGATGTGTAAGAGTGTGTCTCTTTCCCCTAAAATTTGTGGTTCATTTTGGTGAACCTGACTTTCCTACCCCCTTCTTGTATGATTTGGATTCTATCATTATACTAGAATTAGCTTGTATTGCATGTTGCATTAGTTAAGTTGCATTCTAGGGTTTCAAATTTTGCATTAGTGAAAGTGCATATAGGTTGCATCTTTTGCATCTTAACACATTAATCATTTCTGAATTTTTTCATTTTCATGTTAGGTCTACATCACCCAATACAAAAACCACTTGAATCAATCAAAATATTCTGCAAATTCTCAAAAAAATCCCTAGGAGGACTAAGTTGCCACTCTGGGCGACCTAGTCCCTTTAGGCCCCTAAAACTACCCTTTACAGAGCTGAAACCCCTATTTTTATGCTTCTATTTTGTGTCATTATCTATCTGTATCATTTGGTTGTGTTTCTATAGCATGCATTTCATTTAATCTAGCATAAATTATCTCATTTCTTGCATTGCACATTTTCTATTTTATATTTGCAACATGTCATTTTTCAGATCATGTCATTTTTCTTCTTTGACATTTGAAACTTGCATTGCATTCTATGCCTTTACATTGCATTTTCAGTTTACATAGGTTTTGTTACATTTTAAATATCATTCATGGTACTTGTGGATAGCATTAGGTTATTTTCATTTTCAGTATTAGTTCCTAAATCATTTAAATTAGAAAACAAAAACAACATTACAGTAACAACATCACATGCACCCACTCACAAACTTAGCAATAGAGATCCCTTTAGCAGTGATGACTTAGACATGTTAGATGAATCCCTTGATGGCTTCATCTCTTCTAGTTCATCCACTAAAGCTTTGACCGAAGAGGATACAAACATTGATAATCATAATTTTTTTTCTCTTAATATCTCTCCCATTGGTGACAAAGGTATCTTAGTGAAAGAAGACACAAACATTAAAGATAAGAAACAATCTACACCCACCCCAACCAATATCAACATCCTTACCTTTATCCCCTCCCATTCTTCTTGTTGCCATGCACTTAAATTCAATCCTTAGGGAGTATGACTTTGTTGACCAACTTAGGAATACTCCTGCTAAAACATCTTTATGGGATCTTATTCAAGCTTCCCCTCACTATCACAACATGTTGCAGAATTCCTTACAACAAATTCCTATCCCTTCTAATGTGAAAATGAATGAAATACCAACTATGATTCAAGGCTTGAATGCTGACATTATTTTCCACCAAAGTGAGCTCCCTCCTTTGGAAGTGAAAAAAAAAGTTCAAGCTTTAGTAATCATATCTCAATACATACACATAGGGATCAAGAGAACCCTTGTTGATAATGGCTCTGTTGTTAATGTGTGTAGTTTCAATCTCTTGGATAGGCTCCATATCAATAAATATCACATTCAACCTACCTCCTTATCTATCAAAGAATCAAATAGTAAAGGATAGTAATGGTCAAGGCCATTGATGTCATGACTTGCATCATTTAATTCTTTATTTATCGAACTAGGTGTGTCTCAAAGCAGTATGCAATAAAGGTTGTTCCACAAGTTGGGGGTTTTTGCACTGTAATCATCGACTATGATTTTGGTCAATCCCCTTTGGGAGCTCTCAAGATCTCTCAAGAGTGCTTCAAAAATAGAACGTGGTTACTTAATCTCTAATAATGGATCTATCTAATGGTTAACTAATTCCTATTTAAACTAATTCTAATCCTAAATACTAAGCTTAGATGTCACCTGAATCATTTCGAATCTGTTCATTGGGAATTCTATGAAGTAAATTTAAACTAACACTAAGTCTAAATACAAAATTTAAAGTTGTTGATAAAGAAATCTATTTACATTTGCAGATAATAAACTTTATGTTAGGAAGACAGTAAAGCTAATTATGTTACATAAATTCAAACACTAACTCTAGGAAACGAAAATACGAAATCCCAAGAATACATTCCATCTTGGCTTCGGCTCTACCCTCACATTAATCATGATTATCAACTTTGTTACAACTATGTGCATCTATAAATGAATACTTAATGAAAGTTGCAATGATTAAGATGATTCTACTCTATAGTGAAATGACTTTAACTAATTGAAATCATAATAAGATAATATAAGTAAATACCATTGTTGAATAGTGATAACAAGAATTAAACTGCTAACCTCAAACCAATTATGACGAAATAGAATTCAATGAACCAAATGACAATGACACATGATCACCTCCTATGATTGAGCGGGCCCTTCTCTTCCTCTGGTGGGATCACAACATAGTAATTCAAATCAACCATCTATTTTCATTCGAATTGGCCAAAACTGACAAGTAAAACAAAGTACTGAATAGAAAAAATTTACAATATCCAACAAAATATCGACTAACTAAAAAAAAACCTAAGGAAGGATATTTATAAGAATATCCCTTATTTGAATTCAAACTACTGGTGCTAACCGCCAATTATAGAGTATAAAGGAAAATGAAACTCTATTTGAAACTATCCAGAGAATCTCACAATATTCCAACTATAGCAGCAGTTCCAAAATCGATAGAGAAAGCCAATCCAGAATTATAGTAGTTCAAGATCTTTTGGGAGCCTTCAGAAGCATGATTATAGAAATGATTTTAAACAAAGAGTCTAACAGACACAACTCGACAGTCAACATTGAAGTTCCTGCATGAAATCCTCAAAGATATATTGCATTCATGATAACAGATGTTTCAATTTGCACATCGATACCATTATTAACACAACTAAAATAAAAACATTTAATTTAAAAAATCACATCTAATATATCCTTCAATTAGTCATATATAACATAAAACAAGTAAACGTTAAACATATTATCTACCACCATAGTATTTAATTAATATTATAATAAAGTCTTTGGAGTATCTAAAAAGGTTAATAAAAACAGTATTCTTGAGCACTCATCATCCTCCCCCCATTGATATTAACCATGTCCTCATGGTGGAGGATCTAGAAAATCACTATTCTTTGCTACCAACCAAATGATTAAGTCTTCAAACTCAGAATCATGTAACACATAATCTAAGAAATTCCTTTCCCAAGCATATCCATTTGTCCTTTCAACTGATATCATCCATTCTCTTAGATTTTCTCTAGTGAACTATGACACTGCATCGAATTTTGGGGCTGCGATAATGATAAGAGGAGGTCTAAACCTCATTCCTACCCAGTTTGTTTCCTGTTCTTCAATAATACCAATCATAGTTCTAATTTTGGTTATACTCTCTTCTACTTAGATGTGGTGGAATAGTCCTGAATCTATCTCAGGCTGCAGTCAATGCTCTCATTGGAAGTCATTCTTGAACCCTTCTGAACACTTGGATACTCTCATTCAAACTCCTTCTGTATGTAGGGGCTACATTCTCTAATGTGGCAAAGAATCTAAAGTGGGCCCTGAAAGGCTTGGACCATGGATTTTCATTTCTCATTGGTAACCCAAGTTTTAACTGTGCTTCTTTATATTGACTATCCCTGTTTTCCCATTCTACCTGGTTTTGTAACAAAGAAACAAAAGATCTTATTTGAAGTTCTCATATGAAAACATTGAGGAATTATTGTGGATAATCTCCAAGTAAAAATCCATGTTGGAAGTATTCACACATTTGATTTTGAACCGTGGGATGGCTATTGAAGAAATCTTCAAGGAATTCTCTATCATTCTCATAATCTATTTTCCTTTTGAGTAATAGTTGGTTTATCTTCCATTAAAGGAATATTTCTCTCAGAAAAAGTGCATAAGACCCTAAAGGTTTCCTCATGGACAACATGGAACAATAAAGTTCTACCATCTATTTTAGTCTCTCATACATTTCATCTTTTTCTTTTATCAATTGTAAATTCTAATTTTTCAATTGCTCATTTTCATGCTTAAATTTAATAGCAGTTAAGGAAATATATTTTCCTAGGGTAGGTGATGTTGAACATTCATATGACTGCAACATGTGGGATTGTTGTCTTATATGGTGCTCCTTCTGCTGCAACTCTGCTTTTAGCTTCCCTATCTCCTTTGTACTAAACCTCGTTGTTTCCTCTACCCTAGCTAATGCTTCTGCACTCACTTGCTGCATGGGTTTTGTGTCTCACTTAGGTGTCCTTGAAGAGTACACTCTTTCTCAACCATTTCCTTTTCCATTTTCTCTTTTTTACTAACAAAATTTCACAATTCTTCTTCATTCCTTCTCAAAATTTCTTCAAGGAATTCAATCCTCCTTCACTCTTCTTCAAATTCCATCTGAATTCTTGATATAACCATGGCCTTTGCCATTTAATTTTCTTCTTCTGATTCCTCCTCCTCTGGTAATTGAGTGGTATGTTCTTGCTCAATCATTGGTTCTTTCCCTTCTCTTCTTTCAACAATTGGGGATAGAGAGGGAGATTTTTCACTTTCTCCATCCTCATACTCCTTTGAGGCCTCCCTCTCTTCAGTCTGAGAGTGAGTTTTTTTAGGGGAGTCAAAAGAATCTTGACTAGGTGTATTCTCAGGAGATGGGAGTGGAACTTTAGGAGGGCTCTGAGGTTGTTCAGCTAATTGCTCAGGTGGTTGGTCTCCTTCATGGACTTAAAAATTTCCCTGCTGGTTTTCAAAAACTAGGGTTTCCTCAAGAGTTGACATAACATCTTCAACTCTACTAGGTTTTTCTTTTTCTATTTCCTGCTTCTTCTTTTTGGCTACACTATGGGTTATCCTAACAAACTCTAATTATTTTCTCTTTTTCTTGTCCTTTTTGTGTTTCTTATCTGAGGATTTTCCTTTTACTAGCTTTTTGTGGGTCACTTTATAGTTTTATTTTTCTACTTCTTAACAAGTGTAGATAAAAACTCCAAACATCCATGTTTACTAGTTTCCTTCTTCAAGAAATGGTTCTTAATAAAAAGGTGTATTAACCCATGGTATTTAAGAGAAGACATTCCTCTAGACTTTACCCTAGTTACCATAGAGGAAATTTGGGAAAATAGGAATGTAGGTAAATTGATTTTCATGTAAGGGTCTGCATTTCCATACCTTAAATGTCTTTACCAATCGCATTCTCAGACCCAAAATAGCTCTATACTCACCTTCACAAATGAAGAATTTCATTAGCCAGATGACCATAGTTCTCCATGGTTCCTCTAGACTGCAACATGAAATTCAATGCGGTTCTCCTTTATGCAAAATAATTTATGGCTTTTTCTCTGGTTCTCTGAAGAATTCCACCACTAAATATTCATATTTTACTTGTCCTTTTTCCACCGGCCTTCCTTCAGCAGGAATTCAAGAAATCTCACTTATCACTTCTGGAGTGACTTCAATTACCTCACCCCGAACTCTGGTTACATTCATATGGAAATTTCTGACAAATTCTCCACTAACTCCTATTGGAATCCTTCATATTTCAAGACAAATTCTAGCCACCTAGCTTCTCTCAATAACCTTTATATTTTTGGGTCGAGAATAAAATTGTCTGGCTCTACATTACGCTTGTTCCCAATGATATGCTACTTTGCAACTTCGTCAAAAGAAAATGGCTATCCTAATTTAGTAACGCATAGAATGACAACTTCTCTAATTGAATCAATTTTAGAAAGAATTCACATCAGTCACACATGTCGTTACTTAATGAATTTAATTATCCGGTCGATCCGCATGCCATCATCAGATACTTTTTATTCATAATTTGTTACTTTGGCAGCACAACTAACATCGGAGAATTTATTGAAAGGGACTCGTGACAACTCACAAATAACTGCAATTACTACCACAATCTTTTCAAAATCTATCCTTGATTCCCCACCAGATTTGAAATGATTATATTAATTTATTATAACTTAAATAACTCTTGTGGCAGAGAGTCCTATGCTAACACGTACTTTATTTGATATTACAATAATAAAATCAAAAAGATAATATTTGGAAATGACATTTAAAATAAATGTGCACCTCTTAATAATGCCAAAGTTAATTTGTGCACTCCAATTAACTCAGTTGGTATTTAGTTCCAACAAATTAATTCAAGAAAAATACGAAATCAACATGAAGGGAACCACTGGAAACTTAAGATGTCCTCAGGGCCTTCAAGAGCTCTCAAGAGCTCTCAAGAGAGAACTGAAGTTGATCTAGGAAGACTGCCATTTCTGGTTTTCAGCCATTCCTTCATTTTTATTTTGTTTCCTTTTTTTTTCCCAAGAGATAAACTGCCATTTACTGGTTTTCAATTCATCTCCTTTATTTGAAATGTAAATCGCCATTGCTGGGTTTCAATTTACCTTTCATTGATTCCTTTCTTCAAAAGGTTATTCAAGTAAACCTTCCATGGAAGAAATATATTCCAACAGAAAATGTTCAATTCTTTGTCGCAAGTTTGATAGGAACTCCTCCTTTGACTCGGGTTTATTATAGATTTTCAATTTGTGACCATTAACTAGGATCACTCTTCTCTCACTATCAATAGGCACTAATTGTACAACACCATTCTCAAACACCTGGTCAATCTTGTATGGGCCTAACCACCTTGTGTGGAATTTTCCCTTAAATTCATGAAACTTAGAATCAAACAACAATGCCTAGTCTCCTCTTTTGAATCTTCTAGTTATAATATGATTATCATGCCACTCCTTTCTTTATTTTTGGATCATCTTTGTATTTTGGAGTGCCTCCAATCTCATTTCATCAAGCCGGTTTAGTTGCCAAACTCTTCTCTTCTCTGATTCTGATAAACTAATGCCAATGTCCAATCTTGTCCTCAATGTCTGTAATTCAAACTCGATCAACATAACTAGAGTCTTCCCATATACTAGTTCATAGGGGGAAAACCCAGTGGTAGTCTTCTAGGTAGTGTTATATGCCCAGACTGCTTCATCCAATTTCTCTGCCCAATCTATTTTTCTTGATGACACAATTTTTGCAAGAATATTTTCCAATTCTCGGTTGGTGACTTCCACTTGCCCATTTGCCTATGGATGATACAAATTATATCTTTTGTGTATCATTTCATATCTCTGCATGAAATATTCCATCATTGAAGACATGAACTATAGTCCTTGATTAGAAACTACTTCCCTTTGTGCACCAAACCTCTGTAAGATATGCTCGTATAGAAAATCAGCCACCTTGTCTTCTCTTGCTACTGGTAGATCTTTTACTTCTACCCACTTTGTAACATAATCCATGCAAACCAAAATATAGTGTTGTCCCTTAGAAGCTAGATCAATAGGTTCCACAAATTCAATGCCCCACTTTTCAAACGGTTCAAGATCTATTTGAGGCTGCAGTGGCATCTCCATTGTCAATGTATATCTACCCATGCGCTGACACTCATCACCATGTTTCACAAAGAATCAAACATCTTTCATCATCCTTGGCTAGAAATAACTAGCTCCTAAGAGCTTATGAACAATCTTGATCACAAAGTAGTGTCCTCCCTCTAACTCATGATGACATGCATGCACCACATCATAGACATCGATCTCAGCAACACGTCTATGAAGAACATGATCAGGGAACATTTTAAATAATAAACCATTAATCCACTAAAATCTAGAACTTTTATGAATTAACCTATTTTTCTGTTTAAAACTGAAATGACTTGGGCACTTCCCTATTATGAGGTAATTTGCAATGTCAAAAAACCATGGTGGATGTATCGATATTGCAAATAGATGTTCATCTGGAAATGCATCATGAACTGGTTCTTGATTACCCTGTAAAATAATTCTTGACAAGAAATCAGCAACAACATTCTCCTTACTAGGCTTGTCTATTATAGTTACATCAAATTCCTGTAACAATAACAACCATCTTATAATCCAACCACCCACAACAACCTTGTTCATGAGATACCTTATTTCACCATGGTCAGTGTGGATGAAAATCTTATAACCTGTAATATAATTTCTAAACTTGTCAATTGCATAAATCATAGCCAAAAATTCCTTTTCAGTGGTTGTATAGTTTATTTCTTCAGGATTTAAGTTTTTACTAATGCAATAGATTGCATGCATTGCATCATTATCATATTTTTGTCCTATTATTTCACCAATTGCAAAATTGGAAGCATTGGAGTGGATATGAAATGGCATTCCCCACACAGGTCCTTTTATGATTGGGGAAGTGGTTAAGGCTTTCTTAAGTTTATCAAAAGATTGTTAACATTCCTCTATCCATAAGAATTTTACATCTTTCTTGAGTAAAGTGAACAAAGGTTCAACAATTCTACTAAATTCCTCTATGAATCTTCTATAATACCCAACATGTCCAAGAAAACTACAAAATCCTATTTGATTTATTGGGACTTCAATCTTTTGTATAACTTCAACTTTCTTAGGGTCAACCTTAATCCCTTCTTTTGAAATATGGTGTCTAAGTACAATTCCTTTTGTCATCATCAATGAACATTTCTCATGGTTTAAGGATATTCTATGGTCTTTACACTTTTGTAAAACTTTGTTTAAACTCTCAAGAGCTTCCTCAAATGTTTGTGCATGGAAAGTGAAATCATCCATATATACCTCCACACATGAGGTTGTTAAGTCAACAAAGATAGCTAAAACAACTTGTTGAAAGGTAGTTGGTGCATTACATAGTTCGAATGGTAAAATAGTGTAGGCATATGTACCCCAAAGACAAGTGAAAGTAGTTTTGTCCCGATCCTAAGGAGCCACTTGTATCTAGCTATAACCACTAAAACCATCTAAGAAGAAAAAATAATTGTTGCTAGAAAGATTGCCAAGTACCTGATCAATGAATGGTAAAGGAAAATGATCCTTTTTGGTGGATTTATTTAACTCTTTGTAATCAAAACACACATGCCACTTTCCATTATTCTTTGGAACAATAACCAATGGGGGAACCCATTGACTATATAGTATTGGATAGATGAATCCTGCTTTTAGCAACTTTTCTATCTCTTGCTTGACAAGATCTCTCAAAAAAATATTAATTAGTCTCTGCCCCTACCTCACTGGTTTGATATCCTCTATGTAAATATGGTTTGTACAAATAGAAGGATGAATTCCTCTCATATCCTTGTATTCCCACGCAAATGCTTTAGTATGACTCTCTAAGGTTTGCTTCAATTTCTCTTTCTATGAAGAGGACAAAGATGAACTAATAAATAGAGGTTTGTCCACTGCTACATGGATTTCCTTAGTTTCATTCTTTGTATCTAGTGGGTCTTCTACAAGTGTATTCAAAGGGAAAGGATGGGAACCTTGTTGATGCAAAATACCATGATAGTCCCCTTCCTTTTTGACTTGTTCTTCCTTTCCAAGATTAAGATAATGTGCCTCACATTCTTCAACATGTTCTATTAAGGTAACCAATGCTAACTCCACAACACAATCTCCCTTAGACTCCATATCCTCATCAACCCAAGGCTGAGTATTAGATTCAATCGATGGTTGAACAGGAGGATATAATGGAAAATATTTCTACTTTTGTCCATTTGAGATGATCATGCTCTACCTGATCTACAATCTATGAGGGACGATGTTGTGGCCAACCATGGTCTGCCTAAAATGATTGGATATCCAGAATCTTTCTTTCTAGCTTTAAGAACTAGAAAGTCAACTGGATAGTCTCATGTGTCAATGGTGACCATGACATCTTCAATAACACCCTCAAGTTTAGTAATGGACTGATCTACCAATTTTAAAACAGTTGTTGTGGGCTGGATCTTAGTCATACCTAACATCTCAATAGTTTCTAAGGTGATTACATTAATAGCTACCCCTAGATCAATTAGGACATTAGGAATCTCAACTCCTCCTATGCTTAGGGTTATTACAGGGCTCCCAAGATCATTATATTTCTATGGAAGCAACCTTCTAGATAGAACATCATTGAGTTTGGTCCCTATTTGAATGGTGGGAGGCAATTTATTCTTCCTACTTGGAGTTTTCATACAAAGGGACGTAACCAACTAATTAATTTTAGGAATGTCCTTAATAGCCCATAATAATGGTAGTTCAATGTTAATCCTTTTTAATTCTCTGAGAAGTTGAGAATCAACAAAATTCATGTAATTAGGTTGGGAGTTTTCAATAGCAGTTTGTCCTATTTTTAGGCACTCTGGTAGGGTGCTTGATTAACTTATTGCTCATTCCCAGAGTTCTATTTTTCATTTGAGTTCTCATTTTCACTTTCCTTACCCTCCTTATCCTTAGTGATAGGTACAAATTGCACATTTTGATTTCTCAATTGAATATCATTAGCATCAATGACATTTAGGGTAGGGGGTTTGCATATGATCGATTATTTTTCAGATTAGGTAAAGTTTGTGCTGGCATTTGAGGTTGGTTTACCTACTCATTAGTAGACATAGAACCCTGTGTTAATTGTTGTGGCTGCCTCCAAGGATGTCTAGATCCCTGGTTTTTCCATGGTTGATACTATTGCTGATTATGTTTCCATTGAGGTTGTTTTTGATGCCACTAAGGTTGATTCCACTAGGGATTCATCCATTCAGGTTGACCCAAGTATGAAGGTGGAGGCTATGATTGAAAGGGAGGATTCCATTGATTTGGATTCTGCCAAGTGTTTTGGTTCCAGTTTGGTCTAGGACCATATTGTCCCTGGTTAGGATTGTAACCAGTGTTTTGAGACCTTTGTCCAACATAATTAAGTTCCTCTTCCACAACAGGTGGTTTCTTCAAGCGATTCTTAATTTTAGAGAAAAGACTACAAGAGCTTGTAGCATGTCGCTTTTCATAGATATCACACACATCTACTTGGTTGAATGGACATTCCCTTAACAAATTTTTTCCTCTACACTTGGAAGAATAAATAGATGGGGGTTCAGTGGTATTTTTGTCTCCTTGCATGTTAAGATGAAGGAGAAAATTAGTCTTTAGGTTGGTAATTTCTTCCATTACTTGAGATACATCAGTGGTAAGTGCTTTGTTTCTCCTAGAGCCTCTAGATCCCACTCTATTCCTAGAGTAGTTCTTGCATATTTCAACTATAGCATCCAAAGAAATTTTTTTAATATCCCCCTTTCCCATAAGGTTTAAGCCTTCTCTAGAATCATCATCAATACCTTTTAGGAAAATTGTCTTACTGATTTCGTTGTCTAACCCATTACCATATCTCTTATGGAAAAATTGAAATCTGTTAGCATAGTCCTCTAAAATGTCATTGTCCTTCTACCTCATCCAAAACAATTCCTCTTTTGTATCCGTCACTCAGAAGTAATCCTGGTATTTAGCCAAGAATTTTGTTTCCATTTCTTGCCAAGTGGAGATTGAATCAACACCCAAACCCATAAACCAACATAAGGATGACTCTTTCAGAGTAGATGGAAATAATTTCAGCTTCTGATTTTAAGTGGTGTAATCATAAGTTTGGCATAGAAATTTAAATTCGAAAAGGAATTGATCAGGATCTTCAAAATTCTTTCCCCTAAAAGTTGGTAGAGCTGAAGGTTAAATGTTTTTCATAGGGGGATCATCATGACCTCTGTTCAAATTAATTGGGTATGGAAAGGTCCTATTTGGAAAGGGATCATTATTTTCTTGGTCTTCCATTCTTTCTTCTTGGTGATGCTCTGGATTTTCTACTTTATTTTTCTTTGGATGTTCTACTTGATTTTTGATCTGATGTTGTAAATTTTTCTCTTCTTGATCAAAATCAATGTTATGTGGAAGAAACCTCCCTAAGTTATCCCTAGCTCATCTCATCCACAATTAATATCTCCCTTATCAACACTAAAGGTTTAACTATAAAAATCAAATCTTCAATGTCCCCGATAACAACACCAAAAATGATGGCTCAGGCATTTGATGTCACAACTTGCATCATTTAATTCTTTATTTATCGAACCATGTGTGTCTTAGAGTTGTATGTGATAAGGGGTGTTCCACAATTTGGGGTTTTTTGCACTGTAAATGACTATAATTTTGGTCAATATCCTTCGGCAGCTCTCAAAAGCTCTCAAGAGTGCTTCAAAAATGGAACATGGTGACTTAATCTCTAATGATGGATCTATCTAATGGTTAAATAATGCCTATTTAAATTAATTATAATCCTAAAGACTAAGCTTAGATGTAACCTGACTCAACTAGAATTTGTTCATTCAGAATTCTATGAAGTAAATTTAAACTAATGCTAAGTCTAAATAAAAAATTTAAAGTTGTTGATAAAGAAATCTATTTACGTTTGCAGATAATAAACTTTATGTTAGGAAGACAGTAAAGATAATTATGTTGTAGAAATTCAAACACTAACTCTAGGAAATTAAAATACTAAATCCCAAGAATACATTCCAGCTTAGCTTCGGCTCTACCCTTACATTAATCATGATTATCAACTCTGTTACAACTATGTGCATCTGTAAATGAATACTTAATGAAAGCTACAATGATTAATCTGATTCTACTCTACAATGAAATTACTTTAACTAATTGAAATCATAATAAGATAATATAAGTAAATACCATTGTTGAACAATGATAACAAGAATTAAATTACTAACCTCAAACCAATTATAATGAAACAAAATTCAATGAACCAAATTAAAATGACACAGGATCACCTCCTTTGGTTGAGCTAGCCCTGCTCTTCCTTTGGTGGGATCACAACACAGTAATTCAGATCAACCTTCTATTTTCATTCGAATTGGCCGAAATTGGTGAGTAAAACAAAGTACTGAATAGAAAAAAGTTACAATCTCTAGAAAAATATCGACTAACTAAAAACAAACCTAAGGAAGGATATTTATAAGAATATCCCTTATTTGAATTCAAATTACTCACGCTAACCACCAATTACAAAGTACAAAGTAAAATGAAAATCTATTTGAAACTATCTAGAGAATCTCACAATATTCCAGCTGTAGCAGCAGTTTCAAAATTGATAGAGAAATCCAATCTAGAATTATAACAGTTCAGGATCTTTTAGGAGCCTTCAAGAGAATGATTATAGCAATGATGTTAAGCAAAGAGTCTGAAAAACATAGCTCGACATTCAGCATTGAAGTTCCTGCATGAAATCCTCAAAGATATATTGCATTCATGATAGCAGATATTTCAATTTGCACAACGATACCATTATTAACAGAACTTTTAAAATAATCACATTTAATTTAAAATATCACATCTAATATATCCTTCAATTAGTCATATATAACATAAAATAATTAAACGTTAAACATATTATCTACCGCCATAGTAGTTAATTAATATTATAATAAATTCTTTGGAGTATCTAAAAAGTTTAATAAAAATAGTATTCTTGAGCACTCATAAGATAGAAGATGCTTGGTGTGATCACTTTTCCTCTTACAGTTGGAATGGCCACATTACACACACTGATTCATGTTATGCCTCATGATCTTTCCTATAAACTTATTTTAGGTAGGACATGGATTCATGCAATGAATTGAGTGCCTTCCACTCTTCATCATAAGATGAAGTACATCTACAACTACAAAGTGTACATGCTTAATGCTGATCTTGAGCCTTACAATGTCTTAAAACTTGAGAAAATCCAATCCAAACCCTTCACCACTTCAACACCAACCAAACAAGTGGAACCCATAAAACAAACATCCTTAGAGGATGATTGGGGTTCCTTAAACTTCACCCCTCCTTTACTAGGAGCATCCAAGATCACAAACAAAGACTCTGATGAGGGAAACATAGTCTTGTCAACACAAGACTCGGTTGATACTTCACCAACATCCACCTCATCTACCTTAGACCAAAAAGCGAACAACAAACCCTCACCCGATCCATAAGTGCTGAAAAATCTCTATGGAAAAGGTCATGAGCTCATGAAACAACTTGGCTATAGTGGAAAAGGATGTGGTGCTAATGAATAAGGTATCTGCAACCCTATTGAGCCTAACATGCAAGCATCTCATCATAGTCTTAGATTTTGTTCTTTCATCGAAATCATCAAGCCTTCCTCCATCATATACACCCTCCTAAATCATCCTTCTAACTCACCTTCTAGAAGTGTGACCTTTACAACCAACAAAGTACTATTTTCTTAATATCGATGTCATCTCACAAAATACTCATGATTTATATTTTACACACTCCTCTAAAGGAGTGTACACAATCTCACAATCTCTAGTTCCTTGCATAAGTATGACATCCTATACTAAGAAAGACCCTTCTTTGTCACACGATAAAGGAACACCTTCTCCCCTCGATTAAGAGGGTATCTTGTTGAGACTCCTCCAAGATCACTTGATCTCCCTTCCTCCCAAAAATTAAAATAAATGTTTCTACAAACATTCCTTTTGTGCCTACCACTGAGTTCATGGTCATCACACTAATGCATGTAAGGCCTTTAGTAAAATTCAGCATCTTAAGGCATTTGGTGTTCTTCCATCTATGGGGGCACCTAAGTCCTCTAATCAATACTAATTTTTGCACTCCCTTGCATCTCATCAATCCTTTCAGCTCACTCTTCTCCTACACTAAGTGGGGGAAAGGGGTTCATTAGCCTTTTCCCTCATATGTTGCTTGTTGATGTCTCTTTTTACTTGTCGTTAACCTTTCATGAACATATAATAGAAAGATTGGGATTTGGATGACATGTCTTAAGTTGAATCACATGTGACATATGCCCCTTTTCATGACACAACTTATCAGAAACATATGACTCAGCATAGGGCTTTTCGAACAAGCTCTCATTTCCTCTCCCTCCTCTTCTACTCTAAAGCACTTGCTCACAACAATGGTGTGTAGCAATTTCTTTAAAGTGGGGGCATACACCAGCATTCACATTTCATTGTGAGATTTTATTTTTCTTGTGATTCCCTCTCTTAGAAACATTAGGTACAATGTTGCTCAGGATAAGACATATGCATTTTTCTTCTTTTGCATACAAGATGAGTATTTCCTCTCTTTCATACAAGATGAGTCCATTTTCACTTTTCCTCTCTTGGTGACATTACGCATAATGTTCCCTATGATGAGAAATCACATAAATAAAAATAAAAATCTATTTGAACACCTCTTACATCATTTCAAACATCATTCTCATTTTTGATGCCTTATGAGAGTCATCAAGAGGTATAACTTTGGTATGGTTAAGCGGGAAGCCCAACCAATGGCATGACTTTCCCCATAGCCACCTTTGTGTGTGTGAGTAAATACCAGCCATGTGTATGTTTCTCACCTTCTTTGAGACAACTCACCCCACAAATGACCTAATGTTCTGTGGCCCTAGAGTGAGCGCATCTTAACTTATTCTCTTCATACTAATCCTTTGCATCGCATGATTATGTATCCTGTCTTGCTGCAATTCATTCACCCTTGAATGTGTCTTTTGCATTGATGTCTTTTTGACTTAGAATCTCAAATCCTTGGGGGCTTGACCACCTCCTTCTTCTTTGTCATTCTTCACCATCTCCATTTGGTTAATTTAGTGTGAGTTTGAAGCAATTTTATCCTATCACTAAAGTGGGGGCTAAATGTGTCACCAAAAAGTGTATTCTTTGACATTTTTCGCTCATTTGGACCCTTAACTATGGATTTTGGACCTTTTTTAACCTCTTTTTACTCCTTTCCAAGAATTGTGCCAAAGTTTTGTAAGGTGTTGTAAAAAAAATTCACACTTTCCTAGGCTTGTCATCACTAAATCAACCCTTTCCTATGCTATAATGGCCCCTTAATGCATTTATAGGTCCTTACTTTAGTGTGTTTTGTGAGACAATCCCAACAAACAATAATAATCACACTTTAATCCCCAAAAATCAATAAAAAATTACTAGGTGGACTAGGTCACTACCTTGGGTGACCTAGTCCCATGTGGCTTAAAAATTAAAATAAACCTAAAATTCTTTTAGGATTTTGTCTCTAAAACCCTAAGGTCAGCCTTTATGGTGTTATTTCAGGAAATTAGGGCATAACTTCTATTAATAAGGGTTTTTCCCCTTTATTTTGCATCTCCTAAGTGCCATTTTTACTCCTCACTCAATCTTCTCAAGCACTCATCCACCACTCTTCTCAAGCAAGCTAGGGTTTCTGCATACTAAGTCATCAAGACATCTCTACAAGGCATTCAAGGGTTGAATCATTGTTCCAACTGAAGATCTATTATCAAGGAAATATTTAGCTATCTTGGAAGCTTAGATATCATTCAAGAGTGGATTGAAAGCTTTCTGAAGATGCATCCTTGTGGGATAGGGAAAAAATCCATTCAAAGTCTCTTACATGCCGAGAATCAAAGTTTCAGATCCGGGTACCTTAAGAATTAGAAAGTACTAACTGAGACCTCCAGATCCCACTTTCAAACTTCCTGAAAGGCTGAAAGGGGCCAAGTTTCCATTAGTGGCTACCTAGTCCCACCATACATGCATTTTTTGGTTTTCTATAGATCTGAGTACCCTTTTGACAGAAACGGGTTCCGACAGATTTTCACAAAAAGAGGACTAGGTCACTCAGAATGGTGTACATGTCCTAGTGGACCTCTGCATTAGATTCTTTAGGTTTCCATATCTTCATGCCATCCCTCTTTAGCCTCGAGGTGCACCCCTCCATTTTTGTTCATTTTTATAGCTATTTGTTTATGTTTCCTAGGTAATTTTGCATATCTCAATGTGTTTTCCGACATAGTTACATTCCTTAGATTTTACATTAATAGTTACTTTAAGCCCCTAATCCCTCTTTGAATGAACCCTCCAAGTTTTGGGTGCGAAAGAAAGACAGCTTTCCTTTTGGGTGGAAAACCCTAGATGTGTAAGTGTGTGTCTCTTTCCCCTAAAATTTGTGGTTCATTTTGGTGAACTTGACTTTCCTACCCCCTTCTTGTCTGATTTGGATTCTATTATTATACTAGAATTATCTTCCATTGGATGTTGTATTAGTTAAGTTACATTCTAGGGTTTCAAATTTTGCATTAGTGAAAGTGCATATAGGTTGCATCTCTTACATCTTAACACATTAAACATTTCTGAAATTTTGCATTTTCATATTAGGTCATCATAACCCAATACAAAAACCACTTGAATCCATCAGAATATTTTTCAAATTCTCAAATAAATCCCTAGGAGGACTAAGTTGCCACTCTGGGCTACCTAGTCCCTTTAGGCCCCTACCCTTTACAGAGTTGAAAACCCTATTTTTATGCTTCTGTTTTGTGTCATTAACTATCTACATTACTTGGTTGTATTTCTATAGCATGCATTTCATTAAATCTATCATAAATTCTCTCATTTCATGCATTGCATATTTTGACTTTTGCATTTGCAACATGTCATTTTCAGATCATTGCATAATGTAATCAGTCATTTTTCTTTTTGACATCTAAAACTTGCATTGCATTCTATGCCTTTACATTGCATTTTCAATTTACATAGCTTTATTTAGATTTTAAATAGAATTCATGGTACTTGTGGATAGCATTAGGTTATTTTCATTTTCATCATTAGTTCCTAAATCATTTAAATTAGAAAATGAAAACAACATTGTAACAACATCACATGCACCCACTCACATACTTAGCAATAGAGAGCCCTTTAGTAGTGATGACGTAGACATGTTAGATGAAGCCCTTTATGGCTTCATATCTTCTAGATCATCCACTAAATCTTTGACTAAAGAGGATACAAACATTGATAATCATAATTATTCTTCTCCTGATATCTCTCCCATTGGTGATGAAGGTATCTTAGTGAAAGAAGACAAAACCATTGAAGATCATGATGATCTTGCTTGTCTTCCTCATCCTCCTTCCCCTTTGAAAAAAATTAAACAACAACATGCAAACACCACCCCCTTACCTAGTCTCCCTAACCATGACGATAGCACTTTTCCTTCTTCTAATATCCCTCCTCGATGCAAACATGATAGGTTGTTATTAGAAGATACACCTATTACAAGTCATGAGACTCTTTCCCCTACCTTCCCTCATGCTCATACCATTTGGGACAATATATTTGAAACTCATGATGGTCCTTGTCTTGATTCCTCCCCTACCTATGTTGAAGCTAGCTCTCCTACTAGGGTAGATAGTATGGAACATGAGAATAAGACCTTAGACAATCAAATAGAACAATCTCCTAATCATCCCATCATTGATAATTCCCCTAATAATATTATTCCCTTACATGAACATGTAGAGCCCATGTTAGACTCTTCTTCCCAAGGGGATGTTAATATTATTCAACCTCAACTCATCCTTTACTCACCTTCAACAAAACCAATACCTGAATTCACCCTCTACTCGCCTAATAATCATGTGTTACAACAACCGAGTCATAACACTGCTGCTCATACACATTACAAAAGAAACAATCCACACCCACCCCAACCAATCTTAACATACTTACCTTCATACCCTCCCATTCTTCTTGCTTCCTCGTGCTTAAATTCAATCCTTAGGGAGTATGACCTTGTTGACCAACCAAGGAATAATCCTACTAAAATATCTTTATGGGATCTTATTCAAGCTTCCCCTCACTATCACAACATGTTGCAACATGCCTTAAAAAAAAATCCTATCCCTTCTAATTCGTAAACAAATGACATAACAACTATTATTCAAGGCTTTAATGCTAACATTGTTTTCCACCAAAGTGAGCTCCCTCCTTTGGAAGTGCAAAAACAAGCTGATAGGCTATGTTGTTAATGTGTGTAGTTTCAATCTCTTCGATAGGCTCCATATCAATAAATCTCACATTCAACCTACCTCCTTATCTATTAGTGGATTTGAAAGTAAAGGACAAAAGATGCTTGGTGTGATCACTTTGACTCTTATAGTTGAAATGGCCACATTAGACACACCGATTCATGTTTTGCCTCATGATCTCTCCTATAACCTAATTTTAGGTAGGACATGGATTCATGCAATGAATGGAGTGCCTTCCATTCTTTATCATAAGATGAAGTACATATACAACCACAAAGTGTACATGCTTAACATTGATCTTGAGCCTTACAGTGTCTTACAACTTGAGAAAATCCAATCCAAACCCTTCACCACTTCAACACCAACCAAACAAGTGGAACCCATACAAAAAACATCCTTAGAGGATGATTGGGGTTCCTTAAACTTCACCCCTCCTTTACTAGGAGCATCCAAGATCACAAACAAAGACTTTGATGAGGGAAACATAGTCTTGTCAACACAAGACTCACCTGATCCTTTGCCAACATCCACCCCATCTACCTTAGACCAAAAATCCAACAACGAACCCTCACCCAATCAAAAAGTTTTGAAAATATCTATGGAAAAGGTTATGAGATCATGAAACAACTTGGCTATAGTGGAGAAGGATGTGGTGCTAATGAACAAGGTAGCTTCAACCCTATCGAGCCTAACATGCAAGCATCTCATCATGGTATTGGATTTTTTATTTTCATCGAAATCACCAAATCTTCCTCCAACATCAACACCCTCATAAATCATCCTTCTAGCTCACCTTCCAAATGTTCTCCTTTACAACCAAAAAAGGAATCTTTTCCTAATGTCGATGTCATCTCACAAAACACTCATGATTTAGATTTTACACACTGCTCTAAAGGAGTGTACAAAATCTCACAATCTCTAGTGCCTTGTGTAAGTATGACATCCTATACTAAGAAAGACCCTTCTTTGTCACACGATAAAGGAACACCTTCTCCCCTCGATCAAGAGAGTATCTTGTTGAGACTCCTCCAAGATCACTTGGTCTTCCTTCCTCTTAGAACTTGAAATAATTTTTTCCACAAACATTCCTTTTGTGTCTACCATTGAGTTCATGGTCATCACACTAATGAATGTAAGGCCTTAAGTAGTAAAATTCAACATATTAAGGAATTTGGTGTTATTCCATCTATGGGGGAACCTAATTCTAATTTATACCAATTTTCACTCTCCCTTGCATCTCATCAATCCTTTCGACTCACTCTTGTCTCGCATGAAGTGGTGGCAAGGGGTTCGTTAGCCTTTTCCCTCATATGTCACTTGTTGATGTCTCTTTTGACTTGTCGTTAAACTTTCATGAACATATAATAAGATTGGGATGTGGATGACATGTCTTAAGTTGAATCACATGTGACACACACCTCATTTCATGACGTAGCTTATCAAAAACATATGACTCAACTTAGGGATTTCCAAACAAGCTCGCATGTCCTCTCCCTCCTCTTCTAATTTAAAGCACTTGCTCATAGCAACGATGTGTATAAATTCCTTTAAAGTGGGGACATACACCACCACTCACACTTCATTACGTGATTTTATTTTTCTTTTGACTCCCTCTCTTGGAAACATTAGGTACAATGTTGCTCAGGATGAGACATTTGCATTTTCCCTCTTTTGCAATCAAGATGATTTTTTCCTCTTTTGCATACAAGATGAGTCCATTTGCACTTTTCCTCTCTTGGCGACATTACGCATAATGTTCCCTATGATGAGACATCACATGAAAAAATAAAAATCCCTTTCAACACCTCTTACATCATTTCAAACATCATTCTCTTTTGTGGCACCTTATCAAAGTTATCAAGACATATAAATTTGGTATGGTTAAGCAGGAAGCCCAACCAGCGGCATTAGCTTCCCCATAGCCACCTTTGTGTGTGTGAGTACATACCAGCCATGTGTATGTTTCTCACCTTCTTTGGGACAACTCACCCTACGGACGACCTAATGTTCTATGGCCCTAGAGTGAGCACATCTTTCCTTATTCTCTTCATTCTAATCCTTTTCATCACATGATTATATATATTGTCTTGCTGCAACTCATTCACCCTTGAATGTATCTTTTTCATTGATGTCTTTTTGACTTAGAATCTTGAATCCTTTTGGTATAGTTTAGTGTGAGTTTGAAGCAAGTTCATCCTCTCACAAAAGTGGGGGCTAAATGTGTAACCAAAAAGTGTAGCCTTTGACACTTTTCACTCAGTTAGACCCTTGCCTATGGATTTTGGACCTTTTTCAACCTCTTTTTACTCCTTTCCAAGCCTTGTGCCAAATTTTTGTAAGGTGTTGTAAAACAATTTCACACTTTCCTAGGCTTGTTATCACTAAATCAAGCCTTTCCTATGCTATAGTGACCCCTTAATGCACTTATAGGTCCTTACTTTAGTGTGTTTTGTGAGACAATCTCAAAAAAAAAAAAATCACACTTTAATCCCCAAAATCAATAAAAAATGCCCAATTGGACTAGGTCACCACCTTGGGCAACCTAGTCCCATGTGGCTTAAAAATTAAAATAAACCTAAATTTTTTTTGGGATTTTGTCTCTAAACCCCTAAGGTTAGCCTGTATGGTGTTATTTCAAGGAAATTAGGGCATAAATTCTATAAATAAGGATTTTTTCCATTATTTTGCATCTCCTAAGTCTCATTTTTACTCCTCTCTCAATCTTCTCAAGTGCTCATCAACCACTCTTCTCAAGCAAGCTATTATTTTTGCATACTAAGTCATCAAGACATCTCTCTGAGGCATTCAATGGCTGAATCATTGCTACAAATTAAGATCTATCATCAAGGAAAAATTTTGGTATCTTGGAAGCTTGGAGATCATTCAAGAGTGGATTGAAACCTTGTTGAAGACACCTCCTTATGGGCTAGGGAAAAAAATCCATTCAAAGTCTCTTACAGGCAAATAATCAAAGTTTCAAATCCAGGTACCTAAAGAAGCAAAAGGTGCAGACCGAGACCTTCAGATCCCACTTTCAAACTTCTCGAAAGGTTGAAAGGGACTAAGTTTCCATTAGTGGTGACCTAGTCCCACCATACATGCATTTCTATGTTTTAAATAGATCTGAGTACCCTTTTGGGAGAAATGGGTTCTCGTAGATTTTCACAGAAAGAGGACTAGGTCACCTAGAATGGCGTAAATGTCCCAGTGGACCTCTGCATCAAATTATTTAGGTTTCCAGATCTTCATGCTATCACTGTTCAACCTCTAGGTGCACCCCTTCATTTTTGTTCATTTTTATAACTGTTTGTTTATGTTTCCTAGGTAATTTTCCATATCTCAATGTGTTTTCCAACATAGTTACATTCCTTAGATTTGACATTAATAGTTAGCTTCTATTATCTATTTATAGCATTTAGGGCATCCAACACACATCACTTTAAGCCCCTTATCCCTCTTTGAATGAGCCCTCCAATTTTTGGGTGTGAAATAAATACCTCTTTCCTTTTGGGTGGAAAACCCTAGATGTGTAAGAGTTCGTCTCTTTCCCCTAAAATTTGTGGTTCATTAGTCTATTCAAATATCTTTCCTTTCTTTTGTAAAGAAGTAATCGAGAAAGTGATTTTAGAAAAATTTGCAACAAAATTCCTATAATACCCTGCTAAACCTATGAAACTTCTTACCTCCAACACATTCTTAGGTATAGGCCACTCAAGTACTACTTTGATCTTAGTTGGATCCACAACAATTCCATCTATTGAGATCCCATGACCTAAATAATCTATCTCTTTTGGAAGAAAGTACACTTGGAAAATTTACCAGACAACCTATGTTCTCTTAGATGTTGTAGGACCATTTCTAAATTCTTGCAATGTTATTCCTCATTTCTAGAGTAAATCAAAATATCATCTAGAAAAACTTAAAAAAAATTGTCGAGGTAATCCCTGAATACACTACTCATCAAGTTCATGAATGTTGTAGGTACATTTTTTAAACCGAAGGGTAAAACAGTAAACTCATAGTTTCCATATCTGGTTCTAAATGCAATTTTAATTATATCTTCATCCTTAATCTTCAATTGGTGATATCTACATCTCAGATCTATTTTAGAGAACATGGCAGCACCCCTCATTTCATCAAAAAGGTCATCAATGCATGGAAACAGATACTTGTTCTTAACCATATATTTGTTAAGCATATGATAGTCGATGCTCATAAGGTACAACCCTTCTTTTTGATAAAGATGATTGGTGCTCCCCAAGGTGATACACTTGGTCTTATCAATCCTTTTGACAATAATTCATCCAATTGTGTCTTAAGTTCCATAAGTTCAGTGGTTTTCATCCTATAGGGTACCTTGGAAATAGGTTCCGATCCTCAAATCTATATCAATAGAGAAATCAAAAAAAAAAATTGGAGGTAATCTCAGTAACTCATCTAGAAACACATCCAAAATTTTCCTCAATATTGGATACTTCTCCATATCTGATTTTCTAGTTTCACCTATTTCACCATCTTCTAGTTCCTATAAACTCTGGAACTTTGCATCATTACTATCCTTCTCAAGTTCTTCAATATTTACGGCAAAGAGTTTACACCCTTTCTTCTTAGCTCTTATAAGTTGCATTGTCATGATTTGTCGAATCCTAACTTCTCTAGGTATCCCTTGGAATTTAACTTGATTTCCAAAATCATCTAGGAATTCTATAGTCTTAGCATGAAATTCTACCTTGGCACTATGTTTCCACAACCAATTCATACCTAGGATAACATCATATGATCCTAGAGGTGTGACATAAAGGTTTACTTCTGTAGAAAAACTAGGTAGTTCTTTTCTAGCCTCAAATAAACATTGATCCACCTTTGCTCTTATCTAGTTTTCATAATCTATATCCCAAGACATTGTCATGTGTCCCACCTTCCTATATAATTATTTAGCTACTCTAGGTGAAATGGAATTCTAAGTTGCACCAGTACTAGAATAAGAATAGAAATAGGTTATCCAAAAAAAATATGTAGCATTTCAACTAGAGTTACTTGTTAATTTTCTTGATGATCATCCACTATTCCATGTACCTTATGTTGAAACATTACTTGTTGGGCGGGTAATGGATTACCATATGGTCATGATCCATAAGTTTTATTAGGACACTCACTAGCAAAGTGGTCCCCTCTACATATAAAACATCATGTAGCTAGCCCTCCTTTCCCTATGGTCTCTCCAGAATTGTTGACATTTTCATAAGCCTTGTTGGTATACCCATACTAGAATCATTCCTTTTACGCTCTCTTCTAGAATCCTTTCCATTATTGTGAAATCTCTTTCCCTTTTTCCTTGACACATTTTTCACTAGTTCCACTATCTTTGGAACTATCTTGTCAAGAACTTCCACATCCTTCTTTTTATCTCTTCTTTCTTGACGAGTGGAGTTATCCCTAAAAAATTTCTCCTACTTAATTGATTTCTCATATACAATATCCATTGTTGTTGGAACATTCATATCCACTTCTCCTCCAATTTTAATGTTAGGTCCCTTTAAAAATTTCCTAATACGGAAGCGCTCATGCTTATGATATATGGGAACATAGCATAGAAGTCAGGTAAAATTCTCCCAATATTCATTTATTGTCATGTTACCTTGTTTCAAACCTTGAAAATCCAAGATTTTTTGGTCATAGTATAGATATGGTAACCATATTTTGTGGAAAATATCCACAAATTATTCCCATGTCAACTTCCATGAGTTAATATTAAGTTCTAACTTCTTGTTCATCCACCAGTTAGAGGCTTCTCCCGCTAACTTATACGCACCCCATGCAACTTTAGTAACTTCATAATAATTTTGTATTTCAAAATAATTTTCCATTTGAACAAGCCACACTTTAGCCTCATCACCTCTAGCACTACCATAAAAATTGGGTGGAATAACCTTCTTCATGTCCCTATAAAGTTTGGAATCCACAAGCTTCTTATTCCTTTCAATAGATGGTGTAGGTGATTTGTCCCTCTCATTATTATGGGTTTCGTTATGCCCATGGGAAGAATTTTCTCCCTCATGCTCATTAATGGGTACTTCCTTTTCTACCCTATCCTTAACTCTTTCCTATTCAAGGTTAGCCAACCTTTCCAAGATTTGGTCAAGCGTAGCTTCTACTCCAGTGGTTCCTTGTCCAGCTTCTTGAATTTTACCAGGATTAGTTCATGTCCTCACCATCCTTACGTAATTGGTATTTAATTGAATGTTAATCTATGTTTAGACTAAAATATGTTATCAATTATCTTATGGAAAACATTAAAAATGGAATTCATATACACAAACAATTCCACATAAGACTAAGCACAATTTTTTTTTTTTATAAACACATAATTTTATTCATTTCTTGAGGATTTCAATTTCCTTGATTACATGGAGTGACTATTCAGATAGTCCAATGGAGAGTATCCTTTAGATTCACTCTCAGACACAAAAATTAAATGAGTATAACCTATAGTCTGAGATAATTGTTGTTCCCTATCTTTTTGTTCATCTCTCATTTGTTCGTACCTATCCCAAAAACGATAATAACCTTGAAATTTATCATTTGATACATAGTTACAAGAAGCAATGTCAATATGGTGCTCATCAATAATGTAGTCTACCCTTTTCATATACATTTGTTTGTGAGACCATTTCTTGTCTGGTGGTGTTCGTGGTACATATCCCTTGGAATCATTACTCAAAGAAATTACGATTACTTCAGCCAATGGTATAACTCTAGGATCCCTAAAAATAAATGTCGGACTAACACTTCTTTTCAGGGAATATCCCTAGAAAATAGTAATGACTCATAATTTTCTAGTGAGATGGTTGGTAGGTAGTTGTAAATAGCCTTCATCTTCAGCCTCCTTTTCACATCACTAATCCAAGAAAGTATGTGACTAAAATTTTCACTATCACTCAACTAGATGACATTGTCGTAGTTGGTTCCCTCCATGGTTCTAAAGATGGCTTCACTTTCCTTCTTGGCCTTGATGTAGCACTAGTTTCTAATTAATAACTTTCTAGCCGTTAATCTGATATGCACCATCTTGGCACAAGAATTCACAACATTAGAGAACATTGGAAGGAAATAATGATGAGCTCATAGGTTCCAAAGCTAAACCTAGTTGCTCTGATACCACATGTAACATACCAACCCTTAATGACGTAAAAATTTCTAAGTTTTCACCTTTTGAGTAAATTAACTAAGTAACAAGCCATTGCAATAAATAATTTCCTTTTGTTTATTCATAATTTTATATTCAAGAAGCATAAAATAATACAACATGAATCCATTTCTTTTCAAAAATTCCATAAAATAAAACAATAAAAGAAAGCATAAATTTACATACATGGCTCAATAAGATTTATGACAAATAGTTGTAATATGGTCCAAGATCCTTCCTTTCAAATCTTGGTTCTTTTATCACCTATTGTGGAGAAGCATCACTCAAGCATTTTTTTGCCAACCACAGACTCTTAATGTGATCTCTCGCACATCTATTATTCAATAGATGACCCTTCCCTTTGATGAAGAGATTGGTAGAGTAACCGATAACGACAACCAACTAACAATAGTGTTGTGTCCTACATTACTAGTGTATACACCTAAAATTGGTCTGGACCATCCGATTAATTAAATACAAATTATTTGATTAATTATCCTAATTTCCTCTACTTTTGAATAAATAGAAATATTTATTTATATAGTTCACATTTAAATTCATTTTAATTAAATAAACAAAATTAAATACTTTGTTTGATTTAATTATCAAATCCCTATTTCAATCTATTATGTCAATCTTAAATTAATTAAATAAAGATTAAAACACTTTATTTATTAATTGCCATATTCTTCTATCTAATTCAATAAATAACTTCTATAGTTCGTTTTATTAAATTATTTATCCCTCTTTTGCTAATTTAAATAAATCAAAATATTTGAATTAAGGCATAAAGAATATTCCATCTATATTTCCTCAAAAATGAATTAGATATCCTATGTTTAATTTATGTCTAAAATATGTCACAATTAATGCTTTGAAACTTCATGGGAAGTTTTGGAGACAAATTGGAGACAAATTCCAAAATCTTCTCTCAATCCTCCTCCATCAACCCTTCCTCTTCTCTTGCCTGGTGTTTTCATGGGTAGAGACAATCACCAAAATTCTCTCAATCTCCTCCATCTTTCACCATTCAATCCTCCAGATTGAATCCAAGCCTCTCAATGCCATCCCTGTGCATTTCTACAGCCAGGAATTCTATAAATATAGCCTCATTGAACCAAGAAAAGGATCCAGATAGTCTAACTTATACACTCTTACTCTGTAGGAATTCAAGCATCAAGCATCCAATATCCAACAATCAAGCTTTCACATCATGGCTGCCTCCTGTAGCTGCAATTATCTGTTTCATGTCAATTCATGCTAGTTTAGTTTATTTATCATCTAGTATTATCACATTTAGCTCCACATCATTGCATTAGCATCCATCTCATTCTTTGAATTGTAATTTTAACAATCATAGTGTCCTCACAATCTGAGAGCAATAGTGGTTTAATAAATCTTTGGAGATAGAGAACAATATGACGCTTTCAATTGATTATTGCTTTGTCTTTGATATAATGTCTTATTAAGAAGTGTGTTTTGTGCTTTACACATTATCCACGCTTACAATTTGGCGCCCACCATGGGGCATTAACCCCAATTTTACATTTTTTCTAGAAAGTGTCACGCAGGGTTCACGGCGTGTTTTCTTTTAGCGCTTTATTCAAAAACTATAGCGCTTCCATGGCAAACTACAACTCTTTCATGCTTTGTTTCAGCACTTCCATCAAAAATTTCAGCACTTTCAATTTTAGTGCTTCCATCATCTATTTTAGGGCATTGGTGATTTAGCGCTTCCATGGAAAACTTTGGTGCTTTCGTGTTTTAGCGCATCAGGGTATGTGCAGGCTATTGATGGACCAAAAAGTGGCAATGAGAAAAAATCACGTTTTGAATCAGTTCAAAAACGTGGAAATGGCCTAGTTGACTTTTCTAGGTTCGGGTGTCAGTACTTCTACCCAAACCAAAAACCAAAGGTAGTTTACACAAATCAGATATCCGATCCAAATCAGATATCCGATTTGTGGAAGCCGTATATAAAAAAACAATCGACTCATTAATTTCATTTCTCACATTTTGATGCGGGCAGAAGAGGTGAAATCGAAATCCAATATCTGTTCTGATCTGATATCCAATTTGAAAGGTATGTATTTTGTTTTTTCGATCTTATAATCGATTTTTCAATAGATTTTGTTAAGTTTAAGTAGATTTTATGAAAAAAAATTTAAAAATACTATTTTGTATTGATTTTTTTTTAAAACTAGAGTTTACATTGTTTTTTTATTAAAACTTAATGTTTTGAAATGGATCTTGATTAAAAATTATTGTTATTGATGTATTTTTATCAAAAATAAGAGTTTGTTATTGATTTTTGTGAAAAAATTTGGTTTTTTTTGGATTTTTATTAAAAACTAGGGTTTTTTACAATAATTTCATTTATATTGTGTAATTTCAATTAGTTTAATTAGTTTTTAACTTTAATCAAGTATTATGGCTGCGAATGTAAATCCACAAATGCCAAATGCTCCACCACCTCCACAACCACCAATTGAAGACTTAATTGGTGAAAAATTGGGGCAATTGAGGGGCATTTGTGAAATTTATCAGACAATGCCTCGATTGAGAGATATGACAAACACATTGAAAGAAATAATTAAAAATATAGAAACCCTCTCCACCCAACATAATTCCTTTTATTCATGGGGAGAAGACATGAGGGAGTATTATCGATGTGGATTGTCTTACGATGATGTGAAAGATCTCCAAATAACCAAAGCCCAAATAGCCTCTTTATTCATTGACCGCTGCACCGGTTTTCCAGTGAATTTTAATAAAACAAAACTTTCCATTAAATGGTGCATACATAGGGACATTGTAGCTAAATTTTGGGATCATTGGTGTATGGTTTTTGATAAATCACCAAACAATAATTCTGACATACTATTTTACTTTATTAAAAAATTATATGCTGAGTTTGTGTTAGGGCATCATGTCAATTACTTTGACATTAAACCCTTCCAAGGTGTCGGTGGAGGTATGCCCCAGGATAGACCAGGGGTAGTTAGAGTAGTCCTGCGCCCAAATGTTCCCCTTCCTGCCCTTCCTCCCCTTCCTTCGCCACCTCCAATATATCACCCAGAGATTATCGAGGATGCATCCACACAGACTATTTAGGCTATTCACTCTTTGAGTGGTCATTTGGTTTCGCATGTTTCTATAGTAGCTCAGCCACATTTTGGTTATGTTGACAAAAGCTCGAGTGTTGTTGCATCATCCTCCTCAGGTCCACATATTTGTGTGCCACATGCTTGCACTATGTGCCGCCAGATATGCTTGGGTCCTTCTGTACAGCCCGCCGAGCATCCCTTGGACACTTCTGATTATGACCTCCATGATGTAGACATTATAGATCAGTCGCAGTGGAGTGGAGCGTACCCTACAGAGTCCTCTCCTGCTAGAGAGGGAGATACTGGAATAGTGATACAGGTAAGATTTAAGTCGTAATTTCATAACTTGCATTTGTTTTTAAATGAATATTAATACGAGATAGTATCAAGTACTAATATTTATTTACATGGTCTATTTAACAGTTGATGTCTAAGGAGGAGCTCGCACGGGTGACTGATAGCACCCTTAGGGCCATTTCATTTGGCTTGGACACACATGCAGTATATATTTTCGCACTCGCTCATTTACATTTTATATTATTTACTTTCTTGTCATTTGAATTGTTATTAATGAAATTATATAATAGCTTATATGTTTATCTTGTTTTCCTCCTATAGGAAATACCCAGTGTGAGTGAGGTGCAACCTCGTCCAGACTATGGAGGCGCAAATCTAGATAAGGGGAAGGTAATTGAACTCAAATTGGATTGAATTAAGATTTTTAAGATCTTATATTGATTATACATATGTCAACATAGATTGGTAGTTTCATATGTACTTGTCAATTTTATTTATAGGCAATTATGAGCTTTACAGATATGTTGACAAGGGACACACTGCCTAAAGGTGTAGTTATTGGAACACCTCAAAGAGTAGGTGTTGAAACCCATCAAAGAGGAGGTGTCAAAACACCTGAAAAAGATAAAGAAAAAGATCAACCTAAAGAGGTACATGTGCTTATTTTATTTTGTGTTTGGTAAATAAGTTCTTATTACCAATAATCATATGCTAACTTGGATCAATTTTATGTTTTTGTTCACATATATAGATTGGCATTTCAAAAGTTGATTTGGTATATTCTAGGACTCCTAACCCTTTGAAGAGACATATATTTCAGGTAATCAAGATTTCTATTTTAGAGTTCAATTAAAATTCAATGTATATTGATTTTGATGTTAATTATTCAATTTTAAATTATATAGTATAACTAAAATCAACTATGGTTTGAATTTTTCTTGTGCAGCTACCTTCAGAGCCAATGAGTGCTTCAAAGAGGCTCCATTTTGATGATCCACAGTAGTTTAGGATGAGAAAGGCATTTTGGCATGTAAATTTTGAATACATATTGAGATGGCATATGCCACATTTTGTAAAACTTTGTTTGAGTTGGCGTCAATGCCATTTTTGTATATGGACATACACTTGATTATTGGATAATTTGATATATAGAAGTTGACAATCGAAATTTAATTTGTTCCTCATGTGCATGATTAAACTCTTTGAAAATTTTTTCTTGAGCAATGGTTAAATATCAATGTACAATAGCTTAAAACTAAATGGTTATATTATGTAGTTTATATTTATATCTCTTATTACATTGCATTACACATCTTTCAAACTCAAATCATTAATTCACATTGCATAACTAACAACTAGATGTTCATAGATGAAAAAATTTCAATTACAATATAGTTCTAACAAAGTCAACCTAAGCAGTTATACAATTACTTCACATTGCATAACTAAAAACTATGAGAAGTTGTCAATTGCATTTGTTTGTCATTGAATTCTATGAGACCACATTTCTTTGAAGTTTTTTTTCAAATAGTACACTGCCTTGTCTATGCTACCACATTTTTCATACATGATAGCGATCACATTAATTTGTAATAAATTAAATGATAGCCTATGGCTATTTAATTTATACTCATTTTATTTAAATGGATGAGGCCGACTGATAGGGTAGATGGTGCAGGAGCACCTAGGAAGCACTAGGAAGCACTAGGCAATTTGAGGGCTAGAATGAAGTTTTGTGTTTTTGATACTTTAAAGGTCATGTTGACCATTGGAATTGAGTGAGAGACTTAATAAAATGCCTTGGTCAGGAGCTATCAGTAGTGGAAAATTTTATGAGTTTAGACACTCACTTTTGTTAGTTTCTAGGAAATTGGCAAAAGTGGCAAAATGGGACATTTTGCACCTTTTACCACTTGGTAACTGACTTGTCTGACCAAAGGGAGGAATAACTACTTTGGGGAACCTATATAGGGAAGGCTTCAACCTGTGAGTAGGGTTGGAAGGCATTGAGAACTTTTGTAATTTGAAATTTGATGAATGCTAAGAGTGAACAGTGAGAACAACAAGGAAAATTCTATGTTTGCTTGAATTTTATGTGATCAAGAGCAATCATGGCTCTGTAGTTGTTGTAGCTTGAAGTATTTGTTATGTTCTAAGCTTTGGTGGTAGTATTTAGAGTGTGTGTTCATTTTGCAGGTGTGTGTAGTAGTTGTTTTGTTTCCTTTTGAGTTGCTGATCTAACTGGCAACCAAGCAAGAATGGGGTTTTAGTTCTCTTTCCCATTGTACCTGATGCACGGGCTTTTGGGGAATGAGGCTAGAATCCATGGTTGTAATTATAGTAGGTTTAGGAGTATATAGGAGTTCAGGAAGCATGAAGACAGTCTACTCCTAGGCGAGCTTGACAGTGCCCGACTAGGAGAGACAGGGAGAAAAAGGCACTTAACACAATGTGGGAAGGGTAGGTGAATTCCTTGCCAAGGCTTACCAAGAAGGAAGAAGCCCCATCAACTTGTTTTATGTGAGAAAACTCTTGACAGTTTGCAAAATACAGTGAAAAGACCTAAAAAGGCCCAAATCCTTGGCCAGTTCCAGTTTATGGAGTTGTACGGACAGTGGGAACCTAAGGCACCAAAAATATTTGAGAGGTGGGCTAAGGTATCAGGACCCTCAAGGAAAGACTAATTTCTCTTTGGAGAATTTGGGAATGAAAGCCAATTTTCTCGGAGTTGGAGGCTTAATTGGAACTCTTGGGCTAGTAGCCTAGAAACCCTAATTGAGGGTTTGGAAGTAGCGAATGATAAATGGACTATGGGGAACTGTCAAGAACCCTAGGGAGATGAGTAGAAGCCCTTGGAAACATATCATCACCCCTGCAAAGTTGAATTGAGTTAATGGAGAGAATTAGTCTTTAGGGAAGATTGAAGGCTAAGGGAAGAATAAGAGGTAGTGCACCAAGTAAGCTGATTTGACATGATAGTAGGGTTGGCCAGAAAAACTAGGGGCACCTAGACATGATGAAGGTCCTATAGGTTCAGATGGTGAAGAAAGAAACCAAGGAGATCTTGCAAAAAAGAATCTAGAGCATGGAACAATGAGTGTTCCATCCAACCTTACCCTATTAGTTGGATGGAACAATCACTATTCCATGCTCTGGGTCTTGCTCACTGTTCCATAATCTACCCTAAAGACTAACATTCTCCAAGAAATAAATCCCTTAATCTACCCTTAATCAGTAAAATGAGTTCCAAAACTCATTAAGGCTTTCCACTCCTTATCCTCCTGATCACTCCTGATCAAGACATGTTCCTAAGCCTCTAACTCTATCTCAATGGCCAAAAGAAATAAAATAACTACAAAAGAATGCTTGAACTGAAGAAACTAGCTACCTACTATTCCACACAATGCTTGGAAGATAATTGCACTACATTCTACACAATTCACAGTGTCAGGATCACTTCATTAACACACAATTCAAAGCAAAAACTAGAAAAATTACACAAATTTATCACTGTCTTCTCTTGTATTCAAGGGGAGTCAAAGTTGGTTGCGATAGGTATTCCACTCAATGTTCAAAGAAGGAAGGAAAAGGAGGAAAGAAAAGATGCTTCAAGAGGAATGGAGATAAATGGTCAGATGGTGCTCCTGCATTCAAAAAAAAGTGGGACCTCTATCATGTTTAGTGGGATACGATTTGGTCAAAGTCAGTCAACTTTCATTCTCAAACTCATATGACCCAATGGACTATTCCAACACGTCCGGATTGGTATTTTTACACTAGGTATGGTTCTCTCTTGCACCCAAATACGTTGAATCGCTCTAAGCTGCATCGGAGCAGCATTTTCCCTTAAGAGTCCAAAGTGCTAAAAGGCAGCAAACTTTGATGGACTATTTCTCAGAAACCATGATACTTATAGAATCCTCATCTAAGGATATAGGATTGTGTTGAGACCATCTATAATAACCTCTCTCGGTTTTTTCTATCTCGAAGGCGTTTTCCTGTGGTGGTGAGTTTTCAGTTGAGGGAAAAGTTGTCAAATGCAAGCAGTGTAAAGTTGCAAAGTGGTGCAACTTTCATTCTCGAACTCATACGACCCAACAGACTATTCCAAAATGTTTGGATGGGTACATTTATGCTAGGTATGGTTCTCTCTTGCATCCAAATACGTCGAATCGCTCTGAGCTGCATCGGAGCGACATTTTCCCTTAAGAGTCCAAAGTGCTAAAAGGTAGCAAACTTTGATGAACTATTTCTTAGAAACCATGATGCTTACAGACTCTTTGTCTGAGGATATAGGATTTTGTTGAGACCATCTACAATAACCTCTCTCGGTTTTTTCTATCTCAAAGGCGTTTTCCTGTGGTGATGACTTTTCAGTTGAGGGAAAAGTTGTCAAATGCAAACAGTGTAAAGTTGCAAAGTGGTGCAACTTTCATTCTCGAACTCGTACGACCCAAAAAACTATTCCAACACATCTGTATGGTTATTTTTACACTAGGTATGGTTCTCTCTCACACCCATATACGTCAAATCGCTCTGAGCTGCATCGGAGCGACGTTTTCCCTTAAGAGTCCAAGGTGCTAAAATGCAGCAAACTTTGACAGACTATTTCTCAAAAACTACGATGCTTATAGACTCTTCATTTGAGGATATAGGATCATGTTGAGACCATCTACAATAACCTTTCTTAGTTTTTTCTATCTCAAAGGCATTTTCCTGTGGTGATGAGTTTTCAGTTGAGGGAAAAGTTGTCAAATGCAAGCAGTGTAAAGTTGCAAAGTGGTGCAACTTTCATTCTCGAACTCGTATGACCCAACGGACTATTCCGACACGTCCAAATGGGTACGTTTATGCTAGGTATGGTTCTCTCTTGCACCAAAATACGTTGAATCGCTCCGAGCTGCATCGGAGCGACGTTTTCCCTTAAGAGTCCAAAGTGCTAAAAGGCAACAAACTTTGATGGACTATTTCTCAGAAACCGTGATGCTTACAGACTCTTCGTCTGAGGATACAAGATCATGTTGAGACCATATACAATAACCTCTCTCGGTTTTTGCTATCTCAAAGGCATTTTCCCGTGGTGATGAGTTTTTAGTTAAGGGAAAAGTTGTCAAATGCAAGTAGTGTAAAGTTGCAAAGTGGTTCAACTTTCATTTTCGAACTCATACGACCCAACAGACTATTCCAATACATCCGAATGGGTACGTTTATGCTAGGTATGGTTCTCTCTTGCACCCAAATACATCAAATATGTCGAATCGCTCCGAGCTGCATTGGAGCTACGTTTTCCCTTAAGAGTCCAAAGTGCTAATGTCAATGAAATGTGGGGGCAGAAATATTTAAGGTTGGATCAAGATTCTGCAAGTCCTAGCTCTTGCCCAATCAACTTGAATCAATTATATGGAAAATGAAATTCACAATGAACTTTTTACTTTTTTGTTTTTTGAAAAAGTGGCAAGCCACTGTAATTTTTTATATATAAATAGGAGATATTACAAAACCTGGTTCAAACGAGCATACCGACAGGAAAGAACCAAGAAGAAAACCTTTAGTTGTAGCTCGATTAAGTACAATGGTAGACATTTGAATCGTATTTCAAAAAATATCACAATATATAGATTATGCCTATACACAGTTATGACCTTTTTACATTGTTTCACATTTCAAAATTCAATTTTTACAAAATTTGCCTTTTTGAGGCATTCAAGGCACAGTCTTCCACAAGAGTAGTATGTTTTCGTTTTCGAGTGACAAGCACCTATACAAACCATCAAGATAGTAGTTAAACTACATACAATAGAAAATATGCTTGGAATAACCAATCAATATTATTGTAATTTGTCACATACCTCTCTGAAAGGATCAGAGTTGCCTATTGTTGCAGTAGGTCCATGAGCAATCGTGCCAAGAATATCCCAAAAATTTTCAAATGATAAATCTATATTGCAACAACAAAAAATATGCTTAGACTAACAAATCCATATTAATCTAAACATACTAAGTGATGATGAATTGGTAATGCAAACTATAAAATATGCTTTGAATAACCAATCTATATTAAAGTAATATGCCGCATACCTCTTTGAAAGGATCAGAGTTGGCTATTGTTGTAGTGGGTCCATGAGCAATCATGCCAGGAATATCACAAAAAATTTCAAATGATAAATCTATATTGTAACAACAAAAAATATGCTTAGACTAACAAATCCATATTAATCTAAACATACTGAGTGATGATGAATTGGTAATGCAAACTATAAAAGATGCTTTGAATAACCAATCTATATTAAAGTAATATGTCACATACCTCTTTGAAAGGATCAGAGTTGGCTATTGTTGCAGTAGGTCCATGAGAAATCATGCCAGGAATATCACAAAATTTATCAAATGATATATCTATATTGTCACAACAAAAAAGAGGCTTAAGCATTGTACTTTCCATTCTTGAATATCCTATTCAAGTGTGCCTAAAGGGTCATCTCTTTGCTTAAGAGTATCCAATATTGCTTCATGATCAGCATTACTAAGTGTCCATAGTTGTTTTGTCTTTGGTTTGGCATGATGCTTCAACAACTTAACATTTGTTGCTATAACAAGGTGTGAATACATGAGAATGGTTTTACGTTTCTCGTAGTCTTCAGATGCAGGTATGCCATTCTTTCTAATCGTGTATGTTCACAACCAAGTTCCTGCAACCACAACTAAACCTGTAGAATACACGAACCCATCATCATCTTCCATTGATTGTGTTAGCTTGTGCTTTACCCGCACACATCGAGCCAACCAATATTCTGATCTCTCTTCATTCCCCTATGGTGCAACAACTGCAAAAACATGTCCTGGATGTAGTAGATCTGAAAGCCGGTCGTAATCAAGTGAACTTTCCTTTGTGTAATTTGTCATGGATATAGTTTGAGATAAAGGAGTTAGATACTGTGGAACCCATGTATCCACCCACTCACTTGACTCGCATTGATCCCACTCGCACTGAATACAACTCTGACAAAAACAAGCCAACTGTCATGTCCAATTGGTCCATGTGCTTGCATCTGAGCTTCGAAATGAATGCATCTTTAAAGAATCTTTGATTGTATGACAATCCAATCTGCCTCCCATTGTACCCTCCTCAACCAACCAAAAGAATCTATTCACTATTGAATCAAGTGTCCCTCCTTGTGATAATGTTGAACTACACTAATCAACAATAGAACGTGCATCACTGAATTTTGCTCCTGAAATCTTCAGTTGCTCCTTAACTAGAGCTCTTTTTACACATGCACCTACTCCATCATGCTCCCCTTTCCCATGCCCAGCTTCAAAAAAACTCCAAATATTAGTTACACCCCTCTCTACATGAATTCTACTCAACCAATAAAACATACAAGCAATCTTGAATTGACCTATACAGTTATCTAACCAAATGAGATGTCGGCCCAGTGCTATATCATGCTCCTGCAAGAACTCAAAAAAATTCTCGAAACAATGTTGGACATACTCGGACGAGTGAGATCTATCATCACTCATATAAAAGTGATACTCTCTGATTATCTTTCGATCCTCCTCTGCACTATCAGGTGCATGTCTAAACGTTATGTGGACAAAAATAGCAATCTGAATGGAATTGTAATACTGAGATTGTACCTCGTTTTGTGGTTGCAATGTGTATTTTTCAGCAAAATCAACCAGTGATATAATAGTGCCAATCAAAAAAGAGTCCTTACATATCCTGAATTGTTGATCCAACCACTGAGACCTATGACTATGCCTTGCATATTTGTAGAAAATATTGTCCTTAAAATCTGAAATAAAATCAGCAACACTGCATTCTTTTGTAACCAACTCGCATCTAGAACCTTCACCTCCACTTTGCAAAGTATATTTGACTATCTCATATCTCTTTTTCTCAACAAGATTCTTTCCAAATTCATGTTTCGAACCCTCATGAAAACATTGAACAAACTTTGACAAGCTACCACATTGTGAGCACTTCACATTTAAACAATCATTTCTATAGAAAAAGGAACCATCATCCCTAGAACATAAAAATAGATCTAGCAAGTCCCTTGATGATTTCGGAAGATGTATTGCACCACACTCCTACAACATTTCATTAGTATGCAAAGTAGAATAGATATAGCATAATAGTTCATGGTACATTGAAAACTCCACATGGTATTTGCAACAACAAGTATTACGAATCTTAAGAGGCACACAATAGAATGGCTTCAAACCTTCAAAAGTTCTTTGTGAGATTTCCATATTTGGATGTGTTTGATTAAATTTGTTGAACATTGTTTGGCTTGATTCCAAGAAATGTTTAGGATGTGGTGTACTGTCTCAACTGCCAATTCTTAACTTTAAAACATCCTTTGCATTGGGTGATACTCTAGAGTTATCATGCCAAAATTGTTGAATTGCCTGCTTTACATTATCAGTTAGCTTCTTATCAACACATGTAAGCCTTCCGGCAAAATCCCATGTATCATTTTGAAGAGGATCATCTATTCTTTCTCTTCTTGCAAGTGCTCTATCCAAAGTTTTATGATTTAAGTCAAAATCAATACAAGTTTGTCTCATAAAGTGAGCCTTTTTCAATTGATGGCTTACTAGGGCGGTGGTAATGACTCTCCGAGCAACTCTCTTATCTTTTTCCTTGTTATTTTTTCCAATAGACTTGAGAGCATCAAAAATATTTTTGACAATAATAGAATTTTTTTCGGCCCTCTTGTTCAGAAGAATCTTCAATTTGGCTAGAAAAGGTCCCATCTTTTGCATCTTTAGCAATTGTACAAAAAGTTGGCATTGCTCGTTCAATGTCTTATCATTAAAATATTGGTTGAAAAATATTCTATCCCACAACCGAATAGTTCGTGTTGACCTCTTGCCTTCAAAATTGTTTATAATTGTATCATCAATTTCAACTAACCATTTAGGGGTCCTTGAAGGTCTTCAATTTGGAATACCTCTTTCTGCCACACAAGGTTCTTCATTTCTCGTGTAATTTGGTGAAACATAATTTACACTTTCTTCAATATTATGTTCAACATCTTCATTTCCAACATTTTCAACTTGAACATTTTCAATATCAATTTGAACAATTTAATTCCCAATTTCAATATCATGTTCAACATCTTCAATTCCAACATTTTCATTATCAATTTCAAAATTTTCATTCCCAATTTCAATATCATGTTCAACATCTTCAATTCCAAAATTTTCATTATCAATTTCAAAATTTTCATTCCCAATTTCAATATAATATTCAACATCTTCAATTCCAACAATTTCACCTTGAAAATTTTCAATATCAATTTGAACATTTTCATTCCCAATTTCAATATCATGTTCTACATTTTCACTATGAACATATTCAATTTCCTCTTCACTTGAAAGACCATAGGGCTTAGGTTCACCAATATTTAACATACCTTGTCTTTTCTTTCTATGGCCTTCTCTATCTCTTTGTCTATATCCTTCAATTTGTTCTTTTGTCAGCTTTCTCTTACGCTTTTGCTTCCGACGACTGTTGCTCCCCATTATACCAAATAAAAGATGCTAAAAAATCATTATGTATGACAAATTTGAGTACAAGAATCTCCTAAAATTTTATCTTTGTCTCTTCCTGTCTGAAACCGCGCGTTTGTCGCCTGCAAAGTGCTACAAATAGAATGTAGGGTCTGTTGGAATGCACAAAAATGACCCACATGGGGTTTTTCTATGGCCCACAAATCGAATATCCGATTTGTAAAACATGTTCTGCAATGGTAAGATTTAACCTGAGTTTCACAAATCGGATATCTGATTTGTATACACATAGACCAAAGGGAGAGGGAGAGGGAGAGGGAGAAGGAGAGGGAGAAATGGAGAGGGAGAGTGAGATGAAGAGGGAAAAAGGGTGAGTGGGAGAGTCAGTGAGTGAGAGTGAGAGTGGGAGAGATAGAAGGAGAGGGAGTGCGAAGGAGAGGGGAGAGGGAGAGGGAGAGTGGAAGAGGGGGAGAGTGAGAGTGAGAGGGAGAGTGAGACAAGGAGAGGGGGAGAGGGAGAGGGAGAGGGAGGTGGGAGAGAGAGATAAAAGAGAGGGAGGTGGGAGAGTGGGAGGGGAGTGAGAGAGGTGAGGAGGAGAGTGAGAAAGAGGGAGAGGAGAGTGGGAGAGGGAGAGAGGAGAGAGGGAGAGAGAGAGGGAGAGGGAGATGAAGATGAGGAGGGAGAGTGGGAGAGAGGGAGAGGGGGAGAGAGATAGGGGGAGAGGGGGAGGTGGGAGAGAGGGAGAGGGAGGAGAGTGGGAGAGTGAGAGGGAGAGGGAGAGAGGGAGAGATAAAGGGAGGGAGAGTGCAAGAGAGAGAGGGAGGGATAGGAAGAGAGAGGGAGAGTGAGAGAGAGGGAGAGGAATGGGGAGAGGGAGAGGGAGAGGGAGAGGAAGGGGGAGAGGGAGAGGGAGAGGGGAGAGAGGAGGGGAAGTGAGAGGGAGTGAGAGGAGAGTGGGGGGAGGGAGAGGAGGGAGTGGGAGAGAGATAGGGAGAGAGAGAGAGAGGGGAGATAGAAGGGGAGAGAGGGAGAGTGAGAGAGTGAGGAAGGGAGTGGGGAGGAGGGAGAGGGAGAGTGGGAGAGGGAGAGAGGGAGAGGGGGGAGTGGGAGAGTGAGAGGGAGAGTGGGAGGAGAGATAGAAGGGAGAGGGAAGTGAGGAGAGGGAGAGTGAAAAGAGTGAGAGGAGAGTGGGGGAAGGGGAGGTGGGAGAGGGAGAGAGGGAGGGAGGAGGGTTTACAGAAGTTGAGGGGGAGAGGAGTCCTTCCCTCCATCTTTTCTTTTCCTTTTCCGTCCGCGCATCGTCATCGTTCCGTCCGTCAGCGTCGTCGTCAAATCGGATCGGTCGATCAGTCGATCAAGTTCAGGTCGTCGTTCAGATCCGTCAGATCGTTGAAAGTTAACCATCCCCAAAATCTTTGTTCTAAAGATTGGGAGGTCTCCTCAGGGAATTTATCAATTGCCGCACTGCACGGAAGCCCTATCTACGAACCATAGAGTAGTATTTCGCCAAGTCAGTATCCATATATTGTCATACTTGCAATCCAAGGGGAGGGAAGAATCTGCCCCCAAGACACTCACCATATAATTCCCAAGAACCGTTTGCTCAGGGGATGAGAAGTCCAACTCTGAGTACGCACCTAGAAACGACAAAAATACAAGCGCCCTCTAGGGGTTGACAAGGTTGTGTGCGTCAACACAATTCAAGATGTGGGTTGTGAGTATAATGATGACCTACTTGTCCTTAAGTGTGAGTTTGTTTGATTTGTATACAATTGTCGAAGCAACCCATCAAAATCAATAAGAATCATTCGTGATTCTTGAACATACACGATCTATTCAGTTAAAACAATTATTCACAATTGCTTGTTGTGTTTTCACAAATTCATTAAAATCAGATTTAAGATCATCCTGAAAACAACAAAGTCAAGTTAGATCAGAAAACCCCATGCTTCGAAAGTGGAATTCCACCACGTTTCTCAAGAGGAAAATCAAAATCACAAAACCCAAGGACCCTCTCAGTTATCAAAATTAATTAAAAAGACAACGTTTTCTATATCAAAATCAAAAACTCCTTTTGCAACATAGAACATTCATCGACAGATATCACAATTTTGCTATGGGTCACACTTTATATTATGCAGTAGAACCACTCTATTCACGAGCCTTCTTCCAAAGAAGAGCTCTCACTCAATATCACAATCGTAGTCAACGCATACATCCTTCTTATCTTCCACATTCCATGATACAGTATGCCACAAGGCCAGATCATATTTTACAATAGAGAGTCTTAAAGTCCTGTTTTTAGCATTCTAGAATCATGTTTCAGCACTCCTGGTCACTGTTTTAGCGCTTCTATGAAATAGCGCTTTCGAGCACTGTTTCAGCACTTACAGTCTATATTTTAGCACTTTCATCATATTTTACAGCCCTTTTGGGCACTGTTTTAGTGCTTCTGTCAAGATAGCGCTTTCGTCAATTTCTGTAGTGCTTTTATGCACTATTTTAGCGCTTCTGTCACCTGTTTCAGCGCTTCAGAACTCTGTTCCAGTGCTTTTTTCCTCTATTTTAGCGCTTTCAAAATAGAGAGTTCAAAATTTTTACCAGTCAGTTAGTCTGTCATTTTATCCACAGTTTTCATTAGAACCGAGTTTCTTTTTATCAGAATCCTGTCTAGAGACCGAAAACAGATAGGTTTATACAAAATTCTAATCTTATCAACTGAAACAAGATCTTGCAAATCACAAGTGTCAAAATCAAATACACAATCTTTTACTACATTGAAGTTTCATCATCAGGATACTATCATCCTTCATCATGAAACCAAGTATGGTAATCAAATTTTTTAACATAGTCCCATCAATAAGATCAGTCATCTTATTTGAATTTGTTAAAAGTTCAATTGATATTATCCAGCATATAAGATCAACATTTTTGAAGAAAGGGTAAAAATTTGTATGCCAATCTTCACTAGGTCCCAAAAGTAGAGACTCTTAGAGAAAGAAATTTTAAAATCCCAAGCAATGGTAGAAGAGAATCCTTGGAACAATCTGAACCAAAATGATAAGAATGAAATTACTCTAGAGGATATCCAAACAACTCAACAAGATCCCAAGTTCCATAAATTTATAGAGAAAATCTTAGAACAAGATATGGAGAAGTATCTTTTGATGTTGGCTGAATCAGGTGCCAACCTTCCCAAAGACTTCAACGTGAATCTTCTGAAGGAAGCACCTAGAACAAGTGAGACTAAAATTCTGCAACCTACACAAACAA
Source organism: Sequoiadendron giganteum (assembly GCA_007115665.2). Taxonomy (NCBI): domain Eukaryota; kingdom Viridiplantae; phylum Streptophyta; class Pinopsida; order Cupressales; family Cupressaceae; genus Sequoiadendron; species Sequoiadendron giganteum. The sequence goes on along the minus strand of CM021110.1, from coordinate 137,603,321 downwards.
TAGATCCAATTGTCGCTTTAACGTCTCAAATGCAACTATTACAACAATAGATACAGGATATGACGAAAGGGAGTACCAAACGATATGCAATACAGGACATTTGTCCTTATCCTTTTGATGCAACAGTCAGTCTAATACCTTTTCCTAAACATTGTGAGTTTCCAAAATATGATAAATACAATGGAAGAACATATCCAATAGATCATATCAGGGAATTTAAAACAATGAGCCTTGAGTTTTCCCAAGAGGAAACTTATTTAATGAGATTATTCCCAAGGAGTTTGGGAGGATCATGTATGGAGTGGTTCTCTAAGTTACAACCAAGTATCAGGACTTTTGAAGAGCTCATAAACAAATTTATCTCCCAGTATTCCTTTAACATCCAACATGATGTTACAATAAAGGATCTTTACAATCTTAAGAAAAACAAAGGAGAGACATTCTTGTATTTTATCCAAAGATGGCGATGCTTGTTTGCTAGATATCCTAGATCCATTCCTGAGGAAGAAAAGATGGAGTTGTTCATTGACAACTTAACTAAGGAAATGAGTTATAGTCTGGAACTGCAATGTCCTCCCACATTCGAAAAAGTCATAGAAACAGTCTTAAAATTGAGGAAGCATTAGTCAAAAGAGGAGTTATCAAACATTTCAACGATAAAACAAACAACACAAGTAACTCCTAAAATCAATACTCAAGCAGTGATAAGCCAAAATTTTGGCAAAAGAATTGAAACACAACTATCAATAAAACAACAAATGATTCCCAAAATGTCAAACCAGTTTTCAACTTGACAGCATCTACATCAAAGAATCAAAACAATGATCAACTTGTCAAGTCAAATATCATACAAAACAACAAGATCGTAAAAACACAGTAGTATCAGAAACCATCAAATCGGCGAAGGTTCACACCTTTAGGACAATCAATATAATCAACAATGAAATAATTAGTCACTAGTGGCCTTATCACTACATGGGAAGCCTGATTCTGGGATCCAAAGGTCAAACCACCATGGCGGAATGATGCTGATTATTGCAACTTCCTTAATAACAAAGTTCACAAAACCAATGATTGTATGGAGTTGAAGCACTCAATACAAGATTTAATTGACAATAATAAAGCATATGTAGAAACACCCCAAAACAACAACGATCATTCGGCTTTCAAAGACCCTTTGCCAAACTATGACAAAGGAGCATCATCATCCTCAAAAAACAAAGGGAAGAATATCAACCATTTCTTTGACACAACAATCCTTTGTCTATCTGGAATAGAGAGTGATCATAAAATTGGTCACAACACTACTCCTTTGGACTTGCTCCCGAGCATACCAAACTCTGATAATCAAATTAATGTCTTAAAAATTAGAAACTGTTAAGAACAACAACCAGAAAATGTGATAACTAGGGGGCAAGCCAAGGTCATGTTAAAAGGGGTTGGATCTACACATGCAGTTCCACCTCCATCTCACTATAATATGGTCAATCAACTACAAAACATTCCTACTCAGATATCGATACTAGAGCTCCTTAAAATATCACCATCACATAAGGAGGTTCTTGAACAAGCATTAGTTGCCACTACGGTACCAAAGAATCTAGATGTTTGTCAATTCCAAGCTATGGTGGGACATTTGACTACCCCACATTTTCTATCATTCTCTAAAGAGGATGATATCTTGCTAAACCATCCCCATAATATTGCACTCCATATTGAGGTTTTAATCCAAAATCACCGTGTAAAGAGAGTCTTAATAGATGGGGGAGCTGTTCTAAACATTTTCACTCTCAAGTTAATTCGTGCACTAGGATATTCAGATGATGTTATTGATTCTCAAAGAAAAATGACTATCAAAGCATATGATGAGGAAGAAAGATTGTCTAAAGGCTTGATTGTGCTCCCCATTCAAGTGGGGCCAATGATGAAACATATAGCATGTCAATTGTTGGAGAAGGAGTTAACATACAACATTCTCTTAGGGCGACCATGGATCCATGAAATGCAGATTGTACCTTCAACATATCATCAATGTTTGAAGTTTCCAATAAATGGATGAGAGCTGACTATATCTACTGATTACAATCATCCTCAACATTGTGAAACCCTTAGAATCTCTCAAGATACCTTTATACCACACAACAGGGAAGCATCATCATCCAAAGAAGAACAACATCCAAGTATCACTACTAAATGGGTAGAGAAGAAGGGTAAAGAAAAAGAGACAAGTCCTATTGAAATTCAATCAACAGATAATCCAGATCAAAAAACTTCTTTATCACATAAATTCCAAGAGCAAGTCCAGCTGATGGACAAAGGAATGGGAACATATTCTATGGAGCAATCACTTAACCTATCATAGTTAATTCCATCTCCTAGGACATATGGTTGACCATCTATGATCAAATCTCAAACATCATTACCAGTCACAGCTCTTGACGAAAGGTTTGTCAGAAAAGGGACAATAGAGGATGAAACAAACAACAAAGCAATCCTGGATTGGATATACAAAGATGAGGAACCCTCTACATCAAATATCAGTATCAAAAATGTCAACATCAGCACCAATAAATATGGAAAAGGAAAAGCTATTTTAGAAAAAATGGGGTATGAAGGACAAGGACCTGTTGGATTAAGAAAGGATGGAATCACAGAGCCTATTCAACCGCTCACTATCCACACAAAAGAGAAGCCGAGAATAGGATACTCTGAAGAAGAAAAATAGGAACTAACAAGGACGGTTGTAGAAAATATCCTTCAGTTTAGAGATAGCTCTGAGACAGATTCAAATGAATATGAATGGGCGTTGCATTCCGATCTATCTTTCACTGATATTCAAGTTGATGTAATTCAACAATATGCACCTAAGTGTGAGGAGGGCCAAGGTTTTGGGTCTAGCCCACTCATGGCAGGGTCACTAAATATTGATGATTCAAGTGGGGACGAGCAGACTTCGAGTGGACTAGACGATCTTGAAGAAAGTACCATCATGGACCTCGATATTCCAATAAATGACTATGACAAAATGGCTGTCCAAAACCTTAAATCCATCACCTTAAATGAATCTGATGACCTCATGCCATTAATCCATCCTAAACTCATTGACTGGCAACCTATCAAACCGTTGACTATACGAATATTTACAAATGATGATGCCATCGTAAACTTCCTATGTCATACTGAACCTAGTACAAACTTTGTCTGTAACACTCATAAAAACACGAATCGGCAGGAGGGTGTCAAATCTTCCAGTTGCAAAAATGAAAATAGGGAAAATAGATCTAATGGTGAAATCCATTCCACGGCAGCATTAGATCTGGAAAAAGTAAAAATAAAAAACGCATCTAACAGTGAAAACCTTTCTAAGGCACTGAAGGATGGAAGATTTGACACTCTTCTAGAATATTATCATGAGCAATCATCAGTCCTAGTGGAACCAACACAATCTATGAATAGCGGCACTAAAGAAAAGGCAAGAATTCTACATCTAGCAGAATCCATGACAGAACAAGAAAGACCAAAATTCATCAAATTATTTAAAGAAAGAAGCATCAACTTCACTTGGTCATATTCTGATATGCCAGGCTTAGACTCAAATCTACTCATGCATTACTTGTCTTTTCCCAAAGGAATCAATCCTGTCAAGAAAAAATTGAGAAAAATGCATTCCCACATTGCATTGATGGTAAAGATAGAGCTAAAGAAATTATTGGATGCTGGATTCATACGATCTATAGACTATGTTGAATGGATACCAAACCTTGTACCTATTTCAAAGTTAGACAATAGCATCAAAATATGTACAGATTTCAGGGACCTAAATAAAGCATGCCCGAAGGATGATTTTCCACTATCAAATATAGACATCATTGTGGACTTGACAGTAGGGCATGCCATGTTGTCAATCATGGATGGTTTCTCTAGGTACAATCAAATAAAAATAGCTCCAGAAGATCAGGAAAAGATGGCTTTCACATGTCCATGGGGAACCTTCTGCTGGAACGTCATGCCATTTGGTCTAAAGAATGCAGGAGCCACTTATCAAAGAGCAATGATGACAATCTTCCATGATATGATGCACACCTTCATGGAGGATTACATGGATGACATCTTGGAAAAATCTAGTACTAGGGAAGGACATCTGCATATCCTAGACAAAATCTTCACACGGATGGAGAAATTCAATGTCAGGTTAAACCCCAAGAAGTGTATCTTCGGGGTCACATCAGCAAAACTATTAGGGTACATTGTCTCAGAGAAAGGCATTGAAGTGGATCCAGTGAAAGTCAAAGAAATTATGGAGATGCCACCTCCTAAGAATATAAATCAACTCAGATCACTATAGGGACGGCTCCAATCGATTAGAAGATTTATCTCCCAGCTGGTGGATAAAAGTCATCCTTTTAATCATCTATTGCATAAGAATATATTTTTCAAATGGGATGAGGGGTGTGAAACAACATTCAATCAAATCAAATAGTATCTAATGTTACCACCCATTCTCATGCCACCAACAGAAGGAAGACCTCTCATATTGTACATTGCCATGACATATATCTCTTTGGGGGCACTATTAGCACAAGAAGATTATGAAGGAAAAGAACATGCCATCTACTATATCAGCCAGACATTGAATGGATATGAAATCAATTACACTTTCATAGATAAATCTTGCTTGATGGTGGTATTCGCTAATCAACAGCTGAGACACTACATGCTAACTCATACAATCAAGCTAATAGCAAAGATCGATCCTTTAAAATATCTCCTCAGTAAAGTTGCCTTAACAGGTAGACTGGCAAAGTGGGTCATGCTATTAAGTGAATTTGACATTCAGTATGTAGAGAGAAAGGCAATCAAGGGACAGGCAATCACTGAACAATTAGCATAGGCTCCTTTACCAGATGATCAACCAATGACCATGGAGTTTCAAGATGCAGACATTCTGACAGTAATGCCCCAACAATGGGTTTTATATTTTGATGGATCATATACACAACGCAGATCAGAAGCAAGAATTTTGTTCATCTCTCCACAAGGACACACTATTTCAAAATCATATAGATTAATGTTTCAATGTATTAATAATGTGGCAGAATATGAAGCATTAATCATTGGGGTTAAAATAGAAATTCAGTGGAAGATCACGGACTTACAGGTGTATGGGGATTCTTAACTAGTTATTTATCAAGTAAATGATGAGTATCAAATAAAAGATGAAATGTTGATGCCCTACAAGCAACAAATAGATAATCTAAAACTTTCCTTTGTCAATATCAAGTTTGATCAAATTCCAAGGGCGGAGAGCAAAGCTGCAGATGCTATTGCTACAATTGCTTCATTACTACAATTGCCTGAGAATCGTGTTTGTTATGAGTTTATGGTAGAACAAGTATCATGTCCTTCCCATAATAATCCAGAATCTGCTACCATCTGCCATATAGAAACCACAGAAACCTCCATCTATGAAATGAACTATGCTTACCTGAAAAATGATGTCCTTCCTCTTGATCTATCCCGAAACCAAAAATAAAACTTTATCTGCCAATCCACACGACATACTTTATTGTTGAGGTCTTGATGGTACTTTACTCCAATTTCTAGAACACAACAAATTTGAAATAGCCCTACGAGAGGTTCACAAGGGTATTTGTGGCACTCACTCGAGTGGGATAACTCTAGCTAAGAAACTCCTCCGTTTGGGATATTATTGGCCATGCATGGAGAAAGAATCCTGTCAATTTGTTAAGAAATGTCAAAAGTGTCAGATTCACAGCAATCTGATTCATGCACCAGCACAAGAACTGCATCCCTTCACATCAACATGGCCTTTCTGTCAATGGAGCTTGGATCTAGTAGGAAAAATTAATCCATCTTCATCTAATGGACACAAGTTCATTATAAGAGCTACAAAATATTTCACAAAATGGATTGAAGCAGTACCTCTTACTACCATCACTGGGAAGTAGATCTCCTCTTTCATTTCGAACTACATAATATGTTGGTATGGAATCCCTCAATCCATTATCATTGATAATGGTCAACCTTTCAAGAATCAAGATGTCCAGGAGCTATGTGAAAAGTTTCATATCCAACATCAGTTTTCAGCACCATACTATCCTCAAGGGAATGGCCAAGCAGAGGCCTCAAACAAAACAATACTCAAAATTCTCAAAAGACGGTTAATGATGTTCGATGTGATTGGCACGTTCAACTTAATCCTGCATTATGGGCCTACAGAACAAGTATCAGAACACCAACAGGAGCTACACCATATGCCTTGGTATATGGGTCAGAAGCCATATTGCCCATTGAGGTCAAAATTCCATCCCTTTGTGTATCACTCAGAGGTATCATTTCAGATGAAGACTATAGGGTATCTAGACTACAAGAACTAGAGTTGTTGGATGAGCATCGTTAGCAAGTTGTTAATCATCTAACAACTTATCAACAAAGGATATCAAGAAGTTACAACCACAAGGTAAAACCAAGGGTCTTTTAGGTTGGTGACTTGGTACTAAAGAAAACCCTAGGAATCAATAGGATAGAGAAAAGAAAGGAAAATTTGACCCTAACTGGCTTGGTCCTTATGTCATCGTATCAGTGTATGGATTAGGAGCATATCAACTATCAACGTCAGAAGGGGATTTGTTTGATGAACCTATCAACAATATTCATCTCCGAAAATTATATGCTTGAAATTCCTAGTGCACGGGTCAAACTTTGAAAAATTGTTTCCTTGATGAAAATATGGCAAACAGGCATCTTGGCAATGCAAAAACACA